>OY855914.1:9107902-9377902 GCA_963693305.1 Meandrina meandrites
TTTTTTTAAGAGAACGTTCCATGATTTCAAAGTCAATCATTTTTAAACCACCATGTTTTATTTCTGCGATAATAGTCTTTTTCTTGATTTTGGGCGTCTTGCCGTCCCAAATGAAATTGAAAATCATTTTATTAATGCGGCCTATAAGAGGCTTCGAGATTGTCAAAAGGGAGGTGCTATAAATTAGTTTGGCTAAACCCAATGCTTTAACGATGTTTATCTTGCCAAGTAAGGTGAGCTTTCTTCTCTTCCAACTTTGCAACGTTTGTTCTAAAGTGCGAATTTAAGCTTATCGGTAAGCTGGGGGTCATATGAAAAATGTACGCCGAGGGCGTGAACAGAGTCTTGCGGCCATTTGAAACCAAAAGGCTTATCGTTGCGATTTCTCCAAGAACCTAGCCACATTGGTTCAGTTTTGTGTTTATTGATTTCTAGGCCACTAACTTCCTTGAAGTCTTCTAAGAGCTTTATTAAATGGGGGACAGACTCGAGATCTCGCACCAAAACCGTAGTGTCACTGTGTACTGTTTATTTCACTTTTTATTTTTTATTAAAAATAGTTCTTACTCTAGGGTAATGAAAATAAAAGAATACTATAATTGTTATAATTTTAACTATAGTTCATTAAATGATTGTAAAGTTAAACAATATATTAATGTCATGAAACAGAAGTATATTTCACATTGGAACCAGACCCTACAAAACTCGCAAAAACTTAGTTTTTATAACACTATTAAAAATAATTCTAGCCCTTCTACCAACTTAGTTTTAACAAGAAGGAACCCTCTAAGGAAAACATTATTAAAACTGAGAATAAGCTGTCACAAACTTAGGATCGAAACAGGTAGATACGACAATATACCTCGAAATAAAAGACTATTCCACTTCTGCAATTGCAACAACATTGAAGATGAAACCCACTTTTTGTTAGATTGCTCAGCTTATTCTCAGGTACGAGACATAATCTTCTCTAAAATAGAATCCAAACTCCCATTACTACGACTACTACCACGCGAAACCTTATTATCACATCTTATGAATTCCACTGACTACTTTATAAACACTCAGCTAATTTCATTTATCTCGGCACGCTTTGAATTGAGAGACAATCTCGTTACAATGATCACAACCCGCTCAAATAGTTAGAATGAACAATTGTTGTAATTCTTTTATTTTGTTTTATGTTATTTTCTATTTTACTTGATACATTAGTTAATGAATTAATAAGTAATTAAATTAAAGTAGCTTTTGCAACACTGCTAATCCTATGTAGTCATGCAAATAAGCTTGTTGTTGTTGAATCTCTTAAAAGTTGTAAGCCTAAAGCTTGTGAACTTTTAAATTCATTTTCTCAGGTTCTGTTAAGAAATTGTTTTACCAAAATTATTTACACTTTATTGCAAACTTTTGTGGTTACTGCTTCATATATCTTATCAAAAGAAATCTTTTCTAACAACACTGAACATCGAAAACAAATTTCGAAGTTCCACTGATTTCTACAAAATCATTTAAAAGACGATTTTACAAAATGACTAAACGTAAGATTTTGCTTACCGGGGGGTAGCGACCATATATGCACGTACGTACGTGCTAACCTACAGAAATCTAAAAAAATATACATTTTTAGCGAAGAGCATCTTTTTTGCCGGACAGAGTTTTTCTCACTACGTTACCGAGATTTTGTGATATTACTAGCCTGTGTAAAGCCGTCCCGCTCCCCTCAAAAAAATCGATTTTTTTTAGGGGAGCAGGACGGCTGTACACAGGCTATGATATTACTTATGATTAAATACACTATTCAGTCTAATACAGTCATCACTATGCAAATAACAAAATGAATTTTAAAACAAAAACAAAACAGATCAAAATCCACCAATCGCAACACACAGACTTGACCTTTTTAACGCCTTGGACTGAGAGATCAGCAGCGTAAAACGCAATCATCCGAGTTTTGGACTTCAGAGTTCACGTATCTTTGACCATCCACTGAAACCCAGGGCTACAAAGGGACGGGAAGAGAAGGGAGGTGTTTTGAGTTTTGAGAATGAGAAGCCTTAGACTTTATTAGTGATCCTCGATTTCACAAGGCAGGCATATATATGGCCCTCATCACTCGATCTGCTCACGTATCCTGTGTCAACCTGCTGAACGTAGTTTAATGAAGAGATTAAAACCTCTCCTCGCAGCACTATGAGTGCGGAGAGGTTGTCCGCCCTGGCAACTCTCCACATTGATAAGGATAAGGCCAGATCTAGTCATTGACAATGTGGTTTTGAAATTTGCCCGTCTGAGGGGGAGACGTCTTACCCTTTGCTTGTAAACACTGGAAAACACTGTTAAAACCTACTAGTAATTGTCCCAAAGGTTGACACTTACACAACATAAGTTAATGTTACTTATAACTGAACGTTTTTCCATGTTCTGATTTTTGAAACTGTTCCCAGGAAATCGTGGGAAATAGCATTTCCTAGACTTGCTCGTTCTCGCGCTTCGCGCTCACTGTCTCGCTTCGCGCGCTGTTAGCTCAACTTGTAGGCAAGTTAAAGCATTTCCGAGCCCCTAAAAATAAAAATTTCCTCGGGGGCACCCCCAGCGGCTCGCGCTTAAATTGGTTTTTCTTGGGTACTCCACGAAACATGCACGCTACGCGCCTGCTGTCCCTTGTCCGTGTAATACCCAATACATTGCTACATTCGCCTTTTCATTTCGATAATCGCCGCAGTAACTGACAAGAGAACACCATCATTTTCTTGCGCCATATTCAGTCCAGTCGGTGCTCACTGCGGTGTGTTCCTGCTTCCCGCCAATTTTGCTTAGTATATGTACCTAGTAACCGAGAGTGAATTCATAACTCATACCCTTACTCAAGTTCAACGACAGCCCGTAATCATTGTAAATAGCGCATGGAACACATGGGTGCAGAGACAATATCACGAGATGATTTCCTTTAACGTTTTATATTTCAATTTTACTTGTCTTCATTTTAAGAGAGTTTTGTTCCCGTAATTCCCAAAACTGTTTTATATTCCCTTGTTCTGTACCCTGGGTGCCAGAGGGCTTTTTTGTTTTTGCGTTGTTTGGTGGCGACAGTGAGCGGCGAAGCCGCGATCGTGCCGCTTCACCGCTCACTGTCGCCGCAAAACAAAACAAAAAAAAACCCTCTCGCACCCAGGGTACTTGTTCTCCAGCTGAAATTGACCATGTTCCCTTGTTCCCAAAAACCCATGGGAGACCCGCCGTACAAATGCGGATAACTTTGTTCTTTGGTAACAATAAATGTTTTGTATCAGAAAAATTGCAATGTTTTAGATCCGTTAAGATAGGAGTCCCCCCCCCCCTTCGCCCACCCCCCCCCCCCCCCCACTATTATGTGAGCCTTATTTTTTCATTGCATATGCATGACTTCGGTTTTTCCATCAGTCAATTAAGTTACTGGACTATCTATCTACCTATCTAACTAACTACAAAAATTTAATAACAACAAATTCAAATAAAAAAAAGAAAAGTCTGCTTTTCATGGAGGCCGTGTCTAAAATTTACTTAAAATTAAGATATTACTTCAAACTGTGCCGACTTAATTTAGATTTGAAATCGGCCAGTGAAGATGCTTGTCTTTGGTCTACAGGTAAGTTGTTCCACAACTGAGCTCCGCTGTACGAAAAACTTTTCTTGAGATAATCAGTTCGAGGTTGTGGAAGAACTAATTTGTTTTCGGTATTCCTTAAACGATAAGCACTAACATCGTCACGATATACGAATCTTGATCTCAGATAATCAGGAGTCATACCATGTAACGTTTTATACATTAGGATAGACTTCTGTTCCAATCTTTGATAATAGAGTCTTCACCACCCCAGTGTCCGGAACAAATCATCTAAATTACTATCATAGCTCGCAGACATTAGAGTACGAGCTGCGCGGTTTTGAAGCCTTTGCAGTTTTTCAGAAAGACCCTTGTTACAGCTTCCCCACACTACTTTGCAATAATCAAATTGTGGTTGAATAAGGCTATTATAAACTTTGATCAAAATATTAAATGGAGTGAGATGCCGAATTCGTTTAATTGCACCAATGGCACAAGCTATCTTCTTAGAAATGTTTTCTGAATATGACACTCCCAGTTTATATTTTGATCAACATAAACTCCGAGAGATTTAGCGGAGGTTACTTTTTCTATTGCGTTCTCATTTATAGTAAGAGAGGGACTTTCCGTAAATTGTGATAACTTCTGCCTTGATGCAATAAGCATAAACTCAGTTTTCGTCATATTTAGAGTAAGCTTGTTAGCAGACAGCCATTCGTACACATTACTCAGGTCGTGATTAAGGCGATAATTTATATGCTCAATGTCAGTGCTAGCAAGTGTTAGGCTAGTATCATCTGCGTGCATTCTGGGTTCCGAATATGTCAGACAGTGTGGTAAGTCATTAATATATATCAAAAACAGAAGAGGTCCCAAAATTGTTCCCTGGGGAACACCACATCTTAGACATTTCGGAGTTGACTGACAAGAATTAATATGACAAATCTGTGTTCGATTATCTTAATAAGAAGCAAACCATTGATGACTGGTCCGACAAATCCCATAGTATTGCAATTTTCGCAACAAAATATCGTGATCTACTGTATCAAATACCTTTTTGAGATCTAAAAAGACTACGGCATTAACAAGACCACGGTCTATATCCAAGGCCCAGCTATCTGTAGCTTCGATAAGTGCGGTGAGCGTGGAATGCAGAGACCGAAAACCAGATTGATGGCACGAGAGAAAGTTGTTTTTTGTTAAATAATGATAAAGTTGATCGTAGATTATCCGTTCAAAGACTTTGGCCACAACTGGAATTACTGATATTGGCCGATTATTCCTCGGATCAGAACGCTTCCCAGAATTTTTATACAATGGAGTGACTCTGGCAGATTTCCACTCATCGGGAAAAATACCCGTCATTAGGGATTGATTAAATATATGAGTGAGAGATTCCGCCAGTAAATCTGGACATTCCCTTAGAAGTTTCGCTGAAATATTATCTAATCCTTTTGCCTTTGACCTACAAAGCTTTGATAGTAGTGCAAAAACAAGTGTAGGTGTTGTTTTTTCAAAAACAAAATTTTTATCAGTTGCGGTAAGAAATTCGTCGAAGGATTTATCAACTTCTGTTACGTCTCCACTAAGGCTTGGCCCAACTTCTGTGAAAAAGGAGTTTAGCATTTCTGCTATATCTGTTTGATCTTCAGAATTTACCCCACTATATTCCATCTCATTAATAACAGTTTTATTGGATTTTCGTGAGGTCAGTTCATTGATTGTTTTCCATGTTTTCCTTTGATCCCCACAACAATTGTTGAAGGCATTTTCATAATACGCTTTTTTAGCGCTATTGATTTCCCAATTCACTTGATTTTTAACCATTCGAAATTGGTTCCACATAAATGGATCCTTTGTCTTAATAGCCTTTCTTTTGAGGCGGTTTCTGAAACTCATCCGCTTTTTTTAAAATAGTGGTTATCCATGGTGATTTAGAATCTCGTGTCCGTTTGGTCTTCATCGGTGCGTGCTTTTCACATACATTCAGGAATAATTCTTTCCACCTCCTCCACATATCATTAGGATCATGCAATTTCTTTATATCATCCCAGGGTTGGGCTAAAATATCCGCATAGAAATTTGCGCTATTAAAATGTTTAAACTGTCTATATGTTATTAAGTTAACTCCTTTGGAGAAAGTGGGAATTGAAATTTTTCGATATGCATAAACTAAACTGTGGTCACTTATGGCGACATGAGACCCCTGAACAATACACATTCTCTGCCTGTAGTAGGTGTAATTCTGGTAGGTTCATTAATGAGTTGTTCCAATCCATAAATATCTGTTATGTTTAGAAGAGCTTTCACATTAGCATTGTCTTTGGATTGCATGTCACAATTTAGATCCCCCAGGAGAAAATGTTCTACGTTTTCAGAATCTAATTCGCCTAATAATGTGTTTACATGCGCGAAAAGTTCATGGGGTGAATTTGGAGGTCTGTACCATGAAGTAATAACAAAGGGTTTTGAGTTATGTTTACGAATTTCAATTGATATAATTTCCAAGAGCTGACTGTCCAAATCTGTACGGACAGAATAGCTTATGTTTGAACGAATGTAAAAACATACGCCACCACCAAACCTGCGATTTGTTGACCTGTCACGGCGGATTATATCATAACCCTGGACTTTCACATCCTGATCAGAAATGCTCTCATTTAGTCTGGTCTCATTTAAGGCTAGAACGTCGATGTTTTGATCATTTAGAAAAACGCGAAGTTCATCAATATGTTTCAAAAGACTGGTAATATTCAAACTAGCCATTTTAAATCCACGACACTTTGGCATTAGAGTATTTGATATGATCCGGACGCTGGAGGTGTCAATGAGATTGGGTGTCGGCACAGTTGTCAAGTAAGAATTATATCAATGAACTATATTATTTACAAAATTACTCGCTAAAATTGCAATACCTTTCTTGTTAAGGTGGAGTTTGTAATTGTTCAGACATGTTTCGTCGATGTTCAAGTGTTCGACAAAGCCCCAGCCATTTTGATTACAAAATGTTTTTAAAACTTTGTTGCAGTCCTTTACTTTCTTCTTGAGCGATTGTTCATCTGATCTTTGTGTGATTGCAGAAATGGTTACACTAGTGTTAGGAGAGTTTGTAGCAATCATATTTCCCAGGTCGACGGTTTTCTCCGCCACATTCCGAGCAGAGGATGAATTTTTCAGATCATTTGTTCCGACATGGAGGATTATCGCCTTCGGTTTTGTAGCCAAGCTTGGTTGCAGATGATAATGCTCCATGTCTGTGGTTGTAGCACCAGGGAAACTTCTCACAGTTACGCGCCGTTTAGCTGCCCGACTTAATAGGTCATTGCGTAAACCTTTGACAATCGAATCTCCAACAATGATTGTGCCTTCATTGGGTTTTTGCTCCCCTTGGCCGTTCTCACTAGTATCGTTGTTTTCCGTTTGTAGTTGCTGGTTCTGGGAACTAGCTTTGCCTTTCTTTTTCTTCTTCCCTCGTTTAGGGTTATTGGACTTGTTTAATTTAACGGGTTGCCAGTCATCAGAAGCAGGTTGTTGATCGTATGATCCTAATGAATCTTCGGCAGAAGCAACTGGGTTGTGGATCGTGTGATCCTGACGATTGATCGGCGGAAGCAGGTTGTGGATCGTGTGATCCTGACGATTGATCAGAAGAAAGTATTTTGATTACTTCAAGGAGGCTAGCCTTTTCTTTCTCAAGATGGTCAATGGTAGATTCATAAGTTGTGCATTTGAGCCGCAGTTCGTCTAGTTCTTGCTGTAGTGGCCGTAATCCGTCTCTGTTAGTTAGACTGGATTTAATGCCACTTATTTCGGACCAGACCTTTGCAATTTCTTTAGAGAATTTCTCACCCAAGTTGTTAATTAGTACTTCGCCAGTGTTGAGGGCATGTTGAGCGTGTTCGAATGATTCGCTTTCGCTTTTGCTTTCGCTTTCATTTTTGTTCTCGTTCTCGCCCAGAGCAACTTCATCAACGTCAAAATCTTCTCTCACAAGCGAGTGATCGTCTTTCCTTGTGCTCCTCACTAGTCTTCGTTAAAAAATTAAAACATTAAAAAAAAATTACTGCCGCCAATCTTCGTAGTCACGTAGTGTACGTCTCAGAAAACGAAAAAGATGAGTTCAGAGGTGTTTATTGGTCGCCACCATAAAATATTGAATTAAATAATGATTGATGGCAGCAAAAGCGAACCTCCTTTTTGTGTCAGGTTGTGGTTAAAAAAGATCGAAAAAAAAATTGTTTGCAGGAAGGTGTTGTTAGAAAAAAATTGTTTGCAGAGGTGCATAGATAAAAAAAAGTTTGCAGAGAGCCCGGCTTTCAAACTCGCGTGGGTTACGCGCGAGGTGCGTGAAGCTTCCCAGAACTCTTTGCAAATACAATATTTACGCCGTGTCGGCTGAATCGGAGGTCGAGAATCAAGAGGTTAGTAATTTAGCATGATTTCTTGTTCTTTTATCATTCTTCAACCGAAAAAGTGATTTTCAATTTAATCATTTGGTTTTATTTTTTCTTTATAGTCGCTGGCTTCTTCACAAGCAGCTGGAGAAGCTGTGTTCTCCATGCACTCGTGTTGCGGCGTGTTGGCATGGTGCGCGATTCAAATCGAAATGCAGGTAAGGTTTTAAGGAAATCATTTATAAATTTGGTTTATTTAAGAGTTGAATGTGGTTGAGTATTCCCCCGGGAGTATTCCCTAGTAAAAAATAAGCATTCTTTGCTCTGCTCGAGTCATGTACTGTTGAGGCTCCATGTTGTCTTTTGTTCTGGGTGGGGGGGGGGGGGGGGGGGGGGGGGGGGAAAGAACCTACTGATTATTGTGGGGGAGGAGGGGGAGTTGTCTGTTAATTTTTGTGTGGGTACCCCCATTTTTATTTCAACATTTCAGTTTCTGTAACATAAACAATCAATGGGCAAAGTTTGACAAAAATCTCAGTGCAGGTTCTATTTCAGGGGTATGACCTTAAAACACGGCCGACCATGTGTTTCCCAGAATTCTTCTAAGGCAGTGCAGAGGTAAGGTGTTTAAAAGTCTGTGCTCCTGTGTAGAGGGTCCATGCTTCGCTGCTATATAAAGCTGTGTACTGCACTTGTAGACCAGTCACAGTTTTAATTGAAAATAAAGGAAAGGGACATTTTTTAGCAATGGACCAATGACATACGAGGACCCAAACAACCCTAACTCTAAAAAATGTCCCTTTCCTTTTTTTTCAATTAACACTGTGATTGGTTAATTTTGTTGGTGCCCTGGTTCGAGTAGTCGCACTGTAAAGATATGTACTAAAAGGGTAAATGAAACGAAACTTGCTTGTGGTTATCTTTCACTCTGGCTTGCTTGCAGTTATCTTTCACTCTGGTTTGCTTGTGGTTAACTTTCACTCTGGTTTGCTTGTGGTTAACTTTCAATCTGGCTTGCTTGCTTGTGGTTAACTTTCACTCTGGTTTGCTCGTGGTTAACTTTCAATCTGGCTTGCTTGCGGTTAACTTTCAATCTGGCTTGCTTGTGGTTAACTTTCACTGTGGTTTGCTTGTGGTTAATTTTCACTCTGGTTTGCTTGTGGTTAATTTTCACTCTGGTTTGCTTACGGTTAACTTTCACTCTGGTTTGCTTGGGGTTAACTTTTATTTGTGAGTTTGGGCAGTACTCTATAATATTTTGCCATTTCTTCATTTCGTGTTTTAAACACACCCCACCTGTATGGGTGTCAATTTACGACACCTCTGTCAATGCTTTTATATCTGAGAATTTTTAACTGAAGGAAACCCATGGAAGTTTATATATAGAGTAGCATAAAAATGTGTTGGTGTGTTTTAAATTAAATATTTGTTTAAACATTTTTTATTTCCTTCATTTCTTTCATTTCAGATTCCACCATTGTGTATACCACAATGATTGCTGTTAAGCTTGCAACAAAGAGCTTCATGATATCAATTGCCCAGGTATGGAAATTCTTTTTAACATGTTATTTAAAATGATAATTTATATACTACATGTTTGTCCAAAAATATGGTGGCTTACTGTAGTTTCATGAAAATATTGTGTTTCTGTGCCACAATTTTTTGTATGTCATACTAGTCCAAGAAAACAATACCAATAATGCTTGTAATTTGGCTCTCCTTGTTGCTTTGTCTTCAGCAAAAAAAATGTAATTTGGGGTGATTGTGAGGAACAGATAGCTGGTTGCTAGTGTGGTATCCAAAGGTTCATGTTTAGCGTGTTTAAAATGAGTCTCTTGAGAAATTTTTGTTATTCTACAGTCAGCATCCCTGAATGACGCGTTGCTTTGTTAAATCTTTATTTTTATATGTGGCTTAATGTAATTTAGGCTAAGTTAGATGTGCAACAGTATTTTCCAGGGGTGGCTGGGCTCCTTTTGCTCCTTTTCCCCTTGTTTTACAGTTTAGCCTCAGATATCAAGTCAATTCCGTGTTTGTTATTGCTATGGGATCAGGGCTTGAAATTGCGGCTGATACGTACAGTCGCCAATGGAATTAACATTTTGCTCTTGGTGACGAAAAATTCTCCTTTAGTTTCCAATATGGCGACTGCATTTCTCTGTACTGATGATGAATAACAGTCATATTGTCAGACAGTGTGTCCTCCCAGAAAAAATATATTGGAAGATCTTTGCTTCTAAAATGTTCAAAATATGAAAGACGTCAATCCATCAATTTCCTTTGCTGTAAAAGACTTTCTCACAGCGGAAAATTTGCAAATGTCTGACATGTTTGAAATCACCCTATAATGCATTGCAAACTTTAGAGAATTGAGTACGTTATGTATACCTATGGATTGTGTCTCATAATGCATGGCCATCTGCCATGTTGATTCCTTCAAGGTTATTTTGTATTTGCCATCACCTACGTTAGCTACAAAGTTTAGTGGCCACAAAATCTTATATACAGTAATGTGTTTGTTTTAAACCTTGTGATAAGATTGTTTTGTTTTTCTTTTCGATTGTTTATGTATTCAGTCCATTTTTGGATTAAATTCCTATAAATAATTTTAGACACTTTGGAATTATTACAGTCTGGTGACTAATACATGTAATTGCCATTTGGTGACTATTTTTTACCACTTAGTCACCAAATGGAGACTTCAGGATTTTTTTTTAATTTCAAGCCCTGGGGATAGTTCTCACTTGTGTGTTTGTAACATCCTAAAGGTTACACCATGATAGCACTGGGCAGGAGTACCAGTATACAGTCCCTAATTTTTTCCCAAAATGCAAAATATGAGAAAACAGAGAAATATTCATTTCATGTGTGACTGGAACAATGTTGATTTCACTTCCAAAGCAGCAAGAAATTTATTGAACTTCCACCTGTGACTGAAAAAATGTTAATAAGCCAAATGCTTGTTTCATGGCATGGCAGCAATTTAATGTTTAAATTCATACTGAAAACACACCAAGGTTGCTCAAAAAAGTGAGAACTATGCTGGTTAGGGACATGTTAGGATTAGGGTTAGTGTTAGTGCTAGTGCTAGTGCTAGGGTGTTAACACCAAGGCATTGGCTAGGTGGTGGGGTGATACCGTTAGGGATGGGGATGTTATAGGTGGATAGATATGTTATTAGGCACATAATGCTTTAAGGTAACACTTTATATTTGCAATGAAGCTGTGCATCTAAAGTTAATCTATACAAATAGTACAATAACAAATACCTTTTTGTATTCGATGTACCAAGTGCGTACCAAGTTGAGATTTTTCAGCGATCTGTCTATCTATGGAACCAATTTGCCCCCCTCCCCGAAAATTCAGGGGCAAATGTCATCATCTCCATGTTCGTCCCTGTGCTGAACAAAATGGTGTCACATATTGTGATCACAAATTAAAACAATTTTGGCTTCTAGATATGGCTGAAACGTGTGCCCCAATGTACCCGAAATGTCATGGAAAGCATCAGAGGGTTCTCATCCAGGGAAGAAGAGTTTAAGTCAGCCACCAAACCTTGTAAAAAAAGTGGAAATCGAAAAAGTAGGTTCATAGTTGCAGGCTCAAGAAGAGCCCACAATCATAGTTTGGACGCCATTTCTTGAAGTTTGGAGCAAAATTGTTCTGCCAAAATCGATTGATAAATTGTCGTAAACCAATCAGAATACATTTCCACATGATGGCTGCCGCATTGGCTAGTGTACTAGATTTTCAGAGCCAAAGTTTCTCATCACTGGAGTGTTGACATACATTTAAAAAATTAAAAATGGAAAGAAACAGTTTTAAAGAATACTCAATTCTCGCTATGATGTCAAAAGAAGTGCAGCAAGCAACGAACTTCATTTGACATTCGATGTGAACTGACAGTGTAACCAAAGAAGATGACATGTACCAAGTTCTTTTCAGGTGAATACTCGACAAATATCATATCCAGAAACTTCATGTATGCTATTACCGAAGTGTAACGTATAATGACAACAAACCCTGAGATAGCGCAGTATGCTATTCACAGTTCATGTAATATTCATTATCCCACGTGATGACTCAGTGGCATTATAAAAGACATCATGGGAGCTGGTCGGACTAAACCCTGCGACAGCACGGCCGGTACAAACCACTTCCCGAGAATTTCTTACGGCCGTGCTGTCACTCGAACCTGAAGCGGCTCCAACATCTGCAAGCGCAGTTTCTCATATTTCTGAAAAGGCTTCAAGGACTGTCCACTGCGTCCATTTAATTTTTCTGCTCCAGTCATTCCGGTGAAGACTTCAGACGCGACGGTTGGTTCGAAGCACAACGCTGGGATTGCTACAGCTAGTTCTACGAGGTTTGAAATTCATTTTATTTATCCTGGTTCTGGGGTTTATGCTCTGTTTGCTTGTTAGTTGCGCATTTAGTTTTGGTGCGGCTTGTTGTTTTCGCTTTATCCCGGTATTTTGGTTACACGTGTTTGCATGTATTCGGTTTGTGTTTTTTCCCTTGGGACCTCGGGCGGTTTTCACGTCGGTTTTTGTTTTTGGCATGTATTTGGTTGGTGTATTTTTTTTTTTTTTCCTTGGGACCTCGGTCGGCTTTCATTTCATTTGGAGGGATCTTGTGTTTCTTTTAATTAGCAGTTGTGATATTTCTATATGTAAAATTTTTAGTAGTTTTATTCGGGTTAATGTGCCTTTTTATGGTAGGGCTTCTGTGTGAGCCCAGGGATATCTGTGTGAATCCCAACGAGAAGAGCTTGGGTTGCTGTGTGCGCCCTGGGATATCTGTGTGAATCCCAACGAGAAGAGATCGGGTTGCTGTGTGCGCCCAGGGAAATCTGTGTGAATCCCAAAGAAAAGAGATCGGGTTGCTGTGTGCGCCCAGGGATATCTGTGTGAATCCCAAAAAAAGAAAAAAAAAGAGATTGGGTTGCTGTGTGCGCCCAGGGATATCTGTGTGAATCCCAAAGAAAAGAGATCGGGTTGCTGTGTGCGCCCAGGGATATCTGTGTGAATCCCAAAAAAAGAAAAAAAAAGAGATTGGGTTGCTGTGTGCGCCCAGGGATATCTGTGTGAATCCCAAAGAAAAGAGATTTCGTTGCTGTGTGCGCCCAGGGATATCTGTGTGAATCCCAAAAAAAAAAAGAAAAAGAAAAAAAAAGAGATCGGGTTGCTGTGTGCGCCCAGGGATATCTGTGTGAATCCCAAAGAAAAGAGATCGGGTTGCTGTGTGCGCCCAGGGATATCTGTGTGAATCCCAAAAAAGAAAAAAAAAGAGAGAGATTGGGTTGCTGTGTGCGCCTAGGGATATCTGTGTGAATCCCAAACAAACAAACAGAAAAAAAAGAAAAAATGAGATCGGGTTGCTGTGTGCGCCCAGGGATATCTGTGTGAATCCCAAAGAAAAGAGATCGGGTTGCTGTGTGCGCCCAGGGATATCTTTATGAATCCGAAAGAAAAGACATCGGGTTGCTGTGTGCGCCCAGGGATATCTGTGTGAATCCCAAAGAAAAGACATCGGGTTGCTGTGTGCGCCCAGGGATATCTGTGTGAATCCTAAAGAAAAGAGATCGGGTTTCTGTGTGAGCCCAGAGATATTTCAGCGACCCAACGAGAGAAGTAGATAACTTTCTCCGTTAACCCATTAAACTGAGGTGTCTAGGTTTACCCAACGGAAAGTCTAGAGGGTCTATTTGTAAATACAACGCGTTAAAAAAAAAATTGATATCTTTATGAGCTCAATGGAACTGTCGATCAGATGGGGTCTTTGTTAACACAATAGGGAGCTTAAGCAATCACGACGGCGACGCCAAGGACAACGCCTGGTGAAAAATGAATTTATATTTTACTCTAGAATCTCGCGATTATTCAGATGTATTCAGCGTATCTGTCGGTTTAAGAACTGGCTCAAGCTAAATGTGTAAAGAGAGCATTCAACTCAAAATAGAAAAATTAAAAATTTGCCGTCGTGGTTCACGTTGTCCAGAATACGCAGAATTGGGACATTTCACGTTGTTGTTTTGCAGAGAACGGCTAGGAAATGTACCAAGACTTCAAACGCACGTGCAGAGCTATTGTTCTGCTCATTAAGCCTTTTGTTTGGTGACGTTCTTGTTGCCGTTGCCGTCGTAGTTTGCTTAAGCTCCCTAATGATTACTGAGAACGTGTATCTTTGTGAGTCCAACGACTGAAGTGAGCGGCCGGAGTATGCTGTGAGCTTGATAAATCGAGAAGTTAAATCATCCTCGTAGTTACTGTGTCGAGGGGATGTTGTAATCAATGCATAGAGCCAGATGTCAAACTGATCGAGATCAACTTCATAGGTGCAATCTCAAATGTAATGAAAAAGGGTATTCGCTGTGAGGCCATTAATTTCTATAACGTATACTGTAGGACAACTCAAAGTTATGATACATTTCCTGGCAGATAGTTTTCGGCCACTAAGTGCAGTTCCTGTATTCCGTGTTTGATCGGCTTGAAGAAGCGTGTAATGTCATTTAATTTCTGTATGGCGAAAGAGCCCCCAAGGGGGAGCCATACAACAAAGTATGTATGTATGTAACTGTACAAAGTTCAATTGCACTGTACTTGTAATAAATCATGTGTCTGGCAGTGTCGGAGAATCTTGAAAACTAGAGCGTATCGCAGTCTCCAGGGATATGTATGTTAGTTTTCTTTCATCAATCTGGGTCTTGAGAGATGACGCCGCAAGCGATTGTCAATTATGGCATCCCTTGTTGCTTCGACTTGTCGGGCAGTGGCAGTCATCTTCTCTAGGCCTGGGTCGGGGGGTGGTCGTGGAAGTGCAATTTTCAGCCGTTGCTGATGCCTGCTATGTATTTCGCTCTATTGTAACACCAAGCAAAAGGCTGTAAATGTTGGATGATACTTTTACGTTCTTTAAGATTCAGCAAACGGCTGTAGTGAGGGAAATCTATTGCGTCTGGTCGGAAGGAACCCCGACTCCAGGCCTAGAGGAGATGACGAATGTGAACAGTGTTTTGTCCAACCTTAAAGAGCTCTATGCAGCGAGCGGCGACACCTAGTTTAGTGCCTTTTCGGGATTCTGGATGTGTTCGATTCATTGCAGGGGAGATTCGTAACCTTCTCGGAGCGTGAAGCATTATCCTGCGTGTCAGTCTGACAGGATAGGGAAAGGTATTTCGGGCAACGTCTCTAGGTTTATTCGGTGAATATCGCGGATTATCCGCGCCCTATTAGGGGATACGATAGCTCCTTTTCATTTCGAAGGAGATTTAGTACTACATTCCGACTAGGGTGGTAAAACGTATGGTTAAGATGACTGCGAATGAACCACTCTGGGTAGTTTACCTCTCACAGGGAAACAGTCGCAGCTTCGCGTATGTTTTTACGCTCGGTTTCTGAGCTGTGGGATGTCGGGCTATCCCCATTCTCACAGTTTTCTCTGGATAAATTGGCTGAAGCACGACGCTATGTTTATTTGATGTATCTTATGACCAACTGGATGAGTTCAGTAAGCTTTTAACGGGAGAGTCTCGTGTGTATGTCGGTTTTGAAGGTAATGGTCGGTTGTTGCTTTATGCGATACTCCTGTTTTGCTGAAAGAATTATTTGCTCATTTATTGCTTTATCGACCTGGCGGCTATTAGTTATCTTTGGGATCTCGGTGTTGCTTGATCCTTATACCTTGTGACAGTCCTGGTGGAAGAACTTTGTACCGAGCTGGATTTGGTCGAAACCAATACATCTGCGAGATAGTGCATTTAGCAGGTGTTCGGCGAAGCCATCGCTTACATCGTGGGTCGAGTTTGGTTATGTGTGAGCTGAGCTACACTTTTTCGTGACGGAGTGTGTTCTAAAACCAATTTGGGCGAATGTTATACGTGGGTTTGATGATCAACTCGCACTTTGAAGCTTTAATTCCGCAAGCCAAGTAAGCAAAATTTGCGCATGTACAGAAAAGATTAGCGTCCGCCATTGGATCGGTCGCTGGGTAACAAGATGTCCCCTTTCGCCCCTGCTGAGACAATACGATTTCTGGCGCTTCTTGGACTGGTCATATTCCTTGTCGCGTGGTTGTTATTCACTGACGTATCGTATCGCATCGCGTTTATTTCCAAGTGGACAACCTGGCGATGTGTCACACTCAGCATGTAGGAGGTTCTCGTTTCAGGGACCTCACCTAAGTCACTCATTTCATTTTACCTCGTCAAAAAAAAACAAAAACCAAAAAAAACAGTGCTTTGTCCATGCTCTACGTAGCGTCTGGAATGGTTACAGGGAATTGGTTTTCAAGTCACCCGAAAAAAAAAAAAAAGTGACAAAACAAACAATCATAATAATAAACATAACAAACATGCTGTCACCAATAGGTGGGTTTTTTGTTCAGGCAGAGTTCAATGATCTGATGGCTCTTGTTAGTATTGTTATGAGAGACAAACGGGTTGGGGCCCTGAAATGTTTTACTTCCTATATAAAGGTGGAGAAGACCTAGATCCGGCACACGACTGCCAACCTTTCAACTGTTGACGCTCCTGTAGATCTTACACTGATGGGGACTTGGGGAGAAGCTTTACTCAGTCGAAAGCAGTCAAACCTATATTGTAAACAAAATTCCTCGTTAGGACCTTTAGAGAACGAGTTCGCATCCCTGTTTATAAAACTTGTTGCTGCTTTAGGAACTGCAGTGGCAACACCAGGCAATGTGTACGTGGTTAGTTTCTTTATCTGTAATATTCGGGGGGAAAACAGAGGTGTATTTAGAATCATGCCTAGCGCTGCAACGACCAAAAAAAAAAAAAACTCACGTAAGTGCGTATGTGAGTTATTTTTTTCGTGGTCTTGGGCCACGGCTCGGATGACGTCGGGACTTCTACGCTATAGTAGCTGCGTCACCGATTTAACGGTCAAGGATTATCTTTTTGTCCGTTAGGGAGGAACAACTACAGGTGAGAACCTGAATTGTTCGTATTCACGACACAATCGTCGCCCAGGTACAATGAATATCAATGGAATGAGCTTTGTTTCCGATGTTACAAGTTCACATTCCACGCAACGAATCCTCCTGAAGCAATTGCAACTCCATTAAGCAAAAACAAGTTAAGCCGTGGATGTTTGACTTTCGCAAAACGAGCCAAAAAAAGAAACACTCGTGTGGTGACATATTTTCAAAAAAGCGTGTTAAGTTCATTGAAACAAAGAAACAATAGGCGCTGTGTTCATTGTTTAGTTTACCGCCTCATCATGAGCTAATGAGTATTGTCGTGCATTCATAGCAAACAATCAAATCAGCTTGTTCGAAGCATCTTTGAATATTAACAAGCGTCATGAGAGACCTGTACACTTTTTTCCAGCTGTAAATAAATGTCCCGAGAACAATAGGCATTCTATGCTATTCATTATCTCAAGCTGAGCCGTTTCTCCTTAATAGTAGAACTCATCCAAAATTGTCGCAAAATCCGAGATTGACCCCAAAGCGGATCTGCTTTCTTCAAAACCCTATTTTTTGCTAAACAGACCTGCCGATCTTGTAAGGGTGAAAATCCAGAATTTCTATAGTTACCACAAAGAGAAGGCATATTATAATAACCACTGATGGATCGATATCGCTTCATTAACTTATTTCCTCTTGCTGGTCCAGTTAAAGTAATAGAAGTTTACCTTTTTATTTGCGACCGGCTGTGGGCTCCCTTGCGCGGGGCTTATCTATTTTGCTTCGGATAAGATTGTGCCGCCCTAGCTGTTAATTTAAACGCAGCTCGAGCCGGGCTCTCCTGTTAGCTCGTTTCTTTATATCTTCGTTTCGCGCCTTATTACTCTTTATTGCCTGCGAAGTGCCTTCCGGAGTGTTTTAGTGATCTTTTTTGTGCTGGCGGGAACTCAAACACCTGATATACCATCTCATGTGGACTTAAGGACGTCTTAAATGGCAGAACACTATTCAGAGCTGAACTAAGTATTTTGCCCAGGTGGAGAGAGGGATGCGTTTGCGTATTTCTCTTTAGACTCTCGTGATCTCTAGCTACCCAAAAACAAAATAGATTAGCGGGATTCTATTCGACTGTCAGCCGTTAATTGGGGCATTTCTCTGTTTGAAAAGTTGATATTGAGTTAGGACTGGGACATGAATATGATTAGGCATGGGAGGAAATAAATTAAGGACTGGGGAATTGTAAGAATTGGGAGAAGGGATGTGTGAATATTTGATAAGGACTGGCAGTGATTAGTATTGTTAGCATCAAACACTGGTGCTCCAAGGTGTGGCGAGACAGGAGTCTCCCCACACCTTAATGCTAATGAGTCAGCAGGTGGGATAAGGAACTATTCACAGTTCATGTAATATTCATTATCCCACGTGATGACTCAGTGGCATTATAAAAGATATGATAATTAATGCAAAGTGTGTCATTTCGTGAAGACATCTAGGAACTGGTCGGCCCTCCCTCCCACCCCTCTTGCTGACTCATGTACTCTTGTGCTCCCTGTCATTTGTGCTCGACAGGAGTCTCCCCACACCTTAATGCTAATGAGTCAGCAGGTGGGATAAGGAACTATACGGATTGGAAATCATCTTCAACAAAGACATGCAGATTTTTGTATGATAACTACCCAATGCGATGGCCAACCAATTTCAATACTGAACAAAAGGTTTATTGAAAATCCCTTGACTCAAAAGCATTCTACCCGCACTTCCTAACCATTGGTTATTTCTAGTTTTATAGGTAAACCAGCATGTTTTCAGCAATAAGTTTCACAAAATTACAAATTGTTAGCTTTTCATGCAAAGAGACTGGGTAGAATAAGAATAAAAATTGTTTTATCGCTTCTTTGAATTTGTGATACTGTACAATTGTTATTCACAGAAATTTAGGCGTTAATTGACAAGGAAATTGTTGTATTGAATGTTATTAAAGTATTGATCATGGACGAAAACTTTGTGTGTTATGCCTGTATTTTTGAAGTACTTGTGAAATTTCAAATGGAGGTGATAGTATTTTGTAGAAGTTTGTGGAGTTTTAAAAGTAGTTTACAAATGAAAACAGTTCAAGTGAAATAAATAATTATTTTTTATGTACAAAATTCTTCTCCTCCACATGGTCACTAATTGCCCATGCATTTGTGACTTTGTTTCTGCTTTGTGAATGTGACATGAAGTGTCAGGAGTGACTTCATTTTGTTTATGCTGATATCAATGAGCTTTTAGTTTGCCATTCTGTTCATTATTATTTTGAGGTTCTTTCTGACCTTTGGCAAACAATCACTTCCATGCCTTGTGTGATGACAGATCATGGTTCTGAACAACAATCATTTGAATGGCTTCTTCTGTAACATCCAAATTATGATAAGAGCCATAAGATAGCATGCTTTAACAAAAACTGCTACAGTGTGTAGTTTTGTTGCAGTTTATTAAACCACTTAGAATATTATATAACACAAATTACAATTTAGCCTATCAAATTAACACATTTATATCATCTATATGCAGACAGATGTTCTTTTGGCTCGTCACGCAATCTTTGGCCCAAAACGTTGGGTGATGAGCTTCTTCTCTCATTCATCCTCTTAGCCCCAAGTAAGGCATGAGGCATCCAGTATGCAGACGATTTCAATCTTTTGCCACTGCCCGGCTATCATTTTTGGTCTAACGAACTTCCCTAATCTCTGATTACTTAACAATTATCCCATGAGCCCACGTTGGATACAAGGTGGTAAATAGACAATGAGGTGCTAAGCACCCAGTTGGCTATAACCACTTGTATCCAACAAGGGCGAATGGAATAATTGTTTTATTAAATTCTTCTTTAGCATAAATCAACTGGACACTTCATTTTGATGTAAATGAAGTGATAGTATGAGGAGGCGGGAAAATTTGTGGTGCTGTGTTCACTTCTTGAGTTGAATGAAACACCTGAGGAAAGCGAGTGAGAGAGTTTTCTTTTGAAGATTTTCCTCGGACAATCTCCTTGTAAATTGTCTTTTCATCCTGGAAAATTGTGACAACAATTTATGTTTACGGGAAGATCCGAAGCAATAGCTTTTCTGGAAATTATACGCCTTGTGCAAGACGACCAAAGCAAGTGTTTACATATTGTACTTGTTTACGGCTCCACGGCTGTCATCAAGACTACTACATTATGCTGAAAATGCCATAGTCGATGAAGTCAATGAAGTTTATTGAAGTATAAAAAGTAAAAAAGGACAATCTGATCAAGATTGAAAGGTAACAAACTTAACTGAAGTGCTGAGCCTAATTTTATGTCGAACACTGAATGAAATTGTGTCAGTTTTCTTGTCTTCCTCCATTATTTGCTGTTTTCTTCTTCGTTCAGTCACTCTTGTTGTACATTTACAAGTATTTTTAATTAAACATTTTGCATCAATCCCCTCAGTTTTCGTAGCTGAGTCAACTATGGCATTTTGTGGTATTTGTGTGGCTTTAGGGAAGGCACTGTCAATTCTTTCTTGTATAAGCTTATAAAGCTCGCCAAATTTGCAGTTTTTCTGATGGCACTTTCACTTCCCGCAGGAAAATTTTAAGCTGAGCGGCACTTGCCGCACTCGTTTCCCATATAAGGTCAAACATAGGTATATTGGCTGATAACCTGGATTCAGTAAACCAATCACAAAGCTAGAAATGCAATATCCGAGGTTGAGAAATTTAATAATACTAGTTAATGAAAATAAAACTATGACACAGAGGGATATTCATGAAATCTACTCAGGTCAGACCAGTAATTGGTAGAAAATGGCCTAAGTGAGCTATAGTTAATATGAAGTTGAGATTTATTTCTACAGTTGAATCCCGATAACTCAAACCTTCAAGGGAAATCCACAAAGGTTCAAGGTATCGGGGGGTTCAAGTTATCGAGCGTAAAATTAGTAAGATAATTACCTAGAGGGGAATCGAAAAGGTTTGAGTTAGTGGGAGGTTCGAGTTATTGAGGGTTCGAGTTATTGGGATTGAACTGTAGTATAGTTATGATTATGAATATCAAATTGCAGTAAAATAAGTCAAAAATTAACTGGGTGGAATCCATTAAGGATATGGTTAGGGTTAAATGTCCCGATTCTGCTTCCAAGCAAAATACATTGCCGTAAGTTGTGTTACTGGAAGTCTATAAAGTATAGAGGAGTAAAAAGTATACATTCAAAGAAAAGTCAAACAGAGCTTCTGTGCTTGAAGAACTAATGTATTGTCTGAATGCTGTATCATCATTGGTTGCCTGACACTTGATGAAAAGATAACCATGCTTTGTTCTCCGTTATTTTTTTCATTAGTAAGTTTTCTTTCATGTGACATATTAACCTCTTACTAACCGAATGTGGGGCCCAAAGTCATGGCAGTATGGACCGAGCACAGGAAAGTCAGTACAAAAAGTTAACAACTGAGGGCTAATATTTCCCCAGTTCAACTTGAGGAGTTTATTATATGGCACTCATTTTAGCTACAAATTTTGAATTTCCCTTCTTTCTAAAAAAATATACGTCTTTTGACCGTAACTCCACAGATATGGTCTGTATGGCTAAATCCCAACCAAGAAAGAACCAATGACAGTGCTCAGACTGCCTTGCCATATAATAATTCATTGTATTAACTTGGCACATGAAAACTGTAGTAAGCCACCTTAGTTAATGTCACTCTCATTAAATTGTATTAGCATCTTTTAAATGTTAGGAGTCCTAGGAGGGGCTTTATAATAGATATGAGGTGTTTAAGACGGAATCCACCAGGAAGTCGAGTAATATTTATTTACGTTGGACAAAAATCGAGTACCAGAATAATTTAAATCCTATTGGGTTATTTTCTACCCTAAATAAAAGGTAAAGATGTAAGTAATTATCACTGATAACACCAACAACAATTTCTTATCAGGGTCTTAGAAAATGAATTTCAAAGTTCACAAGCTATAGGGAAATTCTCACGTGCAGCCATTTTGTAAAATCGTCTTTAAGCGATTCAGTGGAATTCAGTGAAATTTCAATATTTGTTTTCGGTGTTTGGTGTTGTTAGAAAAGATTTCTTTTGATAACATATTTGAAGCAGTAACACAAAAGTTTGCAATAAGGTGTAAATAATCTTGGTACAACAATTTCTTATCAGAGCATGAGAAAATGAAATTTAATGTTCACAAGCTATAGGCAAAAGTTCGCGTCTTTTAAGCGATTTAGTGGAATTCAGCGGAACTTCGAGATTGGTTTTCGATGTTTGGTGTTGTTAGAAAAGATTTCTTTTGATAAGATATTTGAAGCAGTAACACAAAAGCTTGCAATAAGGTGTAAATAATTTTGGTACATAATTTTGTCCAACAACTACTCGAAGTCCTGGCGGATTCCATCTTAATAGAAAGAGGCATTATCTATTTCACTTTAACTGTAACATCAACAAAACAAAGAACATGCATAGTTTGCTCGTGGAGTAAACAGAGTTCATGAGTAGGAGACTAACTCAATCTGCACAGATGTCGTTCATAGTTTGATATTAATAATATATATATATATAATCCTCATCGCGCCTAAGAGGCACATAAGGCTGACACCAGAGATTTCCATTGCTCCCTTTCCATGGCTGCCTTCTCAAGTTCTTTCCACGTCTTCCCTGCTGTTTTCATTTCTGCCTCGATCGTCCTCCTCCAAGTCTCTCGTGGACGTCCTCTCCTCCTTCTTCCACTATCCAGTGTCCACCTTAATGCAGTTCATGTTATGCTATCTCGGTCTTTCCTGATAGCATGCCCAGTCCATCTCCATCTTCTTTGCTTTATTACAATGGTGATGCCCTGTTGTCCTGTTGGCATTGTTGGCCTCTTCAATGGTTGATGCAATTCTTGGGAGGGTGTCTATTAGACATTGGGCATTTTTTAGAGGGGGTCAGCTAATACACGTACAAACACTGTTCCTAAAGGGGGGGGGGGGGGGGTGCTTAATAGATATATGAGGCTTTTATTCGAGAGTGAGCGTTTATTGAGATCATTTGTGGTAATCATACAAAGACAAGAAATATTGCCAGGTTCCTTGATCCAGGAGGGACCAATTCACTATTTATTAGGTTACTAGACTAGACACAAATCATAATTATTTTTGTCTAAATTTTTCAATTTCTTCTTTATAAACAGGTGGAGAAGAACTGCTTCATGGCAAGAGAAGAAGAAGAATCCATTATCCATTTTCATATTGTGGGTTGATGATTTTGGTGAAATCCCTGACACAGGTAAACACAAGTCTTGGGTTCCTATGCATTGAGCAAATCAAAACTTAACCTGGCTCCATCCACCATTACAGTACAACTACTTGGAGTCGACCAGCACCTCATTGAACATCTCACATGATTGGCCATAAGAACAATAGGACAAAGGGCACAAACAATGCCCCCATCCCTGAAGTCAATGAGCAATATTGTTTTAGAATGCCTCTGAAATTAGAGGTTCACAAGAGCTACTGGACTACTCACTACTTGAAACGGGCCACTTGGAACAAAGTTTAACCAATAGACAATGACCGCGGAGCATTTTTCTTATGGGGGGGGGGGGGGGGCTGACTGGTGACTTGAAGTGGGGGGCTTAAGAGACTCTTCTCTTAGAAAGTCTTTATTTTTCGGAAATATTGGGGGGGGCTAAGCCCACCCAGCCCCCCCCCCCCCTGCTCTGCGGTCCCGTATAGAACAGATGCCATTTTCTACCTGCACTTTACAAACAACTTCCTCTTGACCTCAACAAAACAAACAGCTCTCACTGATGCAAAATTGATTTAACAGACATCTAACAAACTATACACTGGTCTTATTCATTGAGACGGAGTCCCCCAGGAATTTGAGTATTTAATGGACAAAATTATGCACCAAAACTATTTACACCTTATTGCAAGCTTTTGTGTTGCTGTTTCAAATATCTTATCAAAAGAAATCATTTCTAATAAGACCGAACGTCGAAAACAAATTTCAAAGTTCCACTGAATTCCACTAAATCGCTTGAGACGATTTTGCAAAATAGCTGCACGTGAGATCTTAGCTATAGCTTGTGAACTTTGAAACTCATGTGCTCACTGGTTCTGAAAAAAAAAATATTTGTTGGGCTTATCACGGACAATTACTTACATCTTTACCTTTTAAAAAGGGTAGAAAATAACGCAAAAGGATTAAGTTATTCTGCCCAACTAAAATTAATATTGCTCGATTTCCTGATGGATGCCGTCTTAAAATGTACAAAAGTTGGGTCCGCAACGTGTACATGTGGATAGTGTTTCCATGGCAATGTAATGATACATTGGAGGGAGAAATAAGCCATTAACACCCCAGAAAATATAACAACGTGGTCGGACGTAATATCTTACCAACAGGAAAAAAGCTTCTCCTAATATGTTCAATGTTCAGACTGATAAAATCACAGGATGAGTATTTTGGCGTGACATTCTTGTCGCGTGACAGTCTTGCCGCGTGACATTCTTGTCGCGTCCATGTTGATGTCGTGTGGTGTGAAACTCGGAAATTCAAAATGCTGTTATGTAAGCCTTGTCTAACCATGACTCTATTCTCCATACTAAGGCAGAACTGATCACACGATGTCATTCAGCTGGGCAGAAAGTTCTTTTGATTGACATGGACAGACACACAGTAGGATGATCATGTTCCTGAAACAACAGGTTAGTGTCGGAGTCTTGTCAACACTCACACCACCCCACCCCCCACCTCCAAATTTTGCAAGCGAGTAGATGTGAGCCTTGCCTGAAAAGAGGGCTATGGCTGTGGAGACTAAACGTTTTGTATATTAAAGTTACTGTATTGGAAAAAAGAGCATCATGATTCTCGTGTTTGTAGTGATAATAGCATAAACCATTCAGATTTTTGAGTGGACGAAAAGATTGATCTTCAGTTGATCTTCTAGTCATTTGCCTGGCAGGTGAAACCGTCGCCTCATATATTCTAAAGGCGACCTTAGTTAAACTTTCTGCTAGAAATTGTCGAGTGCAGTATACTCGTGTCGCAGAAACAGGAAACCTAAGATGTTTTGATCAACTTGATTCTGTCAATTGTTAAGAATATAATTAAGGAATCAAGAGAAAGTGAACAGTTTTCCTTGTAATTTTATTAAAACAAAATGCAAATTTCATTGGCGTTAATTTTATGACTCTTTTATGCGATCATGCATAAAATTTTTATTTATTCGTTTCTGAACGATTTGTATTCATAAAAACATTGTCACAAACAGACACGTTTCCGAGCATGTATTTACATAATTCTTGTATCTCTTCAGGAAAACGACGATCATTGAAAGGCAAAGAAGCTACAAAGCAATAAACCCACCGAGGAAAGAAGGACAACTTTAAATCTGGCGTTTTCTGGCGAGGTTAGTAGATTATCTTCAACAAATTAAGCGGTAAATTTTCTTCAACGAAGGTCGCATCTAGTCTTTATAGTTAACACTTGTTCTGTCGCACCAGAAGTTCTTTATTTCGGGCGTCAAACAAACTGGCAAAGCTTATATATGCGGTCTTTGAGGAAATCTTCGCCGTTGCAGTGACGCATTTTGCAGAGGAATTACAAAAGCAAGCAGTTGACCGTTAAATTAAAACCTTGATGATTGTTCGCATCGCAGCGAGTTTCAGTGCTTATTAGTGTTGTCGTATTCAGTTTATGCTGTAAAAGGTCTGTACATAAGCCGAGAAATAACAAATCATGGTTTGCGGCTACATAATTCCCTGCTATTTTGAACGCCATTTTTAAAATTTCGATTCCTGTAGCATAGTAAAGCGCTTTAAGTCGTCTGTGTTGTTGCATTTATTGATTTGTCGTTTTGTTTTTATTTCCATGTAGATTCCTGGATGTCTTTGATGCTCGTATCAACTGAAATCAAGCAAGAAATACCTTTACCCAAGCGAAAGACAAGTTTAATTTGAGGTAGAAAACAAACTTCATTAGCAGTAAGATTTTCAGCTTCAACATCACTTGTAGAGAAGAATCGTAGCGTATAAGTTTTCTTTTCGCTGAAGACCACTCGCCGAGTATTTTCAAGTTAATACTTCTATCTCGAGTATTTCCCTAAGAAATAGTTCTCAATTTTTTTGCGAAAGAAGTTTTCCATGTTAACATCTGTTCAAACGTTTTCAATTTTCCCGCCAAAAAACTTAGAAAAATACGGGCGGTTATAGTACGCATGCGCCATTTAAATAATTGCTTCTTGTTAACATCTGTTTGAAAATTTTTAATTTTCCCGCCACAAGACTAATACGCATGCGCCAATTTTTTTTTTAAAAAAAAAAATTGTAATGTGCACTTTGCTAGCCTATTATTATTGTCAATAAAAAAATATTTATTTTATTTGCTCTCTTTGATATATTTTTATTGTAAACGAGTCAATCAAGTGAACAATTTTCTTTGTAATCTTTATTGTCAATAAATACAATCAAGTGTTTTGTCCTTTGATCAACTTTATTTTCTCTTCAAATATTCCTTAATTAATTAAGTGAAAATCAATTAATAAAAAAGGTGTCAAGAGAAAATGTTCCCTCTATATACTAAGACTTTTGGCGGGAAAATTGGAAAAAATTTGCACAGCGTTTCCCCTGGCAACTTTCTCGGCAAAAAATTCAAAATGACTTCCCTTAAAAAATTCCCGCCAAAAATATGCAAACACCATCTCGTGCAAGGAATTCAAAAATGAAACGCCAATTCCATCTTAGACTTTTAAAAACCGATTCGGTATTTTAGTTAAAAATCTTTCCCAAATTCAAACTGTTTTTCTCCGACACATTTAAGTCTTTCAAAGTTTTTGCACGAAATGGTGAATACATGTTAAGCATAAAGATAAACAACATGACAAGCTATATTCTGCACTGTGAAAAATCGATTCGCGTTGTTTTGTCTCGTTAATAGCAATAACCTGAGAAAACAGACAACGTTTCACAGCGCCACTACCGATTCCACCGAAATGAAATCAGTAATGATGCTGCAAAACTTCATCTGTTTAATCAGGTTACATTTCCAAACGGCCTAAGAACTTTAAAGTGCGTATAACTTGCCATGTTGCCTCGGATAAAGACCTTTTCCAGCCGTCAATATTCGTTTGTAACACAAGATATAAAATTCGCGGCTAAGCAAAAGCTAGGTTATTTCATTTCGAGAAGCAAATTCAACTGTTGATTTGGCCGTAAAATATAATTTAATTGTGCTTGGCTCTACGTTACAGAGAAACGTAAAATATTGAACGAAAAAACATAGAAAATTATTCTGACGGTCTAAACTGCGTGAGTTCAGCAAAGACTATGTATAAAAGAATTCCTGGAGCAAATTAAACTGTTGTTTTAGCCGCAGAATATAACAAATTAATTGTGCTTGGCACCAAGTTAAACACGAGCGAAAAAAATTAAACGAGAAAACAGAGAAAAATCAATCCGCTTTTTAAAATACGACATTGACTAACTTTTAAAAAATTCCTGGAGCAAATTCAACTGTTGTTTTAGCCGCAGAATATAACAAATTAATTGTGCTTGGCTCCAAGTTACATATAAGAGTGAAAAAATATCGATGAGAAAACAGAGCAATCAATCCGATATTTAAAATTCAAAACTTCTTGGAGGAAATTCAACCGTTGTTTTAGCCGCAGAATATCACAATTTAATTGCCACTTGACTTCATGTTCTTAGATTCTTGTGATACTATTCTACCAGCCGAGTTCAGGTTTACTTTTAGCAATATATTCTACAATTGGAACTCGGCTGAACATTATTCTGTTTTGATTTCATGAATATTTTGTCCTGTGTTACATCGAGTGACGGAAGGAAAAAAGATCTTTATCCAATGTTAAGTAAATATTAAACAAAACCCAATGTCTGGTCCAAGGAACATAAAGCCTGTACTAAGTTCAATCCCACCCTTTACACGACGTTTTGCTATTCAATCGAAAAATGAAAAAAAAATAAATGAAGGTTACACAGACCACAGTAAAGATAACGAAACTAATAGGAAAATGTACTTCATTCAATTTTATATGAATTTGTGTCAACAAGAACAATAAATCTTCTCCAAACATTCAATCATTTCATCGTTGCCAAATCAGTTACTCGCGTATGTCTTTGGATAGATAAAGCTCGTGGAAACAAATAAGCCGTTGAAAAGTTTGACGAGTATATGTCAAGACAATTAAACAAAAATGTCTTCTGGTGGACAAAACTGATCAACTGATGAGTTAGCTTGCCAAAATAATTTGAATAGTGGTTTTTATCATGCACAAAAGAAAAAAGTTCTTTACATTGACTTGTGTAGCGAAACAAAAAGTAATGAGAATTTGACAATTAGAGCAGATGAAGATTACGAAAACGAAACGTGTAATGAGATTTCCACAAAATTATCAATTTAGAAAAAAAAATATTTGGACAAAGTATTCCCAATTGTGCTGTCTTGTCTCGAGTTTGTGAAAATTAATACAATTTCAAGATTTCTACAAGATTGCCAATTCACGAAAAATAAACGATTGAACGAGAGCATGGAAGATAATTTTGGACAAACAAGACAATTGGAGCGAAAAAAACTGTCGCCCGATTTAATCATTGGCGATTTTATTTTCATCAATACAAAACTGAGCAAGGAAAAAAATACGTTTTAAATAGTTTGATTTTGTGGTCTGTGTAACGGTAAAATCCTAACTTAATCGAGACTGAATCGCAACATCCTCCGAACCAGACATCAGGGTTTTGTATACTTAGCTTACAGAATGACAAGAGAACATAGGCACGCGTTTTCTGTACGCTTTTTTACAGAATGCGAGCCAAAATTAAAAAAATAATTATGTGCAATAATGTACAAATTTATAACGATTTAACAAAGTTTAATGATTTACTAGAAGGAATCTGTTTCGCTTCTCATTTGAAAATCCCCTGTTCTCTTGTCAACTGTAACTTATCCGTTAATGAAGCAAACGTGAAAACAACTTTAAGAAGGCGCTATCGATATTGTATTTTATATGTGAAATAAATATATATTTTCAAATGCATCCGAGTTGAAAAACGTAACAATTTGCGAATAAACTAGAAATATTGTAGATATACAAGTAAACAATTGTGGAATTTAAACTGGTTTGTTTCTTTTACTTCAAGTACTTTCCAAACTCTCGATCGTTGTGCAGTGCCACCTTAAAGTCACCTCGCTGCGACATCAAACAAATTAAATTGGAAATGGTGGCTGATGTTCAAAAAATCTTAACTTGGTTCAGCCGATTCATATTAAGCTACTTTTAATTTGATGTACATTGCAACAATTTTCACGACTTGATGCAGACAATTGGTACTACAGATCTTAGTAACGCCGAGAGTAAAATTTCTTACAAATTTAAACAATTGTTCAGCCACCATTTTCGCTAAAATTATTTCACAATTCAAAGTTCTTATCTTTGTAGTATTTCCTTCCCATTATCCTTTTGGCCAGGTCCTTTGCGTTCCTTTTCTCTTCCTTTCATTTCGTGTTCCTGAAAAAATGAATTATCAAATCAATGATTAGCAAATGCTCAACGTTTCAAGACTTAAAACTACATCTGGAAAAAGGCCTGAATGCGAGCTAAGTGGCTGCAAACGTGCAGACCAAAGAAACGCGGATACACAACAATTTCATTTAATACGGTTAATACGCCTGTAGAAAAATGACAATCCCATGTATGAGGCTGCGTTGAGAATTTAACACGCCTTATAGACTTTCAACTTGTAAACTAAAAGCGTTTCTTGCCGAAGTTTACTGTGAAGCTTTTTTAAACTTAAAATTTCCACTTGAAGCAATGCTCAAAGCACATATCTGAAGCGACTTCTGATATCTTCTTGAATTTCTGGGCAAAATTTAAGTAATAGGTTCTAAAAGCAATGCTCACCTTTCGTTTGATTTGCGTAAAGACTTCTTCGAGGCTTTAACGTCTTCTTCTTCAAGCATCTTTCCCTCTCGTCTTCAGAAGCGGGGACGACACGTCTTCACAAATCAACGAACAGCATGGTTTGATGCAGATTCTACAATTTGTCATGAATATGGATTAGTAACTCAAACCAATCACTGACGACTACGCCAGAGATTTAGCACGGATTTTGTTTGCACGCTTTTCAATCAGCGAATCAGGAAGCGTGAAACTAAAAAGAAAGACATCGCACATGTATTTAAGGTGGTGGCAAACGAGGACACATTGTTGCCGACAAAAAAAAAAACGAGGTGGGCAAACGAGCGGGACACAAAACATTTGTTGTGTGTCCATGCCGCGCAAACGGGGAAACATTTGTTGCGGACACAAAATGTTTCTGACAAAAATCAGAAACACTTTTTGTGTCTCTGACACAAAATTTTGTGTCCGCAACTAATGTTGCGCGCACGGGCAAACGGGGAAACATTTGTTTCCGCAACATTGTGTCCTCGTTTGCCACCACCTTTACATTCTCCTTTGCTGGGTTGTTTAGAGCTGTGTTTTTTCTTTTCATCAATGAGTTAATAAATTCCTCCAAAACAACCGCTTTCCCACCCACATTGATAACACTAGAAACTCTCACGCCTTACATCTACCTTAATGTCGAACAAATGTTAAGAAATTTTCGGTGTTTTTCCATAGACCAAAATTTTACAACTCCCTTGAACTCGAAATCGCCACCCCCCCCCCCCCCCCCCCCCCAGAGATTATTTTTAGTGATTGGAAAGGATAGTTATTCTTCTGACTATGGTTCTGAAACTTTCAGCAACTGTTCATTCAATTTTGATATTGATGTTGTCATGGCAGCATCACAATTTCATGCAAGTATGGCCAAAAATCACAATTTTTGACATAATTTTATAATTTTTTCCAATTTCCTATCAATCACTGCACATATTAAGAAGAGTCTTAATTTTTTTTGTTGACACCGATATTGAACTGAACTGTTTTGTTTACGTTTTTAGTTAATTATAAATCACCGATGATCCCTTTTAATTGCTAGCTATCGATCGTTATTTGAGAACTCTTAGATTGTGAAATATATAGAGACTGACGGATATCTACGGATGATTTTGAACCCACACATTTTACTCTGTTGTACTTTTATTCGCCCTTCATTTCACCATTAGATGTAAGTATAGATTATTGTAATTCGTCATTGTTTTCTTTCATTATGTAATTTAGGATTTATTCTTAGTTATTTCATATTAATTTCTCTCTAGCAAACCTCATATCGCCGATTGTCTGGATTGTGGTCGACATTAAAATCAAATATAATTTAATCAACATCAGAGAACTCAGACTGAGTGTAGTTGATCGTGGCAAGCCTAAAGGCTTGTATCGCTCCCAACATTTTTCTCCAGTTTAATCGAATTCTATCATATTACTACTGAGTGATAAGTTCTTTTAAGATTTACAGCCACCACGTCAAAGCCGAAAAGGTTATGACCCAAATTTTGTCATGGACAAGTGCATAACTGCAGATCCACCCTAAACAAGACGTTCCAAGGGCTAAAAAGCTCACTGTTAAAGTTAAACTGCATTTTTGCTCATAAGAGTTATCAACTACTTTTCACTCACAGATTTCTTAGTTCTACAATCGCATGACACTTAGAGAGCGGTCATGAATTAGTGGCAGTGGCAGTGGCGGTGGGGCAAGGGGGGGGGGGGGGGGGGGGGAGTTGTTGGGGGTAAATTTGTGAAGTGGTGAGCCCAAAAAATGCAACCCTCCACAAATTGGAGCCCCCACAAAAGTGAACTTTCCCCAAATTGGAGCCTACAAAATTGTGACCCTACCCAAATTGGGCCCCCAAAACTTTTGACCGTCCCCAGATGGTGCTTCTTACGCTGTGGAAACCATTGTGTTCATTTATTTTGTTTCCCGCCGTTTGTTTGTTTCCTACGTTTATGCTATTGGTGATTATAGCACCACAGCTCTCTTGTTGAAATCAACGTTAGGGTAAGCTTTGGAACTTAAGACTCTAGGGGTCTGGGGGCATGTTCTACCAGGAAATATTGAACATTGAATACTCTTCGATCTGTTTTCCGCGATTCTGAGCAACAATGTGGCACTTTCCAAAAAGTTATTTAGACCCCTGTTGTAACTTTTATAGCTGAACCAGCTATTGAAATTAAAGCAGGTATAAATGCAAAAAAAATAGTGAAATACAATGTACTGTATTTTTAAGACAATCATTGATTACGAATTAAACAGGTGCCCAGATATTTGTGACCCTCCCCAAGTGTGGGTCCAAAAAAATTTGGCCCTCCCCAAATGGGAGCCCAAAAATCTTAGCCCTCCCCCCCCCCCTCTAGTAATTAATGACCACTCCCTAAGTATGCATTCCAGAGCTGTCCTTGACAATTCACTGCTGAATGTAAACAGTAAATGACTCGCTCAATATGAAGCACAACATTTGACAGTGACTAAAAATACTATCATTGTACAATTGCTCATAGCCATTGTAAAACCTCTGAAAATGTAATGAGAATGCGAATGATATTCTTTGCTGCTGTGATAGAAAAATATATGAGAATAAATGGCACTTGTAGGATTGCATATGGTTTCAGCTATGTTTTGTCAGCCACAAATTTTATACATTTCCATACATGCTGGGTCCCATTGGAAATATGTCGGCTTTCAGAAAGTCTAACTTACTTACACAGACAATGACATAGCTTTTTGCTTCCTAAGAAGGTGAAACCACAAAGCCCCAATATAATGAAACCTTGTTATAGTGAACATAAATTATTTTGCCAGTACCTTGGCCCTTCATTGTAACAAGATTCAACTGTACAGCAACAAAAGTTTGATTTTGCTGAGAGGCTAAATGTTTCTCAATAGTTTTGTCTCTATGGTGCCTAGCAAGCTTGGTAATGATTTTGCCAGTAGCTTGGCCCTTCATTGTAACAAGATTCAACTGTATTCCAGCAAGTTTGATTTTGCTGAGAGGCAAAATGTTTCTCAATAATTTTGTCTCTATGGTGCCCAGCAAGCTTGGCAATGATGACAACATTACCTCACCATTTCCATTTCCTGAAGTCTGGTTTCAATCCTCAATGTGGTCTTGTCTGCCTTGATCTGTGCTCCTTGCAATATGAATGAGTCTGTTCTCCTCTGGTCTAAGGATAAAACATAAAGTCTTCAGTCAACAATTTATCCATCTTTAATATAATTTTAAATACATTGTGTTAATGTAGTTCAAAACTATTTTCAGGTCATTAATTTTGCTGGTCTGATTCATGTTGTCCTTTTTTCCAGTTTTATTACCATAATACTAAAAGAAGGAAAACTATAAAATAATCAAGCTAGTATTTAGAAATTCTTCTGTCCTGAAAATGATTTTTGACTTCAACACATGTATGCATGTGAGCTGCATGTGAGAAAGCCCCCCGCCCGCTTATAAGCTCCCCCGGTTGTAGGCCCATCTACCTGGAGACAATAAAATACATCCAGTTATCAGTTATAACCCCCCCGGATATAAGCCCCCCTCTGCTGGATGACAGTACTGAACAGGGCTAAATTTTGCTTTATTATGACTTTTTAACTTAAAAACGTATTTCGATCAACACTGCCGTGGCTCGTTTCGAACCCTTTTTTATTCCGCTTATAAGCTCCCCTGGATATAAGCCCCTCCGCTTATAAGCCCACCCAAAACCCCTTACGAAGTTGTATAAGCCCAGGGATTATAACCGGAATTTTACGGTATGTATAAGCTGCTACAAGTACAGTTATGTGCATGTTGGTTTCATAGTACCACAATTCAGTACTATCTCTGAGTCAAATAGCATGAATCAATTAGGAAACAGATCTGGTTTTATTAAAAACTAGCCATGGTATAAATGATTGCAATTCCTGAGTTTTGATTGGCTTACAGGCCACGCTATATGATCTCATATACCATGGACCACAAATACAGTAGGTGCATACATGTACATCAGCAAGAACAGCAGGGGAGCTCAAATTTTACAATTTTTTGGGTGTTTTTAATAAAACAATTATTCCACTCACTCTTGTTGAATATGAGATAGACATAGTTAAGGTATCACGTGCCCGTTCAGACCGCTTCTCAAAAATTTACAAAATTCACATGCCTGCTCCTCATTTATTCTCTCAAATTGCATTCCTTAATTACTTAAAGGGGCACTATCACGGCTGATCATAGAAATTTCTATTTTCTAATTTCCTCAGTATATTTCCAAATGCCACCAAATACATGAATAAATTTGATAAATAGATCCCACAAAACAGGATAGAACAGTTATTTTGAGGAAGAAGTACAGGATTGCAAGGATGGAAGTGGATTGCGATTGATTTTTGGACAGGATGTCCAGAATTCAAAGCTGCCATTCTGGTGAAATTTTGAACATTTTGTTAGTCACTGTTTCCTCTTAGTTGATATTTCTTTGCATTTACCACTGTAAGCCTTTTTTTCTTCCTATTGCAAGACAATTAAGTACAATTTATAGCAAGCTACAGCCCATTCTTATAAAATATGATATTTCAGCCGTGATAGTGCCCCTTTAATAAATATATATTTCTGATTTGGAGTCAATTTTTGACATCCATGATCATATCGCGAGTTCCAACCCCCCAAGAATTTGATGGAATTTAAACTTATTGACATTTTTGTGAACTGCAGATGTTGTTCTTTAAAAAGGTGTCTGGGATTATTGATTGGTTTCCTTGTTTTTCGACATATTCTATTTCAAAGTTTGGTTATCAGTTGTCGGGAGGTTACCCATGGAAAAATGCGAATATCTCCAGAACAAAGCCGAAAAATAAAATTTCCAGACACCTTATTTTAGCCAAGGTGTAACAGCGCATTCCTGTTCGATCGAAAATGATTTGGCTCACATGTTTGATATCGCGTGCCAATTCTGGTTGATTGATGACATGCATCAATTAAGTTAATGACACACAAATAACAATGCAGTTTTATATTTTTGCAAAAAAAGCAATACAAAATGATAAAAACATATTTTTACGATGGATTATCTCCCAGATTCGTATGAGCTTTCATATTACCCGAAAATAACAAAAAAAAACATTTTTTCATGAAACAAAAGCATCTGATACCTTAAAACCAACTCTGTGCTACGCACCTCATTGGCTAGCTGACAGATAGATACAGTAAATTAATAAATACACTGCTTTTCCCCTTTGCAAATTCGGTAATTGTTTCATCTGAAATGAATTTAAAGGGGCAGTCTCACCAAGATTTAGTGCTACTTCGAAATCCATTGAAGGTGTTGTACTATTAAGTGGACATCCACTAATAGTTGCCTAACGTTGCTAAAATGCACTGTACTGATCACGGAAGTTGTTTAAAACTGGTGTGGCTTCGGAAAGGTAGGGAAGAAGTGGTCCAAAACTTGAAAACGTCGGTCCGACGTTTTGAAGTTTGGGAGTGTTAAAAAGGTAAGGTAAAGTCTGTATACGAGCCTAGGGGATCAATGACTGTTCACATTTCAAAAGAAGCACGATCTTATTCATCACATTGCCAAAGAGAAAGTTGCAACATCAACACATTCCATAAATGATGTAATGACCTTTATTTGACCTTTTATTTCAGTTTTCACTTCAAGTCAAATGCTTCACAAACACAAAAACAAAATATGCTTTGCACTGAATATAGAGTAGAATATTTGTAAACTTTTCGGCAGGTCAAAGATTTAATAGATCAGGGCAAATAAACATAATTATATTATTGTGTGAAAATAGGTCTGGTCACTGACAAGGTGAAAACATAGGCACGCTAAGCGTGTAGGAGTTATTTTTTCAATTGATTGGGTTGCTTGGGGTAAGACTGGGTGTTAGTCCTGTTGGGATGGCTGAGCTATTTGTGCATGGTGCATCACTAACTACATAGCCCCTTGCTATGACTAAGAGGCATTCTTTAAAAAAAATGTTGCAGACCAAAAAACTTTTACGTGCAATTTGTTACGTCAAAACTGTTTCGTTCAATAGTAAATTTTTATCATTTAGAAAAAACAAGAACTAATTTCATTGTCAAAATGTCACGAAATGGCTTATTCTGTTAGCGCTTATTTTGTTGCTAGCTTTTTTACAACCATAACGCGATACTTTTGTTTGTTATAGGATACTTTTGTGTTTTTGTCAAACACTGTAAAACGATACCTTTGTTTTTTTTAAAACGCATGTAACATGACACTTTTGTTTATCTCACTTTTGTAACATGACACTTTCGTTTTTCTTGAAAACACCATGTCTCCATTGAGTAATCGAAAAGTAATAAACGAAGTAATAAACGAATCAAATCAAAAACTATATTTTTAGGAAAGCTTTTAAAGTGTAGTACACCTGGAGTATTTGTTTCCAGTTGTAAATGTAAATTTTCATTCAACAAACAGGAACAAGAACTAATTAATTTTAGTTATCAAACTGTCACGGAATGACATGCTCTTATTCTAGCCTGTTGCCGCTATCGATTGTAGTTAATTTTAAAAGCAAAACCATTTTAAAGTCAATACCTATACCGGTTAATTAAATGTCTAAACGTGGTGTGTTTAAGGTATAAACATAACCGCTACTTGCCCGAAGGTCAGCTAATCGCCGGAGCAAGACGCTAAAGAGACTAATTAAATTAATTGCGGTTTTCAGTTGGTGACACGGAGTCTCAAGCAGTATTAAATTTAAGAAGTTTCCTTGTCACAAACTCTTAAAACAAGACGCCACAACACACTCTGAAGAAGATTCCTTGCCATTTTTAAGACACAGTATTAACATCACAATGAGAACATTATTCTTCAAATCTGCTTTGTGCAAATGCTTTATGCAGTTTTTACTACGGTCAGCGAAACTAGCCCATCCTAAAGGAACGCTTGAATAACAATTTAGTGTTGGGTCTTTGCTGGCGGCGTGTGCGTTGTAAGCAGGCGAGCGTTTCAAATCCGGGGTTAATTCACAACTCACCGATTCTGCCTCCTACAAATCAAAAATCTTCGAATGAAATCGCTCGCTTACAACTGTGTCAGATTACTTCCTCTTTATAAACTGCAATTTCATTGGTTCTGATAGTACCTCAAACCTAATTGGTGTGACAAGCAAACATACTTCACTGACTGCTGACTGACTGACTGACTTACTTACTGACTGACTACACGGTCCAACGTGACGACTAAGAGTTATTTTTTGAAAAAATAACTCAAAAATTAAAAAAATAAAGTCTGTGCAGAGCAAGAACCACACTCGGCCCATACATGGCCACGTAGTTAATGATATTCTTTGCTCCTGTGATTAAAGTATATGGCAAAGAACCCCAATATTTAATGTATTACACATATAATGAGGTTTCACTGTTTTCCAGCATATTTCAATGTTCGAGTTTGCTAAGAGGCTAAATGTACATGTATGTCAATAATTGTCTGTATGGTGCCTAATGGGAATACAATATACATGTCATTTAAAAGCCAGTTTTCCCAACTGACTTTGTGGCTGTGAGTTATTGCTTTGAAGTGACAAGTGTGTTCAAAACAATGAAAAATATCTGCAAAGCCAAATGGATGAAACCAGGCAATTTATTTTACTCTTCTTTCACATATACTATATCTCAGTTTGTACTTAGCATGCTTATAACGATGGCAGCATAAAAAAAATAAACTCACCATGTCCATCTGAAGTCTGGTTTTAATCCTCCATGTGGTTTTGTCTGCCTTGGTCTGTTCTCATTATGTGTCTGCTCTCCTCTGGTCCTTAAGGAAAAAAGACGGTCTTTAAAGGTCAACATTTTTTAAACCATCTTTTATAAACATTTGTTGAAGTCTACACTGTAAAATGACTTTCAGGTCAAAGTGATTTCAAGCTGTAGTATAAATTGAATTGTCCTTCATTCCAGTTTTATTACACTCTACAATAATCTTAGATATAAAAGCTCCTAAAGTTCAGTTTAAACTTCTACATATATATGCATGTACAGTACTGCTCTAAACTAAGCCTTGTTTCTCAATCCTTGAGACTCATCATCTCGAAATTTAAGGCACATGAACTTGGAGACATGAGGATCAAGTTTTGAGGATCGATTCAAGACTGTCAACAAGTGGGCTAGCTAAATTGTGTTAAAAGCTTGCAGACAAACTGTATACATTAAGTTCATTTTTTTCTTGCACGTAAGTACAACTTTAGTTCACAAGAATCATTTCTTTAGAACATTAGAATTCTTCGAAGTATATAAACTCTGTTATTATTCATTCAAAATATTTTTCCATTTTTGATTGGCTTTCAATCCCTGGCTGATTCCAGCTAACCAGCTAGCACCAACCAAATTTGAAAGACGTTTCTAATATTGGACCATTAGAAAAATTATCGGGCGATTGACGTCACGCAACAATGGCTTTTATGCCGAACAGCTAGAAAGCACAAAAATGGCCACAAGGTTTGAGATTGTCTGTAAATGCAAAGCCAATGAAGGTTTGTTTAATTCCAATTGTATACTAACGTTTCCTTTACACTGATCCTGATCAGGGCGGCGAATATTATTTATTATTCCATCGAATTTGAAAAACCGAGACTCATATTGCTTGTTCTTAAAAATTTAGGATCGAAAGTAACCAAGCAAAGACAAGGCAAGTTTCCTGAGAGGTCCGCATCTGTTTGTAACGTTGTTGACAGTTCAAATGTTGTTGCTAATCTTTTGTTTGCGTCCTAGAACGTCATTGGTCCGTTGCTAAAAAATGTCCCTATCCTTTGTTTTCAATTAACACTGTGATTGGTTAATTTTGTTCAGGGTGCCCCGGTTCGAGTAGTCGCACTGTAAAACCTTATGTCCAAAACAGGAATTTAAGCTCAAGCAATTGTCATGTTTTTGCTGATAGGTGTCAAAGCAACTGGGGTCGAAATTAAAGGAAAGGAATGTGGTTGTGGCTTAAGCAGCCATTGGTGGGGCGCGAGGAAACGTTGTGTGACGAGCACAAACAATGGAGACTAGGAAGTCACTTGATTTTTAAAGCTTATCTTCAGGAGAGAAACATCCAAAACCAGCAACAGTGGAGGAATTGGTCACTGTTTTGCGCGAAAATTCTACACCAAAGTGAGACACCATTTAAATGCATTTTGTGTTTTTAGAACGGTCAGTGTAAAACGCAGACTGCGGACTGCAGACTGCAGACCGGGGGTAAAATGCAGACTGCGGAGCAGGGGTAAAATGCAGACCGAGGGTATAATAACGAAACACGAACCACAAGGTGAATAAAAGAGCATCTTACCTTAGCCTCCTTCGCAGACGTTCTTTTGGATCGTCACGCAAACTTTTCTAGTTCTCCCCAACGAACGTCTGCTGAAACGAGCGGGTATTTACGTAGACCAATCACAGCACACTTCCAAATCCTGGAAGTGACCTTGAGAGGTGACCTTGAGAATATCGCACGCACGCGAAGTAATAGCAGGACTTTTTTAAAAAACTTTTTTTGACTTTTTTGTTAAAACCAGCGTGTGTCTGTGTCAGATTTAAATTCTTATCAGTTACTCCTTTCTTGTAGTTCTCCTTTATCCCCTCGTGAACTGAGAGATTTGTTTTAATTTTTCAAATCAAAGTAACCGCTTGTGTCTTTATAGCCTGCGTAGCTGGTGGGATTTCGCGAGCGAGTGCTTTTTTTAGCGGCCGCATGCTTTTGTCTTGGCTGCTATTAAGACGCGAGAGAAAAAATTAACTTCGCCGGCGCAAGAAAAAAATTCACGTTAAATGCCCGTTAATCCCGCCAGCTAGGCTGGCTAGTATTGTTATGAAAACTTGGCGGTTGGCGTAGACGAACGGTTCGCTGGACGAAAACGGTTACATCTATTTATTTTAACACGCTTTCAATCCGAACTCTTGCCAAACACTCAGTTATATTCTCGCAATAAGGATCACAGCAAAACTACAGAGAAAACAGTCGTTTCCATCGATCTATTGAGGAGTTTCATCTACACACGAATTTTGAAGCGCTTTTGATCGCTTTCATGCATGAATTAACACCTGGAAAGTTATCGCCCCAAGGGAGTTTATGAGCTAGCACGATTGGCTCTTTAGTCATCTCCACGTGATCTCCAGCTGATCTTTAGGAACAAAAGGAAAGGAATGTGCCGCTCGTTTCAGCAGACGTTCGTTGGGGAGGAATGCGTGACGAGCCAAAAGAACGTCTGCGAAGGAGGCTAATCTTACCTTTGTTTACGTGGCAGCCATTTTGAATTTTAAATATGCAGCTAGTACTGGTACCGACAAACCTTCGGAAGCACATTTTGTGTAGTTTACATGATGTCTTACCCCTGATGCTGAGCCAAGAAGTGAAAGATGTAAAAATTAAAAGAAACTGATGTCACAGAGTTGCTTCGTTAATAGATGTTCTTTGAACAGAACATGGCAAAGATTAGTTTGGTTGCCATTTCATGTAGATTTTCCTCCAAATAAGGTGAACCAAAATCAAGAAGGCATGAACAAAACAACAATGTCAGGTTTCTCCAGTTGTCATTGATGTTGCAGTTAACTTTTTCTCCCAGTTAATTTTTGAGTTATTTTTTTAAAAAAATAACTCTTAGTCGGCATGAAGACGTGTTTGGCTATTAAGTGGGTGGATGGTTGAGTGGATCATTCATGTATGTATTTCACACCAATCAGATTTGGGATTCTATCAAGGACCAATCAAATTGCGGTTTGTATATATGGATCGTTGTTATGAATATTTGTTTTCGGTTCAAGGTACGGCCATTTTTGTTTTGCTATAGATTCGACCTTATTGGGCCGTGTTGGTCTGAAGTCTCTATTCCAAGTCTTGATTTTTATGTAGCTTTGGGTGAGAACATTGTGTGTGGGTTCTGAAAGCGAAAAGTGTTTGGAAATTTCATCGTGGTGAAGATGATTCTCTTGGTTTACGGAATCAACTGGTTCAGTTGACGACACAATATGGGTATAGTTGAGTTTTTGAGTGGAATAAATATGTATATTGAGAATAAATGTTGTCACTTCCATTTTTAATGTGAGTGTTGTGTGTTTGCTGAACGTTTTGTTTTGGTCCCCAAATGAGAACAAACTGACGCTGTTGTTTGTAAGGGCGAGTGTTAAAGATTTGAGATTCCAACTGCGCGGTGTGTTTAAACTGTTTTCTCTCGGTTAACATGTGCGTTTATTTGGGTTCGAGCCGGAGTTGCCAAATAATAGGTATTTTAGTGAGGTTGGAATGTGGCCGGAGAAGGTTTGACGTTTCCTGCTTAGGAATAGTAGGACTTCACATGGGCGGTCATGAGTTATTTATTGTACTATCGTTTGAAAAGCTCATGACGTGATGATGTTACAAGGGCACGTTTTGTCTGCTTGGCAAATATTAAATTAGGTGTTTTGACAACGTGGTTGGATGGCACAGCAAGAGAAAATCATCATTTGTGCCGCGAGTGAGGGCCGTAGGAAGGTATAGTAGTCGTTGTGCGAGTCTCGCATTTCAAGCTTCGCATTGATGGCTATCTTTAGTAGTACGGCGGTGCAATGCGGTTATTTCCGTACCAATGACGTTATGCTTGCAAGTGTTTACGTCGGCCAAATTTATTTTCTTCAGATCTCTGAACTCGCCTCGATGAAACAGCCAAAAGATTCACTTCAACTGGCTAAACCGACAAATAGTCGCAAAATTGCAAACAAATTTACGACCGTCGCTTCTGGCGAAATAAACATGCAAAGTAAACATATTTCTTGTTTGTCACGTACCGAAAGTGAAAGCTGCAACGTCAGCGCATTCCATGGCTGACGCAATACCTTTTTAGTGTATTTAATATTCCCAACGCAAAGCGGTTGCAGTTACATTTACTCATAGGCAAAAGAAAAAAAAAGACAGCCAGCTTTTTGGTAGTCTCCTTTACAGCCGTTGTTTGGGCTCGTCACGCAAAAAACAACGGCTGAAAAGAAAACTAGCTTTTTGGGTGTGCAGTCAAGCGTGTAACACAACTTCATCGACAGCTATTTTTAGCACGGCCGTGGGAATATCGGTACTGATCATGTTACGCTTACAAGTTAGGGCACGTTTCTGCTTCTGGTTGCGAAATTAATATGGTACCAGTCCAAGTAAAATCGTCACGTGGTTTGGCCGAAATGCACTGGTGACTAGGAGCGCTTCCATTTACATGGAATTTTCGGTGAGAATTTTTCGACAAATGGAACAGTACAAATTTTTTCAACACGTAAACGGAACGGAAAGAGGCTGTTCCTTTTGAAAATTCCATTCTGATAGCACTGCGAGAGCCTGGGTCACAAAAAGAAAATGGCGATCGAGGGTGAAACGTTGCTACTGAATCTTCCGTCTTCATGAAGCCTTGGAGAAAGTTCAAGGGAAAATCTCTCGCTGCTTGTGAAGGAACGTTCTACACTCGACAGGAATTTTGGATTAATTTGAATCGATTCAACGGGTACGTTTCAGCGTTCTTTGGGTCACTTGTCGACCTTGCTCTATGAGCGAACAGACTGGTTGTTGCAAATGGAACAGAAATTTTCCGGTCATTCCGGGAGAAACGGGAAAAGAGGAATACCTCTGAAGGTATTCCTTTTTTTCCGAAAAATTTCCAGTGGAAAGGCCCGTTCCATTTGATTTCCCACCGGAACAAACGGTTTTTCCACACAAATGGAAAGCGCTCTAGAGTTGTTTGTTTCTCGCGTTCGTCGAAAGAAATTCGTCCTTGCTTGCAGAAAGGTTTCTGTTTTATATTGATGATGAAAATAATGGAGCCATTTCAGAAACCGAGAATACTTTGTTCTTGTTCCATCTGGCTATTCGTTTGCAATTTCTGGGTCAATTTGGCTTTCTTAGTGAGCGTGTTTGCGATTTTGTGATCATGTTTACGGTAAATGTTGTCAACAGTTTTCAATCCATGTTTTGATGTGCTTAGCGATTTTCTTTCGGCTTGGAATGAAAGGGGATGGATAGTTAAACATCAAGGTAACCTTAAAAGTGACTACCAGATATTTTTTTCTGTTTACGTTTGAAGAAATTACTGACGTATTTTTTGTCTTCAACAGTATGGTTCGATCGATCGATTGCACACCACAGTCATATTTACAAGGGAAAGCAGCCTAATTTTAGAACATTTGCACAATTTTTTTTTAAATTGTTTTTGAGTTATTTTTCCAAAAGTTGCTCTTAGTCGGCGCGATGGACCAAGCACATGAACCATGCACAAATAGCTCAACCCATGAAATAAACCATCCCAACAGGACTAACACCCAGTTCTACCCCAAGCCACCCAATCAATTGAAAAAATAACTCCTGCACGCTTAGCGTGCCTATGTTTTTAACTAGTTAGTTTTTTTCTAACTAATTTGCTTTTTACTAGGTTAACATCATCGTCCTCGCTGTCCGACATGTTTCCACTTCAGAGTCACGTGAGTTCCCTCGTAACCGAGTTCCAGGTCATCTCAGTTAACAAAATGGTTCGGCAGATCTTGTTTCGTTATTTTACCCTCAGTCTGCATCTTACCCCTGCTCTGCAGCCTGCATTTTACCCCTGCTCTGCATTTTACCCCAGGTCTGGGAAGGGAAGGGAAAGTGTGGACTCTCACAAAGTACTAAAAGATCTAAACCGGGCCTTCTCGGTTTTTGCCACAACACAAATGCACCAGGAGTGCTTACCATTTAGCCAAAAAATCAGGAAATTTCGGTTGAAAGTCAAACGGAACAGTAATTTTCCGGAAAATCCGTTCGAAAATTGTGGACTACCTACAGAGGTAGTCCTCTTTTTCCGTTCGGAACGGAACGTCGGAAATTTCCTTACCAATTGCACGATTTCCCAGTTCCAGTCTCTCATCACGGAAAACAATAACAGGAAACCGAATTTCAAATGGTAAGCGCTATCTCATTCGGTTGGTTCCCTGATTTTGGAAGATCCCTTACCATTATTCAATGTTCATCCCAACCGGTTCCTTCCGACAAATGGTAAACACCCCAGGAATCTGTTTAAAAAACGAGATCACTTGCTCGCCTTCATGAAACAGGCCTATACTGAATGAAAGTAGTTACGGACCAACTACACGCTGAGAGATTGATATATAGATTAAAACGAGATCACTTGCTCGCCTTCATGAAACAGGCCTATCCTGAATGAAAGTAGTTACGGACCAACTACACGCTGAGAGATTGATATATAGATTAAAACGAGATCACTTGCTCGCCTTCATGAAACAGGCCTATCCTGAATGAAAGTAGTTACGGACCAACTACACGCTGAGAGATTGATATATAGATTAAAACGAGGTCACTTGCTCGCCTTCATAAAACACGCCTATCCTGAATGAAAGTAGTTACGGACAAACTACACGCTGAGTACGAAAGCCGAGGAGGGACATCAGACTTCCGACTTCAGACTTCCGACTTCAGACTTCCGATTTCCGACTTCAGACTTCAGACTTCAGACTTCAGACTTCCGACTTCCGACTTCCGACTTCCGACTTCCGACTTCCGACTTCCGACTTCCGACTTCAGACTTCAGACTTCAGACTTCCGACTTCAGACTTCAGACTTCCGACTTCCGACTTCCGACTTCCGACTTCCGACTTCAGACTTCAGACTTCAGACTTCCGACTTCCGACTTCCGACTTCCGACTTCCGACTTCCGACTTCCGACTTCCGACTTCCGACTTCCGACTTGGCTTGATTTCCGCTAACCTCCGAGTTGTTGTTGTAATAAACATGAAACATGTTGAAAAGTACAACAGAGTCATCTCTGAACAATCAGTCGCTAAACCCAATGAAGCAGAAAGGCTATCCACGAATAAAAAACGCAAAAAGCGTAGAAAAAATGCAATGCAGAAGCGAATGATTACAGAACGGGAGAAAAAATACATTAACTGACCACCAAGTCATCATGTTAGCAAAAGGGCTTAAGACGGAATCCGCCAGGACTTCGAGTAGTTGTTGGACAAAATTATGTACCAAAATTATTTACACCTTATTGCAAGCTTTTGTGTTACTGCTTCAAATATCTTATCAAAAGAAATCTTTTCTAACAACACCAAACACCCAAAACAAATTTTGAAATTTCACTGAATTCCACTGAATCGCTTAAAGTGATTTTACAAAATGGCTGCACGTGAGAATTTCCCTATAGCTTGTGAACTTTGAAATTCATTTTCTAAGACTCTGATAAGAAATTGTTGTTGGTGTTATCAGTGATAATTGCTTACATCTTTACCTTTTATTTGGGGTAGAAAATAACGCAATAGGATTTAAATTATTCTGGTACTCGATTTTTGTTCAACTTAAATAAATATTACTCGACTTCCTGGTGGATTCCGTCTTAAGTTTATTTAAACACCCGTGACAAATGAAAATGATGACAAAAATAATGGCGGTAAAGTTTAGCTCCCAGAACGCAAATCACAACCACTCTAGTGGCGTCACTTTCGGCGATGTATAAGCGAAACATGAGTACCCAATAAATGACTTTCAAACACTCAAACTAAGGGGAGCTTAAGACGGAATCCACCTGGAAGTCGAGTAATATTTATTTAAGTTGGACAAAAATCGAGTACCAGAATAATTTAAATCCTATTGCGTTATTTTATACCCTTAAGAAAAGGTAAAGATGTAAGTAATAATCCCTGATAACATCAACAGCAATTTCTCCTCAGCGTCTTAGAAAATGAATTTCAAAGTTCACAAGCTGTAGGCAAATTCTCACTTGCAGCCATTTTGTAAAATCGTCTTTAAGGGCTTCAGTGGAATTCAGTGGAACTTCGAAATTTGTTTTCGGTGTTTGGTGTTGTTAGAAAAGATTTCTTTTGATAAGATATTTGAAGCAGGAGCACAAAAGTTTGCAATAAGGTGTAAATAATTTTGGTACAACAATTTCTTATCAGAGCCTGAGAAAATGAAATTCAAAGTTCACAAGCTATAGGCAAAAGCTTACGTCTTTTAAGCGATTTAGTGGAATTCAGCGGAACTTCGAAGGTGTAAATAATTTTGGTACATAATTTTGTCCAACAACTACTCGAAGTCCTGGCGGATTCCGTCTTAAAAACAACTCAAAGAAACCATCGCTCTCAATGCTTAGAGACTGCAGTAGCCTTCAAAAGACTCGGATCTTAGAGAACTGTGGTAACGAAACGTTATCCAACGAACTAACCGCCACTTCAGATAAACAGGATGACGGTTGGAGATCCACTGATTCGATACACATTAAATACTACAACATTCTTTTAAAGGCTATTATGAATCTTTCGACAAACATGAGCTGATAAACCTAACGAAATATGCCACAGAGCTAGCAAACACAATGGCATAAAGATTATTACTCTAACGGCTCTAGAGAGTGTAAAATCCTCCGTTAACAGACTGAAGGCTTACATTTAGCGACCAGCGGGAGCCGTGTTTGGCCTGTCACATTTTATATTTTCACTTTAAAATTTAAAACAAATACTGATGCAACAATGGAGTCTCATCCAAAATCAGCCACTGCTGAAAACAATTTCCAAACCGCCTCCGATCATATCATACAAAAGAGGTAAATCGCTCAAAGACATACTCGTCAGAGCAAAACTTTAAAGGCTCACGCGTCGCTGCGCCGTAAACCACATAGGGAAGTCTGTGTAGGCATGTCTATGACGTTTTCAAGTCTGAAGTCTGAAGTCGGAAGTCGGAAGTCGGAAGTCGGAAGTCTGAAGTCTGAAGTCTGAAGTCTGAAGTCTGAAGTCTGAAGTCTGAAGTCTGAAGTCGGAAGTCGGAAGTCTGAAGTCTGAAGTCTGAAGTCTAAAGTCGGAAGTCGGAAGTCGGAAGTCGGAAGTCGGAAGTCGGAAGTCGGAAGTCGGAAGTCGGAAGTCGGAAGTCTGAAGTCTGAAGTCTGAAGTCGGAAGTCGGAAGTCTGAAGTCGGAAGTCGGAAGTCGGAAGTCGGAAGTCGGAATCGGAAGTCGGAAGTCGGAAGTCTGATGTCCCTCCTCGGCTTTCGTACGCTGAGAGATTGATATATAGATTAAAACTCAGAGGTCCACAGTTACTTTTTAGTTTTCTAACGTTATAATATTCAGGTCTTATTCTCAAGTAGGTATCAACAGTATACAGTCGACATTTCTTTTAATTTACTTACTGCTTTTCATTTTCATGACTGTTCTTTTTCTCCTACAACTCTAAATATTTAACAAATAGATTCCATTTTGCCGTGCGTCTGTTCAGTTATAGATCACAGATGACGTCAAAATGTGGTAAGAACAAAAAAGTGGCCCACGAGCCGCTAGGCGAGTGGGTCACTGATGTTCTTACCACATTTTGACCACATTTTGATCCATAACTGAACAGACGCACCGCAAAATGGAATCTATTTGTTTTATAAAATAACAAGACTTCTGTACACTTTTTTCGCTAAAGCGCTACCGGTGAGCCTATGTTGTTTTCCTTTCGAGATAGTTTTCCGTAACCACGAAGCACTGTTAAACCGATTTTAAAATACGCAATATGAAGGAAACATAAGACGTCAACGAAAGAAACTGACCTTTATTCCATTTGCACTCTGTAAGCTTTAACTAAGGTAAGCGTTTAACAGCGTTCAAGCTTCAAACCTGACTCGAGCATCGGACATCCGACAAACACTTGCAGCTTTCGATTATATTTCAAAATCAGTCACTGTCTACTTCAAGCTTGTTTAGCCCAGTTGTATGTCTCGAAAGGTGTAGAGTATTTGTCAGATTGTTCCTCTATGTAGCTTTACCTCTTATGACACCCCGCGCGCCTTAATTTCGCTAGTATCCAGTCTTCTTTCGCCCCCTCTCTCCTCCGCAGAGGCTCCTTCAGTGGAGGGGGGCGAGAAAAAAACACGAAAAATGAAAAATAGGGGGAGTGCGGGGGACGACGGGAAGGGCGAAAAGGCGGGAGTGGGATAGGTGCGTCCGCACCCCGTCACGCGCCGAAAAGGCCCCCTTAATCTGACAGGGAGGGATAAAATGACTCTCAGAATGCAGGAAAAGCGGACTTCGACAACTTGATTTTTCAAAATTTCCCGGGGAAATGTACACCCGGATCCCCCCTAGACCCTCATGAATCCGGCGCTCGCACCGACCCAAGCAAAAATCTTGCCTACGGCCCTAAGATCGTCTTTGAGGCGTCGCCGCAGATCTTTTAAAATAGAACACTTTTTCCCTGGTTTGGGAAGTTTTTGAAACTATTCTCTGCCGCACAGCGTGGAAAAGGTCTTATTTGACACACACTTCATCTCCAAATATATTTTACAATAATGTTCTCCATTGACAGCAGTTATCTATATAAATCGATTTCACTTTGACACTGTTCCAGTCCAGTCTCCTCTTCAGGTTTTGAATCATGTTCTTTACTCTTTCAAACGAGGTACCTCTTATCAATCCACGCAAGAACTTGCTCTTTTTCATTTAAAACAGTGAAGAGTGAGTCATACTGCTTGACCCAAACTCCTTGAACCCAGGAGCCAATGTTCGCAGACACTTTAAATGCGTGATCAGCTGATATCCAAACACACGGTAGTTGAGACATACGTTTAGAGAACATGTGTTCTCTCTCGAAATACGAACGGAGAAAAGAGTTTGTGATCACTCTCCCCTCCCTAGGGATGTCACTTGTCATTGCATTCTTTCCTCTTTTGTGCCATTAGTGGTACTTTGCAGCGTATAGCGGAGACCAAAACTGTTTTGTGAAACAAATACGTCATAGTACATTTGCCCAAAAAGGTGTTCAATATCTGTAAATCTCAATCCTGCAGGAATATGGGATACTATATAGCGAAAGAGATCTCGCGTAACGGCGAGTTGGTGAAAAATAAGAAATGGAACTTTTATCCTCTCTGATAAATTCTTTTCTTTTATCCGATAAACTAACTGGTGTTAAAATCTGGGACAAAAGAATTGATAAGAAAAAGGATACGACTGTCTTCAATAAAAAAAATACTGTGAACATGGTTCCATTACTGTTTATTATGACAGATTGCTTAAAACTGAATCCGCCAGGATTTCGAGTATTTAGTATTTCGAGTATTTTGTGTTACTGCTTCAAATTTCTTATCAAAAGAAATCTTTTCTAACAACACCAAACATCGAAAACAAATTTCGAAGTTCTACTGAATTCCCCTAAATCGCTTAAAAAAAACGATTTTACAAAATGGTTTCACGTGAGATTTTGCCTACAGGGGCGTAGCGACCATATACGCAAGTACGCACGTGCGTATCTACAGACAGAAATCTAAAAAAAAATTACATTGTTGGCGAAAAGCGTCTTTTATAATTGAATTGGCTGGCTGGATAGATTTTTTCTCATAACGTTGCCGCAATTTTATGATATTATTTATGATTAGAAAAGCTATTCAGTTCAATACGAAAGTTCAAAACCCAGTCATCAATATACATGTATATGCAAATAACAAAATGAATTAAACAAAAGCAAATTAGATCGAAATCTACCAATCACAACACAGGAAATCGTGGGAAATATAGCATTTCCGAGCCCCTAAAATTAAAATTTCCTTAAAGTTTCCCTAGCCTTCGGCACTCGCTTAAATTGGTCTTTCTTGCATACTCCAGGAAAAATGCACGCTACGCCCCTGCCTTCCCTTGTCCGTGTAATACCCAATGCATTGCTGCATTCTCCTTCTCATTTCGATAAATCGCCGCAGTAACTGGCAAGAGAACACGATCATTTTCTTGCGCCATATTCAGTCCAGTCGGTGCTCGCTGCGGTGTGTTCCTGCTTCCCGCCAATTTTGCTTAGTATATGTACCAAGTAACCGAGAGTGAATTCATAACTCATACCCTTACTCCAGTTCAACTCCAGTTCAACGACAGCCCGCAATCATTGTTATTAGCGGATTAAAATAATAATTAACGACATGGGTACAGAGACAATATTACCAGATGATTTCCTTTTACGTGTTTTATTTTAATTTTATTAGTTATTTTTCCACGTAATCCCCAACTGAAAACTGTTTCATGTTCCCTTGTTGAAATTGGCCATGTTCCCTTGTTCCCCGAATCCCCTGGGAGACAATCCGTACAAATGCGAATAGCTTTGTCCTATGGTAACAAAGTTTCGTATCAGAGATTGCAATGTTTTTGATCCGTTAACAAAGGGAATCACCCCCACCCCCTCCCCCGCCATCATGTCAACCTAAAGTTTTTATTGCATATGCATGACTTGATATGTAGCGCGTTACGGTTAGTGCTCGAACATAACCAGGGACGATGCCCCGTGAATTTGTACACCGATCAAGGAAAAGAATTCTACAACAAACACATGAAACGTTTGTTGGACGAGTACACTGATCATTATTCTACCGAAGGAGAATCCAAAGCCTCCGTTTCAATTGCGCGCTGAAGCAACTCACCTACAATTACATGACGGACCACAACACCCCAAAGTACTTACACGCTTTACACGAACTAGCGGACAGATACAACCAACGCATACATTCAAGCATTCAAAATGGCCCCCGCCGACGGGAACAACTACAATGCCGAGGTAGTTTGGGAAAGGTTGTCCAAACCCACAGTCCCGTTGAACCCTTACAGATTTCAATCGGAGGATTTCATCAGAACCACCAAGTTGCTGAGGAAGGAGAAGAAATGAGGCGCGTTCGATTTCAAGAGTGCCAAGGGGGCGTGGACACGAGCCAGGCTAGACCTTCGATTTTGAAGAAAAGAAAATTAATTTAATAAGGCATCACATGCCATACCAAGGGTTACAATATTAAGGGATTCTTAAAAAAATGGACAGATCGTATACAGTATTTAATTTGATAAAGTATGTCACGTATTCAACAATATTATCCGGCCCTCTTCAGTAATCGCGCTTTGCAATCCCCTCTTAGAAATTTTACATAGCTACATTTGGCACTGTTATTGAAAATTTGTGCTCAGAATTAAGGTAACGCCAATTCTGAGGACCTAAAATACAAAACTTTTCCGGTCGAAAAAGGTTATTTTTCCGGCAGAGCATGCTCCTGGACCCCTCCTAGCAAGGAGCGCCTCTGATGCTGGATTGTTAATCAGTCGAGCAATGATACATTAGGATCCCCTCGATGCCAAAAGGCTGGAAACGCTCCGGTATCTGGTAGGTATCAAAAGCGGCAAGTAGCGGGCGGGGTGAACTATTACACGCTAGAAGATTGGGTACGACGGTCATAAGAACCTAAGCTGATCAGTATCGAGTCAATCTTCTGAAAAGGAACCTGGTTTAATCTCGGTTATTGTATCTGAATTACAATAAACTATTTTGTAATATTGATGTCTCTAAGAATAAACAATCTTTGGTATAAAAATACATCAGTGTAAAAATATACAAATATATATATAAATATTTACAAAAGATTGACATTTTAAAATTCTTAAAATAGAGGAATTGAATACAAACATTGTTTAATTTTTTAGTTACTAATTATTGCTGTACCTACAAAATGTGTTCGAGAAATAGGACTTCTTTCAAAAATATCATTTTTTTAGTTCACTGGGAACGCCTAATATTGACTATCTACTATAATTTATGTCGTCCAGACGACTTTTCTGTATTTGGTTCGTAATAAATTATTTGCTGTCAAATGATTCATAGATAGATAGACAGCACTATATATTTACAATAAATATCAATCTGCTAATCCAAAATAAATTTGCTATTCTAAACAATTTACTATTCTAATATAATAATTTACAATTTACTATTCTAATTCTAAATTGTCAATTCATTTATTGTACACTGATATCGATTTCAAAGCGAAATTCATCAGTAAGGCCGTGAGGGGCAAAGTCAATGATTCATCAGAAAGAAATTTTAACGAACAGCTAATGAACAGAGATTTCTGCGGACGACTGGAAGAGAACTGGAGCTCTTGAATTGAAGAAGACGCATTTGCTCAGGACGCTGCATTTCCAACATCAATCCGCTGAAATAAAAACACAATTTTTCTGTGTAAGTAACATACCAGACATGCGGAATCTACGCCCATCAGAGGAACAGAAAGTGGTTTATTCTTTAAAGCATATTTTTGTTTTAAGTCACATCCAAAAAGACTAAAATGAAATAAATCCTAATCTGAATAAAAGCTGTTTTAATGTGATTGCCAAAGCAGGCTAAATTCTGAATCTACTCGTAAGTTATATTGTTAGCAGATATAATTAGAATCTGTATTACAAACAAATCCTATTCAGAGATTGAAACAATTTTCACTTGAGTATCGCAAGTCATAAGATCATCACTAGCTACACCCATTGTATTTTGTCAGGATTGTAATAACAGTTAGCCAGTACACATTTTACACTCCTGGGTAGAGAGACGAGCTGTAAGAGCAAAGTGCTCTGCACATAAACACAATAGACTCCAGTCAGTGCATTAATGTGTTGAACATTAGTCACTGCACCTCCCCATTTAATATTGTAAAGAACACAACAATTACCATCAAAGTAGCAAAATTGTTCTGCCAAGTCTTGTCGCTGTACAAGTTTATGTCTTAATGCATCACACAAAGCCTGGTAAGTCGCGGCAGAACCTTGTTCTTGCTTCCAATATCGTAACATGTGGAATCCCTTTTCACTCAGCTGGTCATGTAACCGATGGATTTCTTGTAGCTTTGGTTCCTTGACATGAAGGCGACGTCCAAGCTTGATCCATTTTTCGGCAATTTCAGCACCCAATTCTTCTAATTCATCATCTGTGGGTGTCCCTTGTTTAACTACAAAGAGAGAAATGATACACTGACAGTTTAAGACATGCAAATACACGATGTAACAGAAGCTCCTCAAAAAAAAAAGATCACTACAGAAATATGAGCTAAACTTCAACATATTGAAATGCCGCAGTACCAAAAAGTTAATGTTAATATAGTTTACAAATTTGTGTCACAACTGACAACGTCTTGCGCTGCAATGAATACGTGCCTCTTACAGTCAAAGAACTGTATAATACAAAAAATTAAACCAGCTGCAAGATGCTGTAATAAACACTTGTGGTAGAAGAAGAAAACCCCAGAACCTAAGTCCTTCATGATGAATGGGAGAGAGAAACCTTACAAGGAGAGAACAGACCTGATGATAGAGGAACAGTAGAACCCAGACTAATCTCCAGAAGAACTCACTTACACTCAACGAGCCAACAACCAGTTTCACATTATTTTTCTTTTTGTTAAAATTCGTATTTGAATTCAGGTATTTTTTCTTCTTTTCTTGCCTACAATATGCGTCCATCCTTGAAGTGTGACGAATTTAGTGCGTAGTTTTACTTTTAAAACGTTAAGTTCTGTTTGGTTACACGTCACTTTTGACTAATGAATCAAGCATTTAAAATCTTGCTCTTAAGGTCATTGTGCTGTATTGCATTGGGCATCCTTACTGCGCGGAATTTTACGCGTATTTAGCACGAGCACATAAACAAAATGGCCGCTTTTTTCTATGCGACTTAGCTCGCAAGAGAAATAAATCGTCGCTTTCTCGTAAACGAGTTTGGTGACCTCTCAATTTTTTCACGTATTTTGGGTGTAACGATCAAATACTTTCTATAAAATGAATACAGATCAATTTCTAGAAAATAGCTTGTTCTTGACACACGAGAACATACAAATTCTCCTGACTGATCTCCATACGTTTTCTTATAGCAATAGTTAGGAGAATTTGACTAAAAGCAATTTCCCTTTGCTGATCACTTTCTTAGCTTCTTAGCTCGCAAGAGAAATAAATCGTCGCTTTCTCGTAAACGAGTTTGGTGACCTCTCAATTTTTTCACGTATTTTGGGTGTAACGATCAAATACTTTCTATAAAATGAATACAGATCAATTTCTAGAAAATAGCTTGTTCTTGACACAGGAGAACATACAAATTCTCCTGACTGATCTCCATACGTTTTCTTATAGCAATAGTTAGGAGAATTTGACTAAAAGCAATTTCCCTTTGCTGATCACTTTCTTAATTCTCATAACGTTTTCTGCTGCCGTCAATCATCTCAGCGGACCTCTCAGGCAACAGAAGTTCACTTGAACTGGGTCAAAAGGTCATGTCTGTCGGTTGTGATTGGTGAATTTTGATCCCTTTATATAGTTTGTTTCTGTTTTGCAAAGTTCGTTGCCTGTCGCCATAATTATGATTGATGGAAGCGAAACACACAATCATTAGTTGGGGTTTGAGCTTCAGAGTTCGCGTGCTATTGAAAGGCACAATAAAACGTAAGAGAACTCAAGAGGGCTTGTATACCAATAGCCTTCCGTGCAGAAAATCTTTAGTCACATGACAAGACCAAAGAGCGAGATCTGACCAGGAGGCTAGTATAGATGTATAAGGCAGGGGTTCACGTGAATTTGAGAATCCTTTAAGAAACACCATCTCTTCCGAATCATCGCAAAAAATCACCCAAAAATTTACAACTATATGCAGAGATGCTGAAAGCCTGGCTTATTTGGTTAAAAAATAGCAAAATTCATTCATAACATCCAGTAAATGAAAAATATCTGAATTAAGAGCAGTGATCTAAATGCCTGGGAGACATGACATGATCGATATACATGACCAACAGACAGACCTACTGAGACGTACTGAGCTATACCTTGTATTGCAGGTTGAAGACTAACGTAGTGTAGCTCATGAACATGCCCCAGTACAAGTGGCTTGGTACTGTCAACAGGACGATCTGGCCTGATAGTAAGGTCACCGTGATGTGGCAGACTGCTGATGACGTCAATGCATGTTTCATAGCAGTTTGCTGCAGCATAGAGAATCACGTGATCTCCCCAAGTGCCATCTTGCTGCATGTTTGCGAGGTAATCATCCCATGATCGGTATCCATGGACAAAGTTAAACAGATCTGTTCCATCCAGCTACAAAAGGATTAAAACACAATTTTACTTGAAGTGGAATATACAGTAGAACCTTTATTGAGCGACCACCCTCGGGGAAATGGCAGGTGGCCACTTAATAGAGGTTGGCCGCTTATCAGAAATTAGAATAAGACCTTTTAGAAGGGTCGCGTTATTTCGATACAAAATGGCATGAAAAGGAATCACAGAGTCAATATGAAGACAACAGTAAGCCTGTGTTTGAATGATTTTATCAGCCGTCACTTTCCTTTTAGACTCTGGTCAGTCCGAACTTGTTGAAAACAAAGCCATACATCGTATATGACGTTCTTGCTGACCGCTAAATAGGGGCAAAAACAATAGAAGAACGCTCATCGGGACGGCAGAAAGGTTGCCGCGGCCGCTTAATAGAGATGGCCGCCTATAGCTGAAAGGGGTTTTATTTACAGTATTATACTGACAATAGTTTCGGGACTTTAGTAACCGGCCTGTATCTACACTGCATTTACAAGCACCAGACTTACCATTTGTGGGTTCTTCCTGAGATACTGGACTATGGATTGTCTCAATTCTTTGTGTGAGATTTTGATTCGTTTCACAAGGTCCAGTTGTTCTGATAATGCATAGAACATGCAATTGCCTGAACCTTGGTTCTCGGAAATCGTGAAGCCCTTCTTTGATGCGATCTTCTTCAACTCCACTGATGGGTCAGTCTTACTGTAGAGCTTGCTTGCATTGTGTTGCATTTGTTTAAGTCTCTGGAACATTTGCCCAGGCAGATCTAAACAAAACAAACTGGTAATCTTTGGTATTTTCTAGGAAGAGGAGATGGAGTGGTAAGGAATTAAGGCACAGAATATGAAAGCTGCAGAATTAATGCATCCATTTTCATATACAGACAAGCTCATGCATAAAGGATCTAAAGGAAATGTAACAGCAATAGGGGAGGGGGGGGGGGACGGGGATGTAAAAAGCTCCCACTACCTGTAGCTTTTACACTTGATACCTCCCCCTTTCCTTAGTTGTTCCTGCCTCTTTGTGCTATTTATATTGCAAAATATTACAAAATGGTTCAAACTTTTCTAAATGTGCCCTGGTTCCATCCTTGGAAACCCAGAGGCAGGTAGTTGGGGTAAAACGACGTTAACCAGACAGAAATCTCCTGGTTCCCACCACCTTAGGAATCCCGCTTCCCAATCTCTCTTTTTCTGCCACCTGTATCCCTCCAACCCCAACCCCCCCCCCCCCCCCCCCCCCCCCCCCCACCTTTCCACGCCACAACAAATTTAACCTGCTTGAATACTTTGGGAATTAATTTCTGTTATAAGGAAAATCTTCAACTAGTTTAGAGAAAGTTACATTGATGAATCACCAAATTCTCACATCAATCAGTAACAAGAATTAATATTCAGATCATGGGACTGAAAAAGACACGTCTAGAGAGAGAAAGCACAGGCGTTTTTGAGCCACGGACGGCAGCCGAAAATGGAACCTTCTCGTCTTTAGCACTTTTTGTCAGCTTTTTGCTGATAAATTCAAGTTGTAAGTGCTAAAATGAAAGGCTTCTAACTTATTTTTGGAGGTAAAAGTTCGCTACAACTTTAAGCATTAGCCTTTAAATATTAGCGAGAAAAGAAGACTCTGACATGTGAAAATAGCGAGAAAAATGTATACGTGGTTTAAGGTTTAAGTATACGTTGCATGCCAATTTGGTTAAAAGTTGTGCGTGAAATGGGATCACGACCCCCCATTGCCACCCTCCCACCAGGCACTGTCACACTGAACCACTAAGTAAATAGTAACCAACCAATATTTACCATAACCCATATGCCTTGACGGGAGAGTGGAACAGGCAAAAGGCTCCAGAAACTAAGTGAAAGCAAATAACCCCTTGCGAGTAACTGCAAGAGGGCAATTACGGGTCACAAGGTGCCTCTGCTGTAGAAACACAGTCACCTGGGTTGCCTGTGTACGATGACCCCTGACCAGCACTGTCTCGAGATTAACTTTGCCAATTAATATTTAAAAGAAACAAAGTAACTATTGATTACAAGGTGCCTCTGCTGTAGAAACACAGTCACCTGGGTTGCCTGTGTACGATGACCCCTGACCAGCACTGTCTCGAGATTAACTTTGCCAATTAATATTTAAAAGAAACAAAGTAACTATTGATTACAAGGTGCCTCTGCTGTAGAAACACAGTCACCTGGGTTGCCTGTGTACGATGACCCCTGACCAGCACTGTCTCGAGATTAACTTTGCCAATTAATATTTAAAAGAAACAAAGTAACTATTGATTACAAGGTGACCCTGCTGAAGAAACACAGTCACCTGGGCTGCCTGTGTAGGATGACCCCTGACAAGCATGGTCTTGAGATCAACTTTGCCAATAATACTTAGCGACATATAACTTGTAGTAAAGAAGTTCTGGCCCAAGCAATATTCATACAAATCAACAACCAAACAATCATATCAGGATAATGTTCTATTTAGTGTGTCACTATCAACCTGATATTTGTACTTGATTCTGCTGTCAAAGTAATCTTACTTTCTTTAAATCAACACTTGTAATTTATTTTCTAGAGAAGCACTGTTATGTTAAATGCCATCAGGCATGCTTACCTGAGCGTAAGAGAACCTCACTTCTCATCTGTTTGGTCACAGGCCCTACAGAAGCTCCACACTGATCTGTAGTGATGAAAAAAAAAAAAGAATTGAAATGCTTAAATAGATTATAGGGCTTCATTTTCACAAAATGACATCAACAAGAGTAAGGGATATCATTCTATTTGTCTAAGTTAGAGCATTAAATATCAAACAATTATTACAAACTTGAAGTATTGTAGAATTCTACGAATGCAAAAGTAATCCTACTGGTCCTCTAGCTAGCGTAGCAGTTGCTATCTTTTTTGGGCCTAAGGGCATTGTTTCTTTTGCTTGTTTTATTTTTGTCTTGAAGGGCACAGAGCCAATCATGTGAGACCTTTCCAGAGCCTCTGCCTGACCCCAAACTAAAAAGCACTTAGGTACAAAATAGTTATGGGATTCTTGATAAGTTATAATTTGAAAATAAGCATTCAGCATACACACAGAGATTCAAAATCGTCGAATCACACACAGGGCAGGGCGTGGCTATTTTTGGAGCTTTACAGTAATATAATGTTTATGTGACTTGTCTCATCCTCTCCCTTCTTCTTTGAAATACAGTAGAACCCCTATTAAGCAGCCACCCTCAGGCAAATACCAACTGCAGGCCGCTTAACAGAGGTTGGCCACTTTGTAGGGGTTTGTCAGAAATTACCATAATGCATTTCAAAAAGGTTATGTTTCTTCAATACAAAATAGCGTGAAAAGGAATAACGGAATCACATGAAGATGACAAGAAACCTGAGGTTTGAATGATTTATCACGATCAGCCCTCACTTTCTTTTTTTGACTCAGGTCTGTCCGAGCATGTTGAAAACAAAACTAAACAACGTATACTACATTCTTGTTGGCCGCTAAATAGGGGTGAAAACAATAGAAAAACAATCATCAGGATGTCAAAAAGGTGGCCGCAGCCGCTTAATAGAGGTGGTTGCTTAAAAGAGTTGTTACAGCATTTTAGTGACAGTAGTTTCGGGACTTCAGTAACTGGCTGCTTAATAGCGGGTGGCCGCTTAATAGCAGTTCGACTTTTTAAGCCCATAGTCTATTTCCAGCAGGTTATGACATTAATTAGTATTATAAAAATATAACAATCAAGTGAAAGCCTTACCATGAACCAAATTCCACATCATTTTAACAATGGATTCACATTGCTTCTCCCAGCTGTAGTTCTCTTCATAACATGTCCGCAGCTTTTGAATCTTTTGAAGTCGCTCTGCTCTGTCTCTCAGACGGACAGCTCTGATTGCCTCGGCCCACTCTTTAGGGTCAGCAGAATCCACCACAAGTGCCTTGCCTAATGGTAAAATACGCAGTGCATCTCCAAAACCTGAGTTACCACTCACAAGAATGGGAAGACCAGCAGACAAGGCCTCCAGTGCAGTCAGTCCAAATCCCTCCGTCCTGGATGGCATGATGGCAAGATCAGCCTCGCAAAACAACTCTTTCAATCTTTCCTTACTCTGCACAAATTTTCGAACAATCAACTGATCTTTAGAGATTCCACTCTTCAGCAAGTTGTCTGCAACTTGCTCCTGTTTCCCATCAGGTGCGCCTACAAAGATCAGACGATAAGATCTGTCTTTCAGTTCAACTATTGCTTTGGCAGCGATGTCATATCCTTTGAGACTGAAGTCTTCTGGATCACCACGGCCAAAGGTCAACACCTTAAACTCATCACTCTCGTTTGTTGCTTGTTTTACGTCTGAAAATTCACTGAATGTGCCTGGAGTCAACTGGATTACCTCTTGGTGTTTCTCGCATGAACGCAGGTAAGAAGAGTAGGCCCTCCTCAACTTTGGACCAACTGCCACTACAAGATTTGCCATTTTACACAAGTCTACTTCAGTTCTATTCTTCTCTTCACCTTTGGAAATGGCTTTGGGATAGTCTTTGTGCATACCAAGTTCTTCAGGTGCAGTGTGTACTACTTGCACCCACTTACAACTGTGTGACTCTCTAATGACTTGGGCTTGTTTACCAAGCTTCCCTCCATGACCCAGCACAATGTCAATGGCAAGGTCTCTTGGAGGAAAGCTTAACCAATCGAGGGGGTCATTGTAGCCTGGACGTCTCTCTGCTTCTCTAATGGCAACATTGTGACTTCCAGCAGCTCTCTTCTCTTCTTCAGAACAGGCAAACTGTGGGACTAGGAGAGTGACTTCTACTTGCTTGTGTTTGGCCAATAATGTGGCAAGCTGTCTGTTTATGGTTGACAAGCCCCCCATAGATGAACTCCACTCACTGGCCAAGAGAGTTACTCTTAATGCTGTGTCAGACCTTCCTGGTCCACCTTGTGCTGGTACACCTTGAGATGTGTCAATGACTGTGGAAGAAGACAATTCCTGCAAAAAAGAACTACTACAATTAATGTTGAGTTTGAAATTTATGATGCAATAGCTCCCAATAGGCAACTTAGTCAACTAATTTTCTGTAGCTTGCAAGTGGTTATTTACACATCTGTTGGTAAATCATTTTATGGCAAAAGTAACAAGGTAATCAAACTAGCCAAGATTCACAACTTTCAACTGGAGATTAATAATTTAACTTGTAAGAGATTTAGCATGCTAGGCCATGTGCACCTGTAAGTAATCTAATAATAGTGTAATAGAACATAGGCCTCTTTTTGTTAACTAGATTTTGTTACATTTATAATTGTAATTATAAATCATGTACCTCACTTGTTCTCTTCAAGAGCCATTTCTCAAGTCCATGGACAGTGTGTACTTTGTCAGAGACCTTCCTCCTACAGATCAGGGGTTGATCTTGTTTTATTTCAAGAAGGTGGAAGCACTCCTCATCAACACACGAGACTTTTCCATGGTTAGCACACGCTTGACCACCCTGGTCTGTCCCTTGATGACAGTACGGGCATACTACACACCACTCATACTGCAGTCCAGTAAGGCATGGCAGCTCTTGCGACAGAGTTTGCAAAGTTCCTTCCACAAACCCACGCACAAGTGTAGCTAGTTCTTCTGAGGCCTCACCTGAAACCTGTTGGCTTTGTGTTCTTTGCCTAAGGAGGATCTTGACAAAACTCGTCTTGCAAATCAGAATGAAATCATGGATTTGTTTCCCGATAACAAACCATGCTCCATTTTGGTACAGCTTGGGTTCCCACGTGAGCCAAGACTTGCGTGTACAACACCATCGAATGGATCGCGACACAAGCTGTGAGAACAGACCATGAGGGACAAAGCCATGCACAAAGTGAAGATACAAAGAACAAGGATCAGTGTGCGATGGTTCCATTTTACAAAGCTCTTCAGGTGATGACTTGAGTTGAGCTGGCACAAAGTACTTTTCTTCAGTTGGGGAGGCTGAGTATTTGGCGATCAAACCAAACTGCTCCATCATGTCCAAGATGTCATCTTTGATAACGCCTTGTTGAATGAACTTAGAAAAGACATGATCAACATGTTCCATGCTGAGGGTACCATCTCTCTCCAGTTCCTGCCAGAACTTGGAATGTACAGGATCCTGAAAATTAGTCAGGAGAACAATCTCAATGACACTCACTGAGGATACTTTAATTTTATAGAAAGCCATTGCACAGCTCCCTCAAATTAAATAGAGAAAGGTTTTTATGCCAATGTTAACCTGCGAGCAGGTCAACTTTTGGGTCATGCACAAGCTTTCATAAGTGCAGGAAGCAGGCCAATTCATTTTTGCACCTTCCCTGCTCATAAGTGTGATCTGAATGTGAGCCAGGCTATGTCCATGTAAATGCTATAATATATAGCCATTAAATCACAGATTCTGCTACTTGCACTCATTTTAACACATTCTGAGAGATTGTCCATTCTTTAACAGAGCTTCATAAAAGATGCCAAGCTTACTGAATGGTTCCAGTAAGTGTACCTGAACATATATTACAATGTACTGACACATAATCCAAACATTGAAAAAATGCCAATAACTTCTGATAAATACACCAAGAAGCCCAAAAGTGTGACCACGTTTGTTGACATTCTTCACATTCTTTTGTGCAGTCATCATCCAATCAGAAGCCAAGGGCAGCTTGATTGGATTAAATCTGCATGAAAAAATGTGAATAAATTACAGTCAAACGCATTCAACCGTAGCCACCCAACAAAGTTTTTGACATCTTTTTGACAAGTTTTTGATTACTTTGATGAGATTTACGGCTTCCGGTTGCTTTAAACTGCCAATCAGATGCCTTGAAAAATGGAAGGCGGGGTATCAACCGTTGCATGATTCGTCTTCAAACGTCAGAGTTTGAAAGGGTTTAAAACAACGCTTCGCACGAGCGATTATGCAAAAGTTCAACTGGCGATAAATGAATTGTATTCCGACAAAAATTTGGTCAAACTTAACTTTTCGCACAGGAAATATTTTCTGGGTTTGTAAAACCAGTTGAAACTGAACGCTTCACAGATCGTTTGTATAAACCGTTGTGCAACCGGAAGCCATCAAACTAATCAAAAACTTGTCAAAAAGATGTCAAAAACTTAGTCGGGTGGCTACAGTTCAGCGCGTTTGACTGTAAAAGTGGTCAAACTTCTGAGCTCCTTGTTATAAAATAACTTCATTATAATAAAAGGCACACAATGCATGCAGAAGCAATGACATTTCACAACGGGTCTTAAATAATTTTCAGAAATTTGTCAAAAAATTAACATTTATTTAATAAACGTAGCTGACAACTTCTGTATTGCATGATTGTTCAACAAAACTTGTGTTATCTTGTAGCATGACATCTGATATACGATATATTATACCAAGGTGGGGGGGGGGGGGTTACTCGGGATTTCAAGTGACAGGGATGATCGAATGGGAGCAAAAATCAAGACCCCAAAAAAACCCTAGGGCTTCCAAGAAAACCCCCAAAAATCTCTGGACCAAACATTCATCCCCCAAAAAATCCTTTGCTGAATTTCTGACCCTTAAAAACATTAGAAATTGAATGTTTGTGTTTGATTATTCATCGTATTATCTGAATAATCTTTTACTTCATCTGGTTTAACAACACTAGAGACACCCAAGAACACATAGCTTAGGTCAGTATTACCCCCAAAAGATCCCTACTTAATTCAAGCCACCCAAAAAAATACTTGCCACATTTTCCTACCCAAAAAAATCCCAGAATCGAAAATTTCAAACCCCAAAAAATCCTTCTATCATCCCCATCACTTGAAATCCCGAATACCTTTCCTGGGATATTATACAAGGTCAAATGCTGTCTTGAAATTGTTTACACTGGCCCTGACAGGCCCTTCTGTTTTAAATGAATGTAAAGATTAGTGTTTACCAAATCTAATAGAACTCATCAAATAATTTGTCTCTTTCGTTTATACTTTGAATTAGTCCTTTCTAATCTAACTGCCTGGGAGTATTTTGCTTTGAGTTTTACACAGCGATTTATTTCTTTTCTACTGATGTTTATTTCTGTATTTAGGCCTATTGGGTTCTACAGATCAGTTGACCACACACAAGAGACAACAGATCCTGTCCACTCACCCGATGACATTAAGCGATGACGTCATCACTTAAAAATTGGGAAATTTGATTTGGTGGTATATAATATCTGATGGACATGTCATGCACAGACATCATCATCACTATGGCCTTTTGCAGCAAAATTGATTGTACCTGAGGCTTTTAGCCTGAATTTGAAAATTGCCTGTCCACCAGTTTATATCGGGCCAAGGGCCCCATCCCGCCAGGGGGGCTGGGGCCATGCAATTTTCAGCCAATAACAATCATTGATTGGACGTAAACATTAAAATGTGTCATTTTTGTGACCAAAAACTTGAAATGGATTGTACTTGCTTTTGCCTATACTATATAAACACATCAGTTGCGTGAACCCACCTCCATGCATCTTAACCACATCTGGAAACAATAATCTTAATTTGCTACAAAACATTTAAAGTAAACATTTGGTATCGTTGGCTAGCAAAAGACACTGATCTTATTATATAAAATATATTTTTCCTACCATTTTATCAAAGTGTGGGATGGTTATCAGTTGCTTCAATAGGTCGATCAGCCACTGAGACTTAAGAACAACTGTCTTGCGGTGCTTGATAATCATACCAAGGTCATGGTAGAAACTGATCATGGCGGCAAACTCATCTGCATCTTTCAGGAAGCACTCTTTCTTAGCATACTGCTGCAGTTGTTTCAGACTTCTGTAGAAAATGTGTTGAGCTACCAAAGCTTCAATGACCTTTTCAAACAAAAACCATCTAGAGAACAATCAGAGAAAATAGGTTGCATTACATCGCCCATTATTTCATGGTTGTTACAGTGAAAACAGCTCAAGCATTCTTATCAAGGTGACTTAATGAATTTGAATTCGTTTTTTTCACAAAAATATAACATGTACAGCAGGCAAGAAATAATCTTCAAGAAGACATGTGTTTGTGAACACAGTTTAACATCTGATAAGAATTTGTACATCTTCCAACACAACAATGGGGCAGAGACATGCAAGGCTTTGTGTTCAGAAGATTGATTTTTAATTTCCTCAACAGCTTTCCAACTCAAAATTTTGGAGGGCTTACACATAGGATGGGAAAAACCTTCATTTAATAAACAAGTTAATCATGTTAATCTATCACTTTCATTTTAATCTTCCTTGTTTATTTTCACATTCTTCAATCCTTTTGTGTTTTCACACCATTGTATTTCAGTTATTCATATCCACGTTGTCATTCAGTAATTAATATTCTATTTTTTTGTATTTATATTTCACCAACTAGTGGTCTACTGTTGTTCCCAACTGAAGATACACAGAGGACATCTGAAACATTTAAATCTGTGTTTCTTCTTGAAGACTATTTCGCTTTTTGCTTTAATATTCCATTCTTGAATTGAGCAATTCACTGCTAAAAGAGCGAAATCCAAACATTATGAAATCAACATTCTAGTTGTAAATACAGCTGCCACTTCAAGAAATATAGAAAAATATTAAACAGAGAATGAAATAGAATTTCTATATTTAAAATTCATTAATTTGGCCTTGATAGAATGCTTTAGCTGTTTTTACTGTAAAATCATGTTGACCAATAAAATTGGAGTACTTTTCTCCTAAAGCTATCCAAAAACCTAACACTGCGGAAAAAAAAGGCACGACATGTAAAATTCTGCCAGCCATGCAGCCTTCTGTATAGTTCATTTTTATAAAATATATAGCACTGTTAAATTTAACAATTATTTAGTTTACATGAAAACTAAAGGTGCAAAAGAAAATTGCAAAGCTTGACAACTGTGGAATATATCACCAAATATTTCCAGTTTTGGCTGTCTCACATGATGTGTTAACTTAATTAATAATGCACAAAAAAATATTTGAAGGGGCGTTATATATTTAATACTATATTATAATGTTTACCGGACTGGTATTTTCTCCCCCATGTATGGTCCCTGTCTTGACACCTCCATGATTCTGTCTCGCAGTTCTTGAATTCCATTGATGCGATTGGCCTCTTGCTCTTAAAAAACAAGACAAGTATAATCATGTTCTCACACTTAATGCAGTACAATTTAACCTTTGGTTCAAATTTTATTTTCCTTAATTGTTTTATCGCATTGTCATACTTTGCCATAGTCATTTTTTAACAAAAGCTTAAATCCTGGTATACCAGATTGTTGTATATACCCTCTGATTGGTCAGTTTTGACACCTTTTGTCAATACTCAAGCGTCCTTGATCTTGATGAGAAATTTGATATGGCTGCGGTCAACAAGTCATAGCATAGCCTTCCAACCAGTCATAGCACCCCAGCCTTCAGAAACAAATGAGAAGCAAAGGTCAAAGGACCAAATTCAATACAGAGCGGCAAATGTACAAATGTCACGAACATAGGAGTCACGTGGTTCTGTCTGTTACCTCCATTTTACTACGATCTAAACAACTTAAACCACAAGCTGCAAAATCTGCAGTCATGTTACGCGTGCCTGGCAGTGGTCTCGCCAGGGGCAGAAAGAGCTTTTGTTTAATAGGCGTTCCTTCACTTCCTCGCCTCCTCCCCACTCCCCCCTCCCAGCATTTTTTGCTCACCATTTTTTTTATTTGTTTAACAATAGACAGTTTTTTACAAAAAAAATAAATAAATAAATAAATAAATAAATAAATAAATAAATAATAAATAAATAATAATACAAAATACAAATTGAAAAACATACAGAAATAAAGTAACTAGGTCAAGTAAACTATAAAGTAACTAGGTCTCGAATCTTCTGTTTGTCTATCTCGAGCTTGTTTTTCAAAAACTTAAGAAAAGCAGTGAAACAGAAAGGGTCCTCATTTTTTCGTGGCAAAAAAGATGTACTGTCTGGCCACAAGCAAACAATAATTAATAACCAAAAAAGTCTGCTTTTCAGGGTGAAGAGCAAATAGAATATCGCGTTGTTGCTTATTAACTTGCGGATTGTTTTTTGAATTCCACCAAGAAGTAAACTTAATCCAAAAAACTTTACTTGAATCACATTCAACAAAAAGATGCGTTATTTGCTCGGCAGAAAAACCTGCCTTATCAACCTACCTCACGGGGCAAGCTTGATAAGGCAGGTTTTTCTGCCGAGCAAATTTCGCTCACCGTTTTTTTACTGCTCCCACTAAAGCAATGCCTAGAAAAGGCTTTGTTTCAGTATGATAATGAAATTGAGACAATGAAAAATAAAAATCAAAGTGGTTTGAAAAGATAAATTTAAACCACAATTTATTCACATGTAATCATTAGAGCATGGGCACTTATTTGAGGAGATACAGTCCTTGAAATCTGAATTTTACTATCTTAGCAAATACAGAGTATTTTCAGTGCTTCTGCTTGGAAAGAGATATATTAATTTTAGTGTGAGAGCCATATGGCCCACACTGTAGTATTATTGATGAAAGAGAGACGTGAAAAGCTGGTTGTAGATTCTCAGGTGGATTCCATGTGGGAGTGGGATTCCCAGCAGCAGCCAATATCTTGACGGGATCTTGCTTCGAACCAAGATCCAGCTGGAGTTTTTTGTTTTAAGGACGTTCGCGCGAAAATCTTCCAACATTGACATTTTTCTAAAACTTTCACCACTGTGTGTTTATGGGTTACTCATGTCAGAAATGTAAAAAAATTGGGGGGTCACCAAATTCGTTTCGGAGATAAGATGTCCGAAAGATCACCTTAAAATCTTATAAATCGGCCTTCGTTTCTGACAATGGCGACAGTGTCTGTTTGCTCAAAAATAATGCGAATAAATTCATGAAATGCAATTTTCCTGTCTAAATATTGTTTAAGGGGATCTATAAAGCAAATTGATTCAACCGGTGATGTTCCTTTAGAAAATCTAATCGTTTAGTGATCACATTTGCATTCGCCTGGCAGTTGAAAGATGGGCAAGATTTGATGCCGCGTGGGCAAAAAAATTAGAAACTTGTAGACTTCCAACATTGACTTTTTGTTCATTTTTTTACAATCTGTCGAGAATCGTAAAACAAAGCTGTCTATCAAAAAAAATTGAGGGTCACCGATCATTTGAGAGAGTAAACTGCGAGCGAAGTTATCTGAACAGCTACCAGCCCTATATTTGTTTGGAAAGTTTTCTCAGCGCGCGCGCTCGATGCATGACGTGGCGTGACGTTGCGACATGAATTACGTGCGCAGTAAGGATACGCAAAAACAATTAGCGCGAACGTCCTTAAGGCTAAACTCCTAATTAAATTATATAGGACAATAGTCATCTAATGTAAATGATGCATTTTTTTCCCAACTCTTTCATACAAGTCAATTAAACTTGGTAGTTCTATTGATTATCAATCAATTTAAAGACCCTTTATCACTTACCGTGATGCTTTACAGGCTTTCAGCCGAATCGTGGACCATGAAACCGCCATTATTGGTGAATTTTGCGATTCTACGAAAAATCTGTTTTCATCGTCTTGTTTATTCTTGTTTTAGGTCGTGTCAAAGTATTTTCAAAGTCTACAGTTTCCGTTCTTACCCTTTTGCTATGATTTTGAAATATTGGCCATGTTCTAATGAAGCAGGGGACTGGGTACTAATATTTAAAATCGATTGAATTGAAAAATGGGTCCTGTCATCTGAAAGAGCATCCAAACATTAGTGAGTTAGTTAACCACATTTGAGAGTTATTGGTTAAAATGCAAAAGTATGGTACTCTTTTCAAAATCACTAAAATAAGAGAGCTTAGTATGGATTGGAGGGACAGGCATCCCTCCATCCATACTAAGCTCTCTTTTTTGAGCGATTTTGAACAAGTACAAGTACTTCAATACCTGCTTGATGTTTTCTTTTTTTTGGATCCTGCCCAAAAAATCTTTTGATCTTATTCCTCATCAGTGAACTTGTGTTATCAATGCTGAAGAATGGTCGTACCACATGTTTCTCATATTTCTTTCCAGAGATTTTCTTCTGTATTTGTGATTTCATTACTGCAATGTCTTCAAATGGTTTGTCAGCATGTGTACCAACAATGAACACTGGAGGCGGCAGATAGGGCAGCTTCCCTTGTGCCTCATCATCTGTTTCTTCTTTCACCTGTGTGACACTGTGAATTGTAGCAAGCCATGACAGCAAATTCTCCAGATTTGTTTCGTTGTTTGGGTTTTCCAAATGAATATCACAAGTTCCTTGTCTAACACAGGGCTGAGCTAAGGCATGTAATGGCTTGCTGAGGTTGTGCACCAAAATGTAGAGTGCTCGTGGTGATAAGAAAAGAGGGTGAGAGGCATAGTACAGGTGTTGTCCAGCAAAATCCCAGATATCCATACTTACAACAGATTCTTCTTTGCTAATATCAACATGTTTACCTTTAACATACTTTAACCACTGACGAACATGTTTTGTGATGTTGTCTGGGGGTGAAGTGGCATTGATGGTTACATCAGGCTCATCTAGTGTATTTTCACTACTGCAATCAGAGAAATGTTCACCATTGTTAACACTGTCCTGCCTCAGCGCTACTTTTCCTTTTCTTGATGGTGAGGACACATCTGACTTGTTAGAGTGATCTGCTGTCCCCTCAACCTGGAATACATCAGTACAAGAAGTGATTAGTGGTATGATTACTGACATGCCAGAAAGATATCATCTATAACAGTTATAGACACCATCCTGATGAAAATTTTCTCTGATTTGCTCCTAATCATTGCAAATAATTATACAGTTAATATCTCTCTCTAACATAGTAAATAGTTTGAACCCAGGAGTATCAGTAGTTCGTATAGTGTGATGGTCCGGGTGAGAGTAGTTCTGAGAAGAACTGTTGTTGGTGACTGACGTTTCGACAGTCACCAACAACAGTCATCTTCAGAGTCAAGTGAAGAGTTGTTGTCAGTTGGTGATGTTATAAGTCTGGTCCATTGAAACTGATTGGTCAGTTTAGCCGTGATGTTATTGGCTGTAAGACTCGTGTTCAGTCCGTCAACAGTAATTGGTCAGTTTCGATCCGTCTTTTGTTAGTCAAATTAAGTCGTTCTGTTTGTGGTCTGTTCGTCGGTTTTGTTTATGTCGTTAATTAGTCGTTTGTAAGGTGGCGGTAGTTGTTGACATCTGTTGATAGGCGTTTGTTCTAAGTTTGTGTACCAGCTTTCTAGAGTCAGTCGTTGAAAATAGTTCGTACTATAGGTTAAACATTCCGCAGAGTCCCAGTCAATTTTGTGATTAGTAAGTCGGTGGTGTTCAGAAATGTGATTGTTTACATCACCATTTCTAGTCGCTCGTTTGTGTTCAGTCAGTCTCGTGTTGAGGTTTCTACCAGTCTCTCCAATGTAGGAGGCTTGGCAGTCGGAGCGTTTGATCTTATAAACCACTCCCTGTCTGTTGTTAGGTTCGTCCCTGTCTTTAACGTTGGTCAGTAAATGTCGTAACATAGTTGTAGGCTTGTGAGCTACACGGATATTGTAAGGTTGTAGAATCCGCGCGATGGTCTCAGAAGTACCCTTAATGTAGGGTATGGTCGCTGTAGTAACAGATGTAGGGTTCTTGTTGGTTTCTGTAGTTTCAGTAGTTCGGTGAGTGTTTCGTCTAACGAAGTCGGCGTTGTAGTTGTTCTTGTAGAAAACACGGTCAAGGTATTTGTTTTCGTCAGATAAACTGTCTGTTGTGTCACAAACCAGTTGCGCTCATCTCGTCAAAGTCTTGATAGTCGTAGCTTTGTGAGAAGTCGGGTTGTAGGATGATTCGTCAAGTAATCTGTCGGTATGTGTCGGTTTTCTGTACACTGTGGTATGTAGTTCGTTGTTGTCGTGGCTTACCAGACAGTCTAGAAATGGAAGTTTTCCATCTTCTTCGATCTCTCTGGTAAACTGAATGTCGGCGTGCTGTTCGCTAAGGTGTTTGTGAAAGTCATCAATTTCGTCTTTGTGTACGGCGGTAAAAGTATCGTCAACGTAGCGTAACCAGAGCGGTATCATTTGTTGGCAATTAAGTAGCAAGGGTGCGTTCCTCGATGTTTTGCATCACAATTTCTGCGACAACGGAAACCGGCGAACCCATGGCTGTTCCGTGCAACTGCTTGTAGTGTTTTCCGTTGTACTGAAAGTAAGTCGATGTAAGGCAGAGGTTCAGTAAGTCCATGATGTCATCAGTCGGTAACGGTAATGTAACAGTAGATTGTTGGATAGCGGTCTCAGCGCACTGTAGAGCCAATTGAAGTGGAATACTGGTGAACAGTGATTTCACATCAAAAGACACAAGTTTGTAGTCGTCAGGTATCTGTACCGTCTTGATGGCGTCAATAAAGTTCTCAGTAGATTGCAGTTTACGTCTCGATTGTTCAGTAAGGGGTTGCAGTATAGTCGTTACGTATTTGGACAGTTGGTACATAGGGGACCCACAGAACGAGACTATGGGTCGCATAGGAAAACCAGGTTTGTGCAGTTTCGGTAGTCCGTAGAGTTTCAGTGGTTGTGGTACTGAGCACCTCAGTCGGTAGTAGAGTTTCGTGTCAAAAGCATCGGTCTTTTTGAGCGTAAGTAGTTTGCTGTTGAGTTTACGTTGTAGTGCTGGCGTCGGTGTTTTCTACAAGAACAACTACAATGCCGACTTCGTTAGACGAAACACTCACCGAACTACTGAAACTACAGAAACCAACAAGAACCCTACATCTGTTACTACAGCGACCATACCCTACATTAAGGGTACTTCTGAGACCATCGCGCGGATTCTACAACCTTACAATATCCGTGTAGCTCACAAGCCTATAACTACGTTACGACATTTACTGACCAACGTTAAAGACAGGGACGAACCTAACAACAGACAGGGAGCGGTTTATAAGATCAAATGCTCCGACTGCCAAGCCTCCTACATTGGAGAGACTGGTAGAAACCTCAACACGAGACTGACTGAACACAAACGAGTGACTAGAAATGGTGATGTAAACAATCACATTTCTGAACACCACCGACTTACTAATCACAAAATTGACTGGGACTCTGCGGAATGTTTAACCTACGGTACGAACTATTTTCAACGACTGACTCTAGAAAGCTGGTACACAAACTTAGAACAAATGCCTATCAACAGATGTCAACAACTACCGCCACCTTACAAACGACTAATTAACGACATAAACAAAACCGACGAACAGACCACAAACAGAACGACTTAATTTGACTAACAAAAGATGGATCGAAACTGACCAATTACTGTTGACGGACTGAACACGAGTCTTACAGCCAATAACATCACGGCTAAACTGACCAATCAGTTTCAACGGACCAGATTTATAACATCACCAACTGACAACAACTCTTCACTTGACTCTGAAGATGACTTCCGCACAGGTTGTCGAAACGTCAGTCACCAACAACAGTTCTTCTCAGAACTACTCTCACCCGGACGATCACACTATATGAACTATCTCTCTCTAAAACAGACACTGCAGCTATGGTCATATGAGTTACTCGTTATGTCAGAGATGTGTAAACAAATTAGGGTTGGTGACTTTCTTTCAGGAATAATGAGTGTAAAAAAAAAAGTTACTTCAGATGTTGCATGGTCTCCAGAAAAAGAATGCCAGGGGTGAGGTGAATGTGTCTGTTTTAAAGAGTTATCTGTCTTTAATATAAAGGTGTCTATTTACAGCTATTCTCAATCTCCCACGCCATTCAGAGCAAAAAGTCTAGACGCAAGTTTGAGTTTTAATGGATGGCAATCATCTCCGCCTCCTGGTTGCCAGATCTCATAATCTCAAAAACATTTAAAATTCTGTGTTTGGAACTTTAAAAAAAATTGTTGTTCAGTTATCGGTAACAAATTATGAGCCTAAGCTCTGTTTTCCATAATCTGAAAAATAAAGTAAATATACAAAAACAAATTTCGTGCGTGTAGATTTGCTAGATATTTTTTTGGTCATTCATGTGTGTGAATGACTGTTTTTCAGTATAATAAGCAGGCAATGTTTATTTCCGCTATTTCCCGATCGTTCAAATCTTAATGTGTTTTTTTACACTCAAAAAACTAAAACTTTAGTTGTAGCTATTCGTCTAAAAGTTAACTCACTTACTTGTATTTTGGGCTCCAATGACTATCAATTGGTTTAGTAAATCCACCAAAATTAAATTCGGTCAATCCCATGCATGAATGACCCCAAAAATATCTAGCAAATCTACACACATGAAATTTATTTTTGTACTTATTTTATATTTAAACGTTATGGAAAACAGAACTTAAGCTTATAATTTGTTAACTTAATGACATTTTTTCAAGTTTCGAGAATTTTAAATATTCATGAGATTTCGAGATCAGTTAACCAGGAGGCGGAGATGATTGACATCCATTTAAACTCAAATTTGCGTCTAGACTTTTTTCTCTGAAGGATGCGTGTGATTGAGAATAGCTGTAAGAGAGTTTATGGTAAATAATATATTAACAGCGCTGGAAATAACAGTCAGTCACTGGACATTGTCCAAACAAATTTTGAAACTGTACAACTAATTAATTTTATAGGTTGGACAGACATCATGTCCGAGCACCAAAATATCTCAGGTTTTTGCCATGAAGATCTTGTTTACTGATCATGTTTGCTTTAAGTTTAGGTTTTGTTCTTAAGTTTAGGTTTTGTTCTCCTGTAGACCCAAAAGCAACTGTAGTGCTTGGAAGCGAAACTCTGCATCGAAACATCACACTTGCGAACAAGCAGAACAGACTACAACTACGCTCAAGCGCATCTTTCTTAACTCACATCCTTCTTCTACTTGGAGGTGACATCGAATTAAATCCTGGAGATGAAGTGAATTATCCTTGCGGGATATGCTACGAAACAGTGAAAGCTGACCAAGAAGGAATCCAATGCAATCAGTGTTACTGGTGGTTCCATAAGAACACAGGGTGCTGCGAGATATTACCTGAAATGTACAACATTCTGTCGACTTCTCCGTGTGTTTGGTTGTGCCCACACTGCAATGAACCTAATCAGTCAAATTCATTTCTTCATGATTCGCTTGATTCGCTTCACTCTGAGAACTTCTTCGACCCCCTTCTCGCGAGCGAATGTCTAAATTTGCCGGGAAATTTAAATCAAGATCGACACGGCCGTCCTACAAGAAGTAAACAAAGGCAACCCAAGCGGAACAATATGAAATGTTTGTTGATTAACTGCCGCAGCGTGATGAACAAAGTGGCTGACATTGCAGCGGTTATACATGAACACAAACCTGATATTATATTGGGAAATGAATCCTGGCTTACCCCAGATATCGGAAACAACGAAATATTCCCAGACAACTACAACGTCTTCAGGAAAGATAGAATTACAAACAGTCGGGGCGGCGGAGTCTTTCAAGCGGTGAAAAAAGATATTATAATTACACATCGTGATGATTTAAATTCTGACTGTGAAATTATCTGGACTCAATGTCAACTTTCTGGAAAGAAATCTAAATGCATACTTTTTGGATCATATTATCGGCCAAACGCATCCGACATGAAAAGTCTGGAGGAACTAGAAGCTTCACTTCTAAAAATTGGTGACAACATCCACAAAGACAATGTCGTTATCGCAGGAGACTTCAATGCGCCTGATATCGACTGGCAAAATCCGGATGTCTCAAACAGATTGGTCGAAATAATTGATGACCACGATTTTTCCCAGCTTGTTCATGAACCTACAAGACGGCAGGGTGAAGCACAGAATATTTTAGACCTTGTTTTATCAAATAATAAGAATATAGTGAGAGATGTCAAAGTTGTACCAGGGATAAGCGACCACGACATTGTCCTCTTCACTGTGAACACAACCTGTAAGAAGAGAAAGAATGTCAAACGCAAGATTTACTTCAGAAAGAAGGCTGATACCGACCGAATCAAGGAAGAGTTAAAGAAATTGGCCAACGATGTTAATTTGAATATCGAAAGCAAAACAGTGGATGAAAAGTGGAACGAATTTGAATTCGGCGTACATCGCATTATGGATGCTCATATTCCACACAAGATGTCCAGCTCACGCTATAACCTACCCTGGTTTAACCGCTCGTTGAGACGGCAGTCGAGGGCCAAACAGAGGCTATACAACAAAGCTAAAAGATCAGGAAATCCATCACACTGGCATCAGTTTCGTGCCGCCAGGAAACGCATGCACCAAAGCCTAAAAACCGCCAGAGACAGTTACGTGTCAGACTTTCTCGGTGAAGCTATCGAAGAAAATCCAAAACGCTTCTGGTCTTATGTAAAACAACTGAAGAAAGAAGACCATGGCGTAGCTGACCTCGAGTGCGAAGGCAAAATATTCAGTGACAGAGAGATCAGAGCGGAAATTTTGAACAAACAATTTTCCTCTGTTTTTACAGACGAATCCGACTTAGACCCCCCAAGCGTAGGAAACGAACCAAAGCCAAGTATAAGCCCTCTTGTAATCACCATCACTGGTGTCACCAAGCAGCTAACCTCACTGAAAACCAATAAAGCTTGCGGCCCGGATAATATTCCTTCTTGGTTTCTTAAAGAGTACGCACAAGAGATTTCACCTATCTTAACTGACATCTATCAAGACTCTATTAACACTGGAAATGTTCCATTGAAATGGAGATGTGCCAATGTTTGCGCAGTTTTTAAGAAAGGCAAAAGGTCAGACCCTGCAAACTACAGGCCAATTTCCTTAACTTGTATCGCATCCAAAATACTTGAACACATAATCCATAGCCACGTGATGAAACATCTGCAAGTGAATGATATCCTTACAGACTGCCAACACGGATTCAGGGCCAAAAGATCAACCGAATCCCAACTCATTTTAACAATACATGACTTGGCCAACTCACTCGACAATGATAAATCCGTGCATGCCGTGGTACTGGATTTCGCAAAGGCCTTCGATAAGGTTCCCCACCGGCGACTCCTAGCAAAATTACAATATTATGGAATCCAAGGCAAATTACTCCGCTGGCTTGAATCCTTCCTTACTCAACGTACCCAGTCCGTCGTCTGCGAAGGAAAATCTTCAAGATCTTCTCCTGTGACGTCTGGAGTTCCCCAAGGAACTGTGCTTGGCCCGTTGTTGTTCTTATTATATATTAACGATCTTCCTGATAATCTTCAGTCCTCCGTTAAGCTATTCGCAGATGACGCTCTACTGTATGGTGTCATTGCAAATGATACAGATTGTGACCACCTACAAGACGACCTACAGAAACTAGAACAATGGCAAAACCAGTGGCAAATGCAATTCAATCCATCAAAATGCAAGATATTGTGTATTTCAAATAAAAGATCTCCACCTGTAAAGAAATACACATTTTGCGGAGTCGAACTAGAACAAGTTGACGACATCACCTATCTAGGAATTACGTTAACAAGTAAACTGAAATGGGATCAACACGTATCGACAGTCTCAAGCAAAGCATCTCAAGCACTTGGCGTTGTGCGGCGAAACTTACATAACTGTCCAAGATCGGTAAGAGAAACGGCGTACAAGACTTTAGTCCGACCTACCCTCGAATATGCAAGTGCCGCATGGGATCCCCACTACGAGAAGGATATTCAAAAGCTGGAAAGAGTTCAGAGAAAGGCAGCGCGATTCTGCGCGGGCAACTACAACCCCTATGCAAGCGTGACAGATATGCTTCAGGAACTTAATTGGGAAACCCTAGCCACGAGACGAAAAATCGCCAGACTATCCTTTATGTATAAACTCTCCCACAACCTTACCGATTTCTCAGTAACAGCCCATCTGAAACCAAATTATGAAAGAAGAACCCGTGGGAGCCACGATTTTAAATTTTTAGTTCCAAGATCAAAGAAAGATGTTTTTAAGTTTTCATTTTTTCCAAGAACAATCTGTGAATGGAACTCCCTTCCAGATGATATTGTAAATACAACCTCTGTAAATAGTTTTAAATCTAAGTTAGTTAATAGTTTTTAATATTTTATTTAATTAGTTTTATTAAGGTTTTTTTTTTTTTTTTTTTTTTTTTTTTTTTTACATTTTTAACATTCATTTTAGTTTTTAACGGTTGGTGTGATATCTGTAGATTTTTACCGACCAAATCAAATGTAGATGTAGAAAAATCAGAAATCATAAAGATCCATGTTTTGTTTGGCTGTACAAAACAAAACACCATAACTGTTAAACATACATGAGCTTCAAAAAGTGCCCCATAATATGCATTCTTAAGCATTCTTATTTCATGTATGCATATGGCTTGAGTCATCAGTTTATGCAAATTGCATAAAATGCTAATTAATGTCCGACCAAATTTGCAGTATGCCAGTCAAAAAAGAGATTTGCAAGGACATACGTCCTGCTTAGCAGGAAAAATTATTTCCAGTACTAATATAAAAGCTCTGTTACTGTTATAGACCTGGTCCTTCATGGAATCATTGCCATCTTCACTTACCAAGTCTGATTCTTTTTCCAAGTCTGATTTTTCTTGAAAGTCTAAAGAATCCAAATCCAATCTTACATTCTGACACAGTTTTTCTGTCACCACCTTTGCTATATCTTTAGAACATTCTAGCAATCCTGGTTTGTTCTCATGGGTGGGATGCCAGTTCTTAACTTGTTCAACTTCAATCTGGCATTGTGAAGCATTTACTTCAATCCCTTCAGTACTCTGTTCTTTAGGATCAAATGGCAGGCCTAAGAGATTCTTCTTTAGACTGGATTTACCAACCCGATCTGGGCCAATAACTATCAGTCGACGACGGTAGACACTCGCATATCCATCTCTTAGAGCCTTTTCATAGGCCTGTTGTGCTCTTTGCCCCTCTGCTCTTTGTTCATGTATATGATCTAATAAGTAAATGTAATGAGAATATTTTTGTCAAGAACTATTATTACAATTAGGTAGATTTCAGCAATATCATGCAAGCAGGAGTAATTTTATTATTAAGCAGCATCAGCGCAAGATTATTGTAATTTTATTAACATGAATGCATAATTGCCCCTGCAGGGTTTTGGCCCAGAGGCCAAAAACCTGAGGAGACACCCTGGGATTCCCCAGGTGTATACATACAAGGAAAAATTAAGAATATTGTTGAAAAAGTAAGAATTAATGTGTTTGTAGTGGGCGAAGTGTTCTCGATTTGACAAAAATAGGTGTGCACGGTAGTCTCGGGTAATTTTTCAACAAGCACACAAGGTAGCATCAGGTAAAAAAATGGCTGTCGCATATTGCAAACGCAGGAACATTTATTGCTTAAAGTCAAGAAATGGCTGAAGTGTGCCCGAAATTAAAATGATACCGAAATTGACATGGAGAGTACCCAGCATTACCAATCGATGAAATCGATGATCGGAAATTCAATTGATAAATCGATGTCAATTGATAAAATTAGCTAACTGATATCGATTGATATCAGCCAATCGATGACCAATCGATAGTCACAAAAAAAATTTCATCGATTGGCATTGATTGATGTTCACGTCACGTAGCAGCGAGTTTTCGCCCCTTCGTGCCTATCTCACTTCACACCGCTTCGCAAGTCACTTTCACTTGAGTTTAGAAGCCAGAAGCTAAGAAACTGAGAAAACCTCTGTGGACAGAAATCACTTTGCATTGTAATTTCTTTCTGATGGATGTTGTTTGTTCATTTACTGTTCATCCTCTAGTACAGTGACACCGGGCGTGATAGGAGCTACCGTGTGGACCAAAAGGGCCCGGAAAGGGGAGGTGGAGAGGCCAAGACAGGGAAAGGGCAATCCAGAAACATAAGACATTTGTGGCCTTTCACGGGAAAACGTACACTAACCACTTTCCGTTTTCAAACGGAATTCTGTTTCCAAGCCGTTTGGAAGCTGTTCGAAAAAAATTTGAATCCATTCGAACGGCTTATTCACCCGTTCGGTAGAAACGTCCAACCATTTGAACGACTTGGGGCGTGTTCATTTGGGATCAATCCGGAATAAGAATAATTGGAATAATGCAAGTCAGCGTTCGTTTGGCTGCTCTTCCTATTCCGGAATACTTGGATTTCCATTCCGGCTATTCTCCTCCCAGGAGCAGAATAGCCGGAATATATTCCAGAATATATTCTTATTCCAGAATACTCCCAAACGAACGCGCCCTTGGTAACCCGTTTGATAAAAACATCCAGCCGTTCGAACGACCCGATTGCTGGAAATAGCCATCTGTTTTAACGACTTGAGTAATCCGTCCAACGACCTGGATCATCCTTTCAGGACAAAAAAGTATCTAGGTGCATACAAGCAGCAGAAGTCAAACGGCTCGCCACTTTAATTCAGCGGAAGTGAAATCTTTCTGCCACCGAGTTCTCTTACCTGACGGAAAATCTGCACAGATGCCAGAGTGTAAACAATTCTCGGGAGCGATAATGTTTTACGATTAAGTTGTACGTAAGGTTCTCCTGGTTACTTTGTATAACAAACAAATGTTTCTTGCAGGAAAAATCGAAAACAAAACGCCAATCAAAGGAAACAGGATGTTGAACAGCGAATGAAAAACGGCATTTTACTGCGAGCCCTTTGTTTACATTTACGGTCGCCGAGAATGTAACTCGGCTGTTGTGAAATGTAACTACTGAAAAAACATACCGTTTTTAAGAACAATTAACACGTATACCGTTTTTAAGAACAATTTAAGAACATTAAACCTCAAGGGACTTTGACCAAGAAGTGTGACAATTAAATACAATTTTTACTATTTTACTGTTTTTTAATAATATTTTTATATTTTTATATTTTATTCTTAGTTAGACAAAATATTATACACATAGTTATTCTTAATTATAGCTTAATTTATACACTTCCAAGAAGTTTTTATTTTTCTATTTTGTATTTTTATTTCGTGACGCACCTGCAAACTAGCTTTTTAGCTAAGTGTGCTGACCACGTTAATAAAGAGTGATTGATTGATTGATTGAACTACATGCAGAGTGACTACCAAAATTTTTTCAATTTGTTTGGTGCATTCCTGTTCTTTCAAAGATAAATACACATTGAAGGACAACCTAAAAAACCCAGAGGAGTAGATAAAAGTAAAAAAACAATCGTGACAGGCAACTCGACGTGCGAGGGTCACGCTTTTGTCATCGCGTCGGAAAGTGCTGTCTCAGCGACTGAGAACTTATTCAAAATTTTGCGTATAATGTTTACTTGAAAGGTATTATTACTCGGCAAATGTCTGGATATTTATTGTTTCTTTCAATTTTGTCGTACAGAACAGATATATAAGAAGCTAAATCAATTGTAGATCGCTGAGTTGTTTTTTCCAGAATACCGCATGTCTGGGACGGCGGGACATAATGCACATGCTTCACTTCCAAACTATCTGTCAAGACGTGAATATTGTAACACTAATTGATATTGCCGACTGAGTGATCTCAACTCAAATTTGCAACTGACCGAAAAACGTTACTTTTGTTCGGGTTAAAAGTATTCCTATCCGGAAAAGAAACAAAACTTCCGAGTCGATGACAAATAAACAACTCGTTCAAAGAAGCCGACATTTGCATACTCCACTGTGAAATTGTTTCCCGAAAGGATTCCTTGATCTTCAGTGATAAGGAAAGTGTTTCCAAAGTTAAGAAGCAATCTTTTGATATGTTTCTTTTCATGACTGCAAGTTTAAACTCAGTTAAACCATGTTAAATGTTAGCACAAAAAAAATCGCGGGACATGCTGTCACGCTTGTTATTGATAGCTGTATCTTGGCGTAGATCAGTGAATTTACACGCAACCAAACAAGTCAACCGTTCGAACGGCTCGCTTACCTGTTCGAAATTTTTCATCAGCCGTTAGAACAGCTTGCTTAGCAGTTCGAAAGTTTTCATCAGCCGTTCGAACGGCTTGCTTACCCGTTCGAAAGTTTTCAGCAGCCGTTCGAACGGCTTGGGAACCTGTTCAAAATTTTCCATCATTCCTTTGAACGGCTTGGCTACCTGTTTGAAATTTTTAATCAGCCATTCGAATGGTTTGGTTAACCGTTTCAAACGGCTTGCTGACCCATTTGTAACCTGTTCATTTCACCCGTTTAACGGAAAGCCATTAGTGTACGTTTTCCCATGAAAGGTCACATTTATTATAAAAATGCAGTCTGTAATTTGTAAAATTGTTGAATCTGGCATAGCAATCTCCTTTTTGTATTTTGGAAAGATCACTGAATCATAAAACTTCATACAAAAACTTCATTGTGATAATTGATAACAATAGATGACAATTGATAACAATCGATAATAATCAATGCCAATCGATAAGGTCACAAAAATCTTCGTCATTGATTGGTCATCAATTATCAATATCAATCGATTAATTGACATCAATTGCCATTGATTGATATCGATTTAAATCGATCATCGATTTCATTGATTGGTAACGCCAGGAGAGTATTACAGGCATATTATCCAGAGAAGCAGAGTTTTAATCAGCGGCTGAACATCGTGTAAACAGTGGAAATTGCTTGAATTGTATGATGAAGATAAACATCCTAAACATAGAAGCATGAATATTGTCATGCAATTCAAAGTAATTCATTTTACACACTGACAATATTGCTTACAAATTGTCAGCATTTTGGTCCACAGAGTGGGTTGAATATGGATCAAAATTGGTTATCGATTCTTTAAATGTGCCATAAGCTTATTTTGTTATTCGTAGATGATTTTGTTATTCGTTTACGCTTTTGCCGAGGAAATCATTGTAAGCTCATTTTGAATGTAATAATTTGTGTGTAGCTACCATGAATTAAAACTTCACACATTCTGCCTGAATTTTTGAGGTAATTTCTGGTAACTTATCAATCCTAATAATATTCGAACGTAATCATAAATCAACTGATGATCATCGCTAGTTTAGATGTGAATGAAACAGATAGAGCGGTGTCATGCAACAGGGAAATTCCGGCGTACAGTATTAGAAAATGTCACAACGTACTTGGCACAGTATAAAAATCGCCTAATTGTGTAGTCCATGGACTTCCAATAATTATAAAGGCATCAAATGTACTCTACTAATCTTAGATTATTGCTGTAAATAAAATTATATAAAGGTGGGGGCAGCTGTAGCGAGAACTATTACTAGTATAATTATGGTAAATAAACTTTTATTGACATACTGTACCTAGTTCACTGTAAGTAGCGTATTGTTATCAATGTAATGTTATTCTATTGTAAGGTACTGTATGTAGTTTATTGTAAGTAACATGTTGTAAATAAAATTTTTCAAAATAATTAAATAATAAAAAATAAAATTTTATAATTACATTTAATGACAAATAACTTTTAGACCATGTAAAACATGTACAGGATGTCAACTCCCACTACAACACTAAACACACAGTCCTTCATGATCAGTGTCCATAGTATGTATTTTATCAAAGTTGGAGTTTTCAGTAACTCAATTTTATTCACAGGGACTTTAACACCTGTCCAGTAACTGACAGTATATATTTACAAGAAACATATATTTTTTATCACTGGTATATAATGTTTAATTACAACTTGGGTAAAAATTGCCCTTATGGTTGATGTGCTGAATCCCCAATCCAGAAGCTCATTTTGGAAATGTTTGGAAATTAAAATATTTTAAATAAGACAATAATTAACTGTAAAGTTCTTTGAAGCTTTTTTTTATTTGTTCCCAATAGTCATTTGAATGCTTTAAATTTGTAGAATTTGAAATTTTGTTTCAGTTCAGTTCAGTTTATTTTCTTGGCAGCAAGTTTTAACTTAAAAGACTGTGCAAGAAGAAAGCTTGAACTCTGGAACTTTATAGAGCAGAGAAAGACTTCTTTTCTCTTGAATTTTCAACTTGACTTTGAAGCTTTTGTCAGGCATGAAAAGATAAATATATTAGCTTCACTTACGATTGAAGTTTTTACATTCCTTGAGATTTGTCAAAATGTTTTACAACTACACATCCATGAAGATGCCTAAAAAAGGTAAATTAATTTTGGTAAAAGTAATATTGCCTAAATAAACTGCTTCCATTTATTCTTCTTAGGCTATAAGACAAGCTAATGATCAGGACTATTCAGTGTACCACTGGCAATTAACACTTAATCATGTTAAAATTTTACTTCGGTGCACAATCAAATACAACATGAATGCAAATAATGAACATTTAATTTCTTATCTTTACCTGCTACACCTCTGGAGTACTCCATCCTATTCTGTATTTTCACAACCCTTCTCATTTCTTCAAATGTTAAAGGATTACCATCCACATACAGCCCTTCCAGCTCCTCCAGTTCACCAATATCAGCAGGCAAACACTCCAGCTGGTTATCACTCAAGTACAGCATCCTGAGTTTCTTGAGATGTGAGAAGTGTGTTGGTAAAACTGACAGCTTGTTGTTACTCACATTCAGCACTTTCAGCTCCTCCAGTTCAACAATATCATGAGGCAAATGTGCCAGCTGGTTATCTCTCAAGTACAGCCAACTGAGTTTCTTCAAATGTGAGAAGCGTGTTGGTAAAACTGACAGCTTGTTGTTACTCACATTCAGCCCTTCCAGCTCCTCCAGTTCAACAATATCATGAGGCAAATGTGCCAGCTGGTTATCACTCAAGTGCAGCCACCTGAGTTTCTTCAGATGTGAGAGTTGTGTTGGTAAAACTGACAGCTTGTTGTTTCTCACATCCAGCACGGTCAGGTTAATCAGTTCACAAACAGTTTCAGGTAGTTCACTCAGCTGGTTGTTGTATAATATCAGCTCTTTGAGATTTTCCAGCTTGTTAATACTTGTTGGTAATTCTGTCAAGTTATTACATGACAAGTTAAGTACCTCCACATCAGTCAGGTCAGTAACAGCTTCAGGAACTTTTGACAACTTTCTTCTACTCAGATTAAAAACCCTTTGCCCAAAAATGCTGGTTTCAATGAACTTCCTGAGCTCCTCAGCTTCTGAAATATTTTCCATCGTCAACAGTGTAAGGCAACTGTAAAATGCGCTGACTTTGTATAACTTAATTCTGTTGAAGTACCTGAAACCAGAAATAATGTAAACTTATGTTTTAATATCAAAACTTAACAAAATTGGTTCATGATTCGCTGAAAGCTACTGGCGAGCTCCTTCAAATAAAGAAGAAGTCTAGTGAAGATTCGCAGAAAAACCTGGGCAATTACTGTTATTAGTTCAAACAATATGAATGAAAGGAAGGTGTATTAATATTCATCTATTCTGTAACAAGATTTTAAATACGGTAAATAACATTTAAAACGCATTTATAATGCAAATGCTGACTCAACCTGATCAATGGGCGTTTCGCTCTGCGGATCGATCGATCTGCGTACACGGAAAGATATCTCTAGATCTCACAGCTTCAAATTAACCAAGCTACGTTAACTCATGATCGCATGTTTCACTTGCGTTTTATGCTTGTTTACTTTTTATCTTATAAATAAGGTGACGGACTAAAAGTTCTAAGCTACGAAGCCGTACTACATTTAAACATAGTTAATAGAGGATTTAAACTTCGTCTTAAAATAGCGTTGCTCTCGAGCTCACTGCAGGAATTCAGCTTTAACTGCTCATTTGACTGGCCTTAAGTTTAATATAAAGCGATTTGAGAATAGTTCACATCATTAAACGTCTGTACATCAAACAATTTCTTACCTTAACACGTCGAGAATACAGGGAAGAAAAGAAAACTGTTGTATAGACTGTACAGAATTGAACGAGACTCTGAAGAAGAACGACTCTCTTCTCAAGTTACGAATGGCATGTTTGGGGTCTGGGGGTGGGGAGGGGGTTGCTAAACGTTCTCTCTTGGCTCACCCTCAGCAAAATAATTAGACGTCCTTGGATTTTTTTTTACCTTTGGATAACTGGGAGGCTAACCCTCCCACTTCCCCCTCCCCAAAAATAAATAAATAAATAACATAAAATTAGGGTAATTTTGCAGCAAGAAACACAAGGCACCAAAGAAAGAGGGCGTTTGCTGGTCGGTACCTTCCCCACCCCACCCCCACCACCTCCACTCCCTGCGATCTGCATGAGAACAAGGAAGTGGATTCACGAAGGGAGTTTTGGACAAACATGGCGAGCTGCGAGGATGAACCGAGGATGACGATCTCGTTTTACTTGGACACCAAATCATTCAACGAGGGAGCAGTGGTTGAGCGGCTTATTAGATATTAGAGGGGCGGGCTTAAACAAGAACACGATATCATGAGCCAGCGAGGGGGTCTGGGGCATGCTTCTGGGAAAATTTGGATTTTCATTAGTCTATATACCGGGAAATTGATTTGAAATTAACAAACGAAGTGTTATCAAAGATACAAGCGTTCAGCGCTTAAAACGCAATGAGTGATCTTCAAGCTTCAAGCTGCACACGCCCAGATAATTTTTCACTCGCCCAGTCTCCTAGCTCGACACACACACAGAAAGCATTAACCGCCCCCCCCCCCCCCCCCTGTTCACGAACATAAATATCCAACTTTAATTTTTAATCACGTTTGACACTGTTCCTTAGTTTAAGGAAGTTTGCAAGGTTACCCTCGTGTTTCCCAGTTTATTTTCCAGGTATTTCTTCGATGAAAGTTTTTGTGTCCTGTCTTTTCGTTTTCGGGAGAATCAGGGACCGTTGTTGACGTGCTGTTATCAGGAGCGGTATTTTCTTGCTAGCGGATACTTTAGACACCCCGGGAAGAAATCTCCACTTTTAACACTAAGTGAGTTCAAATATTCAGTGTCTCTTCATCATCTAACGATTACCAAGCGATGCTATTTTTGCATCAGGTTTGCGAACCAGAAATTTATTTGCAAAAAAGCGCCAGGTTTGTGGGAGATTTCGGAATGGTAAACATTATAAGCTATTAGCTGTGGACAATGATGATTATTTTTAAGTGGAAAGCAGAAAGATACGCTTCTTTTGAATAATATATTCTCGAGCTGAAAATCGTACTCGCCAAACCGGGCGAGTGATCGGTGATTTGTACTCGCCCAACAGTTTTGACACTCGCCTGGCTGGGCGAGTGGGCGAGCGATAATGTCCAACCCTGGAATACTAAACATTTAGAACCAGTTTGAAGTAATATCTTAATTTTAAGTAAATTTTAGACACGGCCTCCATGAAAAGCAGACTTTTCTTTTTTTTTTTATTTGAATTTGTTGTTATTAAATTTTTGTAGTTAGTTAGATAGGTAGATAGTCCAGTAACTTAATTGACTGATGGAAAAACCGTGTATAAATAAAGTTATCCTATCCTATCCTGTCCTAACCAGACCTTCAGATTCACTATCAAATTCTGCTACTTTTATTCCTTACAAACTAAATCAAAAAGACAATTTATCTCCAGGTTTTAGAAAGACGTTCACAAATGAATTATTATTAGTAATTATTCGTTCAGTAATTATACATGATTCTGTCAAGGAAAATATCATCCCATCAGTTTCCGAAGAAAATTGGGTGTCTCATTTCCATAGGCGTACGGGCCGGGGAGGTGGGGGGGGGGGGGCTGGGGGGCTGCAGCCCCCCTCCCCCTCCCCCCAAATTTTGGGCAACTCTGATATTTTGGGCAGCAAAAGAAATTTGGGCAAAGCCAGTTTTAAAAGAAGTTTCCATGTTTTTATTTTTTGAAGAGATAGATATTTTCTATTTTAATCTGAAGTCGGCTAGCCAGTTAAATTCACACGAGACAGTGGTTGCCCAGCACGTGATGAGTTTCTGGTTATTAATGTAGTACATATCCTTGCAGTGATACCTGCTACATCGTGTTCAGCAGAACGATCGTTCAGTGCGTTGCGCAGATTGAAAACTTACCTGCGCAGCACCATGGGGCAACAACGTGTCAGTAATGTTCATCGCACTTATTAACATTGAACGGGCATATGCCAACTCTGTAGTCAACAATGACACATGGATCGTATCATTGATATCTTTGGCCGTTGAAATTGCCGAGACAGCTATTTCCTTTAACGTGTTTTATGAGCTCATATGATAGATTCATTTGTAAGAATATTTTCACTTCATAAGTAGGCCTATGTTAGAGCATCGTATATGACCCTCGTTTCTTTTTTCGTAAAAATTTGGGCAACTTGCGAGAATTTTTTGGGCAAATGGTTCACCCCCCCCCCCCCCCCTAGTAAAAAATTGCCCGTACGCCTATGCTCATTTCCAAACGCTGCACTCTAATGAACCAGATCAGGAAGCGATCATTTCTGAGTTGCGAAGTCTAGAAAATGCGCCAGCTCAATCGAATTCTTTGAACGACCTGATAACTGAGCTCGAAATATAAGCAGCGACTAAAGAACTTAAAAATAAAAAAAAAACTCCGTTTTCAGACAAAAGCAGAAACGAAATGATCAAATCCAGCTTAAACCAGTTAATGCCTGTTTATTTGAAATTATTTAATACGGTTCTCAGATCGGGCCGGACTATGCCTCAAACATGGTGTACAGTGGTCTTATCACACCAATTTTTAAAAATGGGACTAATAGTGATCCCTCAAACTACCGTGGAATCTGTGTTTCTAGCTGTCTTGGAAAATTATTTTGCTCAATTCTCAACCAAAGACTTCTTGAACACGTCCAGTCACTTGAGATACTTCATAAATCTCAAATTGGGTTTTTAACAAATAATCAAACAGCGGATCACGTTTTTACGCTACGGACATTAATAGATAAGTATGTCGATTGTCATCAAACGAAAGTATATATGCGTGTTTTGTCGACTTTAGAAAAGCATTTAATTCCGTATGGCACGTTGGACTTCTATACAAGCTGATACAAGTTTATGTCTGAGGAAATTTCTATAATTTAATAAAAAGTTTTTACTCGAACTCTACCTGCTCTATAAGAATTGGCAATAACAGAACGCGCCCTTTTCGGTATGCGAGAGGTGTACGCCAATGGTGTATTTTCAGTCCTTTGCTCTTTAACCTATACGTTAACGATTTAGCTTTTTCTTGAATGTCCTATCCGATCCGTTCATACTGCCAAATGGCACCAAACTCAGCTCCCATTTTCATGCAGACGACTTACGGCGCGTTCGTTTGGGAATACTCTGGAATAAGAATATATTCTGGAATATATTCCGGCTATTCTACTCCTGGGAGCAGAATAGCCGGAATGGAAATCCAAGTATTCCGGAATAGGAAGAGCAGCCAAACGAACGCTAACTTGCATTATTCCAATTATTCTCATTCCGGATTGATCCCAAACGAACGCACCCTTAATTGTTTTACACGATCAAAACTAGGATTGCAAAATTGTCTTTACAAGTTATCTTCACATTGCAAGTCCTGGATGCTAAACATAAACCCTAAGAAAACCAAAATAATGATTTTCCAACGACGTACAAAACGATATGATTATGCTTTTTACGTAGGCAATGAAAAAATAGACATTATTCAAGACTATACCTATTTAGGGACTCGCATCTCATCTTCAGGAAATTTTACACTCTCACTTGAACACCTACGACAAAAAACTCTTCATGCTTTGTTTAGCCTGCGACGACACACGGACTTCAATAAACTGAAACCTTCAATAGCATGTAAAATTTTCGATTCAAAGATTTTACCAATCTTAACCTACAACAGTGAAGTTTGGGGTGCCTTTGTGAAATCAGACTTTAAGTCGTGGGACCTTTCCCCAATTGAGAGAACTCACTTACAGTTTTGTAAACGATACTTAGAGGTACACAACAAGGCATCCAATATTGCATACAGAGCTGAACTTGGTAAATTCCCACTGATCATTGATATAATAAGAAGGTACTAAGTTATCTAAATTGCCTACACCAAAAGGATGAAAACTCTATAGTCAGACAAGCCTGAGATATATCGATAGATCTTTATGATAACGGAAAAAATAGTTTTTTTTTTTTTAATTTACGGGACAAATTACATACAGCTTACAGTAGAATTACTTACATCACAGTACATTAAGTTACAATGCAATTAATTTAAAAAAATGGAAGCCTAATATTAATAATACACGTTACTGGCAATATTACAATAACAGGTGTCATTTTTTCGACTATTTTGCTTGGTTACCAAGGAAAAATGGTAAGAATTGGGATCATTGGAGCACGATCTGACACACATTTTTGTATACTCTCAAGGGACTGTTTTAATTTGTCAAGGGAATACTTTTCGCTGTGGGTGATAAAAACGTCACTGGATAGGAATGCGTCAGCAGTTCTCGAGCGGAAGTGTTATTTTCACGCATCGCTCGTCATTTAGCCTGTCTAGTTTGCAAAAGCAAACTACAGGTAGATATTTTTCAAAGATCTGTGCTATTGGTAAGAATTGGGATCATTGGGGCACTCTCTGACCCACATTTTTGTATACTCTCAAGGGACTGTTTTAATTTGTGAAGGGAATACTTTTCGCTGTGGGTGATAAAACGTCACTGGATAGGAATGCGTCAGCAGTTCTCGAGCAGAAGTGTTATTTTCACGAGTCGCTCGTCATTTAGCCTGTCTAGCCTTTTGCAAACTACAGGTAGGTATTTTTCAAAGATCTGTGATATTTATCGATTGAATCGCTTAGTTTTACATGCTTAAAAGCTGCTGCGAATCTTCATTGTCAGAGGATATTGGCCGATGCTATTTTCTATTGTTACAAGTCTATTGTTTGTCGTCTTCATTGAAAGAAGTATTTCTAGCTCGTCACGCAATCTTTTGTTTTGACCACAATTCACGGACTTGATCACGACTTAATGCAGCTTCTCTAGACCAGACAGGAAAATGGTAATGTACAATATTGCTTCGAACTTAAATGGAATTTTTAGAAGGATCGGTAAAGCCACTTGGTGAAAAATTGACTGCGAAAAGCCGTCGGGCTAAAATTAAACTTACGCTTTAGCGTGAATAATGCAGGATCTCACGGCTTCAAAAATATGCAGAATTTTGAAGCTTTGATACATATTTAGTAGCTACATCTTGAAATGAGAATTAATCTAAAACAAACTTCCTTCAAGTTTCTTTCATTTGCCCAGTTTACGTTTGGAATTTTAGGCTTCTGAAGCGTATTGATTTGAAAAGCACATGGTGACATCTCTTGCGGCCGACTTACCATCGCGTTGTTGTTTATTTAATAATTGTGCTCAGTTTACGACCTTTTACATGCAAAGATTTACAACTGTACTTCAGAAAATGCAAACAAAGACTCAACAAGTATTTTTTTGCTATTAGTTATAGTGATGGAAAGTATGAAAAGCAATGTGAGTGTTAATTATGTGGAAGGAATTCAGTAGTTTTCCGCTATCTCACGGCACCATGATGATTCGCAAATTATTATCCCCAATTACCGCTTTTCTGTACCAGGTTAAATAAATGTCAGTGACAGTTGTACAGAATGAAAACCTACCTTTCACCAGAGTGTTTTGAACTAGTTTTATACTTTGTAGAAAGAGTTCGTGTTTTTGCGAGTTGTTAAAATGACGCGCGAAGGTGATGAATTTTTTTTCACCGTCTTCAAGTTTGGTTTGGGATCAATTTATCAAGGTTGATAATTAACATTTTAAATCATGAATTGGTCTTTCAGCGTGTCTAGTTGTAATAAAAGTTTACTTCAGAAAGGAATTATTTGTCTGAATTTAGTACGCATATGGTATATTTTTTCCACTCGTTTTTGGAGGGCTGGGTGTGCGCTAATTAGCCCCCCCCCCCCCCGGGGGGGTACTCCCATATATGGGCTATATAGGTATGTGCCGCGGGATAGGGTATGTTTTTTGAGGTTCTCGGTCCTTAAATAGGGCGGGAAATAGGGTATCACTTTTGTTCCTTTTGGCATTGTGTCCCGTGTGATCCTTAGATAGGGTACCTTAATTCTATCAGCTAAAATAAACGCCCACGTCAGTAAGTATTAACAAAGCGATTTTGAAAGATTTGAGCTTTGCTGTGCGCGGTTAGCCATTGTTTGAGTCGAAACGCAATGCTTCTCCTCCCCTTGAATAGGGTGTCAATATTTTCGAGTTTGGGCCTGGTTAGGGTCAGGGTTTGAGAACGTTCGCGGCACACCCCTATCCGAAATTTAGGGGAGTACCCCCCCTCCCCTCCCGAGATTAAAGCCTTCTGGACTGTGAGTCAATGGGTTTTAATGCATCGCAAATCGCTTTCAATACTAACATTTCCCCAACGCATACTCCATGGAAAATAGTCGAATCTCGAAGAGATCTTTGATTTTTATTTATATTGACATTGCAATACGCAGTGGACAGTTCAATATTTACGTCAACAAGAAACACGAACACATACACTAACTACTCAATCAAAGCTGCCCACGTTTCTTTAAATTGTTTTAGCTGGTTGTTTTTCACTGCTAAAGTGCGAAGAATGACGAGTTTGTCCTTTAGGCGCGAAAGAAAGCCCTCAAAGTCCAAGATGCCAACGCTTGCATTTATAGAGAAAATATGGTACTTAGCAATTATTATACAGTAGTTGAGGGCAGTCCAGTAGTTTGAGTCGCGATCCTGATGCCAGCCGTATAGAATTACATTTTTTGACAGAATAATGTGTTGGCTAAAACTGATCTGCCACCAATTTGTAAAATGGGTCCAGAAATCCGAGGACTGACAGCATGTTAAAAACATGTGGGTCAATGACTGGCTTTTAAGATTGCAAAGGTGACATTTGTCATTGCTTGCCAGACCGGCGCGGAACAAGCTGTACTGCGTAGGTAAGATACTGTGGAAACTTTTGAGTTGAAACATTGTAAGTTTTGCTTCTTTCATGATACGAAATGGGAGCGTGTAAACAAGCTGAATGTTTTCTTTAGTAAAGCCGTGATTTAGAAGTTTCGGTTCAGCTGTTGGAGCAGAGTATCTTTTCTCCAATAACCTTGAATATGCTAACTTTGTGGAAAAAAGTTTTAGAGGTATTGCAGATGCAGATTCCAAACTGTCGTGGGTTGTGTTGATGGAGGGCTATCTTCCATTCCTTTGGTATAGCATTTAAGAGGCCGTAATACACGGCGAACGGAAATTCTATTCGGTATTTTTCTTTTAATCCTGCTAGAGATAGAAAATTAAGATCTGTATTAAGCAGGTCCTTAATATAGATGATGCCTTTTTTGAACCAGTCGCTTATAAAGATTGGCTTACCATCCAGACAAATGCTGTGATTGTTCCATGTTATTCGATCTCTTACGGGTTTCTATTCATTGTCGGTTAGAAGTTTAAACTCTTGCCGGTAACATAGAATTGTACGGTAAAATTCTGGGAGTTGATCTGGGTTGAGTAACTTTAAATCGTAGTCGCATTTAACAAGAAAATCAAGACCGCCGAGTTGACTGACCGCGTGATTTGGAATGGCTTTCCACGCGGCATCACTAGCGTTTAATCCAAGCTATTTTAAGAGAACGTTCCATTATTTCAAAGTCAATCATTTTTAAACCACCATGTTTTATTTCTGCGATAATAGTCTTTTTCTTGATTTTGGGCGTTTTGCCGTCCCAAATGAAATTAAAAATTATTTTATTAATGCGGCCTATAAGAGGCTTCGAGGTTGTCATAAGGGAGGTGCTATAAATTAGTTTGGCTAAACCCAATGCTTTAACGATGTTTATCTTGCCAAGTAAGGTTAGCTTTCTTCTTTCCAACTTTGTAACGTTCGTTCTAAAGTGCTAATCTTCTCGTCGAAATTAAGCTTATCGGTAAGCTGGCGGTCATATAAAAAATGTACGCCGAGTGCGTGAACAGAGTCTTGCGGCCATTTGAAATCAAAAGGCTTATCGTTGCGATTTCTCCAAGAACCTACAATTGTAGCCACATTGCTTCAGTTTTGTGTTTATTGATTTCTAGGCCACTAACTTCCTTGAAGTCTTCTAAGAGCTTTATTAAATGGTGGATAGATTCGAGATCTCGCACCAAACCCGTAGTGTCATCTGCGTACTGTGTACTTTTTATTTCACTTTCTATTTTTATTAAAAATAGTTTTTACTCTAGGGTAATGAAAATAAAAGAATACTATAATTTTTATAATTTTAACTATAGTTCATTAAATGATTGTAAAATTAAACAATATATTAATGTCATGAAACAGAAGTATATTTCACATTGGAACCAAACCCCACAAAACTCGCAAAAACTTAGTTTTTATAACATTATTAAAAATAATTATAGCTCTTCTACCTACTTAGTTTTAACAAGAAGGAACCCTTTAAGGAAAACATTATTAAAACTGAGAATAAGCTGTCACAAACTTAGGATCGAAACAGGTAGATACGACAATATACCTCGAAATAAAAGACTATGCCACTTCTGCAATTGCAACAACATTGAAAGCTATTGAAGATGAAACCCACTTTTTGTTAGATTGCAGCTCAGCTTATTCTCAGGTACGAGACATATTCTCTAAAATAGAATCCAAACTCCCATTACTACGACTACTACCACGCGAAACCTTAATATCACATCTTATGAATTCCACTGACTACTTTGTAAACACTCAGCTAATTTCATTAATCTCGGCATGCTTTGAATTGAGAGACAATCTCGTTACAATGATCACAAACTCAAATAGTTAAAATGAACAATTGTTGTAATTCTTTTATTTTGCTTTTATGTTATTTTCTATTTTACTAGTTATCTTAGTTAATGAATTAATAAGTAGTTAAATTTAAGCTATGCAAATAAAGCTTGTTGTTCTTGTTGAATCTGTTAAAAGTTTTAAGCCTAAAGCTTGTGAACTTTTAAATTCATTTTCTCAGGTTCTGTTAAGAAATTGTTTTACCAAAATTATTTACACTTTATTGCAAACTTTTGTGGTTACTGCTTCATATATCTTATCAAAAGAAATCGTCCACTGTCCGGGTAGGGTTTCACCAGCCAGCTAGAAGGGGCCTTATTTCTGTTCCATTTATATTGCAAGTAGGAAGGCTAAGAATTTGCTTGTTGTCTGCCAGTTCGTCATAAAAAACGCCATCGCTTCTGCACATGCATTCCGTGCCATTTATTAACAGATAACGCCAACTCTAATATCATCGTGCGAGTGCACCGAATCTGTTGCGCTTGATAGACCCGTGGTCAGAAGAACTGTATAGAACTGTGAACTAACTACAGCAATAAACGTAAAACAAAAGAAATCAATTTTAAGAACAGTAAAGCGTGCATGTATTTCACATAATAAGCTCTTTACGATGAATACTCCTAACCTATAGTTTAATAAACCAGCGCGTTGCGACCTCTTTGTTAAAGAAACATCTGTTCTTTGATATGTGGCCAGCGTAGCTTGGCGTTCTAGTCAGTCAGTCAGTCAGGGAGAGCGAGAAAACGAGCGCGCGAGCAAAGCGCCCCCCGCCGTCGCTTTGCTCGAGCGCTCGTTTTCTCGCTCTCCCTGACTGACTGACTGACTGACTGACTGACTGACTGACTGACTGACTGACTAGAACGCCAAGCTATGCTGGCTATTTGATATGAAACTCCGGCGGCCCCACAAAGCAAATGTTGACATGGCGGGAAAATTCTGGCGGCCTCACAAAGCAAACACGCATGGAATGTACTTTCCCCCTATTGAATATTCTCTTGTCGCGTGTCGCCTTGACAACGTCAAGGCGACACGAGACAGAAACTGCGTCATATCGTAACTCACATTGAAAAAGTCGATTTACGGTCCGACAGCTATGTCGGGAAAAAATAGCCTGCGAGCAGAGTTTGAGTCACAAGCATGAGCGGCGAAGCAAAATGACTCAAAGGTGCGCCTGCTGGCATGCTAGGGAAAAAAAGCAACTACGTGCGCTGCCATGAAAATGTTCACGTGATGCAAAGCCAGTAAAATCAAATAATTGATCAGTGTAGTTTGCTTTTGCAGATATCGTTTAACTTAGTATAATATCAACGACAAACTAATATCTGTCTAATATCTGACCTAACTGCTCATATGAATAAATTAACGTAAGCACATGCAACCATCAAAATAGGCATGGGCCAATGAGAATTCGGATTTATAACACAAAAATTGGTGAAATGTCACGTCAAGCACTTGATTGTATTACAATCTCTTTTTCAGATCATTTTTCAGTATGATATAGATCCCAATGTGACAGACCGTGCCAAAATAGGTATGGACCAATCAGAGTTCGAATCTAAAACACAAAAATGGGTGAAATGTCACGCCACGCCATTAACTGTATTGGAATCTCTTTTCAGATCGTTTTCCAGTATGGTATAGAACCCAATATGACAGCCATGATGGATAAAGCAGATCTTGCTATTTTGCCTGTGTTAAATGTTGATGGTTACGCCTACACCTGGACTAAAGTAAGATGCATATTTCATGCAGTTTAATTTGACAATCGCTTGCCCTCGGGGATCTTGCGTCGCTTTCTGACCAATTCCAGCCCTTAATTTGCACCTAACGGCCACCCGGTATATCATCCGCCATGCTGGAGAGTAAGCTACGCACTTGGACAACCGAAACAAAGTCAAGATTGACTGATTTTGCTAGTAAATATTTTTAGCTAATAAAAAAAAATGAGAAGTAAAAGGTTCTTCAATCAATGTTTTACATTTCAGGACCGTTTGTGGCGAAAGAGTTCTAACTAAGTCACAACAAAGGATCCACATGTTTCGGTACAGATTTGAACAGAAACTGGCAGCTTGGTAGAACAGCAAATTTTTTTATCGAGGTCAAAAAAAATAACCCCATTTGACGGTCAAATGGGGTTAGCATTTGCCGGGCCATCAGCATGCCGCACACTAGCCGATATTTTGTCGCGACTAACCGCGTCGATCCATGCAAAAATAAGATGGTGCAAACAACGCTTTCTAATCGGTTACCACGCGACCGAACACGACAAATTGTCTTGGTCCACCGCACACTAGCCAACAAGGACCGACAAAACACTTTGAGATCTAACACTGCCAGATATCACCCGACAAGGCTCGAACTTGCCATATACTTAATTTAGAATCCATTATGACACTCAAATGAAAACCACTCTTTTGTAAGGAGATACGATATGTTGAGTGCCCTTAGAAAGGAGATGAATTCAACGACGCCGATTTCTTTTCAAGTAGACTTTAACACTTTTTTTTTCCTAATTTGCATTTAGGTCCAGGAGCGTCTGACAAACCATGCTCGACTGTTTACCAGGGCACATCGGCCATGTCTGAAAACGAGGTTCAGAACGTAGATCTCTTCTTGAAGTCCGAGAGGAACAGGCTTGCCGGATTTCTTGATGTGTTTAACTACAGATTCCGTGGGGATATACAAAGAAAAATATTAAAGACTATGACGAACTCGTAAGTAATAACAAATTGTTGCTTATATGTATTCGTCGAATACAGTATGGCACAGAATTTTTGTTGGCTATTTCGCCGATCACGGTTTTTTTTTATTGTACGACGAGTTGCTGGCCAATATTTCACGGATGGTTCTTGAATGAAAAGACATGATGGCGTGTAAGTGCATTGAGATTGTAGGTACAAGTTCGGGGAAAAGTTGTCCTAAAAATAGCCTACCCGCGAAAAACATATCTCAACGCCCATTACCAAGACTGTAGAATTCTAGATAATGAACTTAACATCTAACAATCTTCATGTGGTCTGGTACAAGGAAACAACTTCTTTCTAGACAATTTCCTTTCATAAAAGCCTGCAGAACAACACACGCCGTACGCGTTACGGACCTACTTTTCTAATTGCATGTTTATGTGATTTGCAGATGAGGGTTGGTAAGGTAACAGTGGATGCTATTAAATCGATGGAGTTTAATTCAACCTACCGCCTGGGTCCTCCATCGAAATTGTTATGTAAGTAAATATTTTAAAATTACTTATTCCGCACACTGCCAAGTCCAAGCGACGTAGTGAAATTCTTTGTGACTGCTTAAATAGTTGCCCCCGGGGGTGGAGGTGGTGGTGGGGGGGGGGGGGGGGGGGGGGTTGGGGGTACTTAATTATGTCTATACGGGGAGGCTCCTCCCCGAACTTCAAACCCTTTCGTATACCATTTTTGACAAAAACTGTAATCCTTTCGTATAACTTCGATAGAAAATAGCGCCCCTTTTACTTACCTACAGAAAGAGGGGTCACGAATGGTCCCAAGAATTTTGCAGTGCTCGTAAAATTAGGCTCGAAATACTCGCAAAATTTTAGAGGGTGCTCAATTTCTCCTGTTCGCATATTTTCACATGTGCTGGCATGCTTGGCTTTTAGTGGAGGCACCTTTATGAAAAAGTGCCCGTTGCACTTCGACTAACTTTTGTCAAAACCCGGGCTCAGAAGAAACAAGGCCGTGCTTGAGTGCCCGCAAAGACCATCCGATACCCCGACCCGATACCCTTCAGGAAAGGATACGGCATCGTTTCTCCATGGCTGCATTACATGTAATGGCCATTATTCCATTACTCAAGATAGAGGAGTTTTCACTTGAGTGTCGAAAGTAATTCTCTTTTGCTTTGGTTTTGCATAATTGCGCTTGATGATTGGTTTAAAAATCTCGCGCAACTTTCTCAGCCAATCAGAAGTAAAACCAAAACCAGTGACTTACTCATTCATACACGTTTTCCCGCGCTTTGTGTCGGCTACATGTGTTTGCTTCGAGTTTTGATTGGTTCACTGGTTCGTTCTGTGTCCTTTGTGATTAGTCAGAGTGACTACTTGTTGGTTTTTGGTTTTTCGACACTCAATTGAAAACTTCTCTAACTGGTTGCTTAATGCTACGGAAATTAAAGTTCACCTGGCAGCGAGAGTCCCTACTATTGTTTCATGCAGAGAGGTCTGGGAGCTTTCAAGATTATGAATACGGTTCCTTGCAAGTAAAATATGCATTTGCAGTAGAACTTCGGGATGAAGGACATTTTGGATTCCTCTTGCCACCATTTCTAATTGAGCCAACAAGGGAACTGTTTGAAAGACTGAAAACTATGGTGCGGGAAATGAAGTTTGAATCCTAACAGATTTGTTTTCACATCATAAAGCGATCCCGTAAGGGAACTCTTTTCGTCAGAGGGACCCTCTCGTGGGGATTTCTACCAAGGAGGCAACTCCCGCAAGGAAACACATTCTGTGAAGTACACACCTCTCGTTTCGAGCCAAGAGAAGTCTATTTGATTGACAACGGAAAAGCCAAATGTCTTTTGTGTTCACCAAATGACAACGATAAACACAGTGAACATTGGCAAACTATAAACACATGTTAAGTACTGCCTCATTCCCAGGCGTCGCTCGTTGGTCGCGCGCAGTGCGCTTTGCGTTATCGGATTGATACTTGTGCGCAGTTCGCTTACTCGCAACCCTAACCATCAACCCCCGCGCTCCCTGTTTTCCTGCCTTACGGTTTCAACTGACCGAGGCCTGGGGACGAGGCAGTGTTAGGTACATATTAACCATTTTGTGTTTTATTATCCGACTATCACACCATATGACCAAAAGCGTTCAAAAGAACACGCAAATTATGAAATGCTATTACACTATAGTATTTCTTTTACGGTTTAGTACCAATTTGGAGCTAAATGCAAGAAAAACGTAGTGAAATAAAAAATGCGTCATTCGATAGTCTTACAGACATAGTTGAGGACATTTTACTCATTTCTAAAATACCAAGAAACTCGTAAAATATCTGTGGGTGTTATCTGCAAAACTTTCGATGTTTTTTAATTTAGATTTTTCCGTTCAGTTCCGTTCTTACTCTGTTAAAATCGATATTAAAAGGCAAGTGCTACTATACAAGTCAAAACATTGTCCCTTAAAGTGCCTGCGATATTTCTGTGTGTCTTTCTAAACAGTTTGGTGTCAAAGTTTTGACGTATAAACTACGTTGTTGCCACGAGTAACCATATTAGCATATTAGTATCCAGTGGTAACAGGTTTTTCATTCGTAGTACATAACAATCTTCCTCAGTCATAACCTTCCTTGTTCCTTTTTGGTTTATTTTTACTTCTTTGGTGTTTTTGTTCCTTAGGAAGTTATTATGTGAAGGCTTTCCTTCAATCTGAGAGTTATTTTGTATCCCAGAAAAATGACATAACTCTCTTATCAATCTTACACCATTTACTGGTCATGAATTTTAAAGAGGAGTTGGCAATGAATTTAGTGAGCTTAGTTTCTGCTTGGAAGTATTTTTCAGACGTTTGAAACAGTCATTTTTTTTAGTCGTTTAAAAATAAAACGGTAGACCGAAGGTGAAATTTTTCGATAACCCTGGGACTGGAAGCCTGTTTCCCCTCATCAATATTCAAAAACAACAGCAAATAGTTTTGCGTCTTGGGGTCAGGGGATCATGAAAGCGAAGGGGATGCTCGGCGACCAATCTGGCTGTAGCACAAACACTAATTTAACCCTTAACGATACCATTTTTATTCATTTTAAGGTCGACCGCCAACACGACAGCGTTTTTTTAATTATTTTTTCACGTCTTACCCTCAGTAGAGAGCTTGGCGGTGAAATATAGGCGTTCTATGCTGAACATGTGCACGCTTCCAATCTGATATGGTCTTACGACAAGCACAATTTTTTTTCAGTAAAGTTTTCTGTTTTGACGTCGACTTATCCCAAACTCCACCACACATAAGCAATAAAAACACTTTTGTACAAGAGAAATAGAATGCACTCCTAATGTTGGCCCAGCTTTCAAACTCGCGTGGGTAACGCGCGAGGTGCGTGAAGCTTCCCAGAACTCTTTGCAAAGACAATTTACCCAGTGTCGGCTGAATCGGAGGTCGAGAATCTATATCGCAGGCGTAGAACGAGGGTAAGAGCACACTATATTTTTGATCAGCGGTAAGAGCACACAACATATTTGATCAGCGGTAATGTTTGAAAGGCGCGCCAAAACCCGCCAAAACTAAAACTAAATATTTATTAGCAGCACTTGCATGCCGGCAATGGAATTCAATAGAAAAGTTCAGCGTTCATTTTGACCTTTAAACAATGCATGTTCGTTTTCCGGCTAGCTCACCTTTTTATCGTTAAATTCTATGGCGAAATCTTTTGAAAATGTCAATTCTTTACGGAACAGCGAGATCGAATTTTTAAAGCAGAATATCCACCATTTATCCGTGGTAGATCAGCATTGTGTAGGATATTTCGATGGCACTAGAGAAGACCTGGAAGATATCCTAGAGAGATTTCTCCTTGTAAGTTCCACCTGCTATGTGAGAAAAGATCTGCATTCGAGGGAAAAGGATCATAAGAGATTTTCGAAGTCAGGTAGGCTAATCTTTTGCTCTCTTCAAGCTGTAATTCGTGGTCATGTTAAAAGGTATTGTTAGGGATTGTTGACCTTTGTCACACAATAATTTTCTATTTCACAAGAATGTTTAATAATTAACTTTCAGCTTCTCCTGTCTTCGAACACAATCGCGGCGGCGTACCAATTGAGTTTTTTGGCAAGCCATTCACCATCATTAGCAATGAAAGTAGACATTGCCTTCATGGACCGAGTAAGGTAAGAATTGGTGACAAATAATGGGTATGAAATAAGATAGGGGAAATTGCTTATATATATTTTTATATATTTTTTTCAACTTTCCGGAGAGTACCCCATTTTCTCCCCCGGGACAAAAGATAATTGAATTTGAAACTGCAGTTACCGTATTTGAATTAATACAGTTTCTGTATAATCTTTTGCACCAGGATGGACGTGGAGGCTGTAAACCAAAGCCAGACGTAGCACATGATTACGTATCTAAAAACCGCCTCCGTCTACAAAATTCCCGGAAGCTGGAATGTCCTGCTATAATTCAAATACGCGCTCTGAAAGTTTTTGTAGACTATCATGTCAAAAAAGAAAAGTGCGCAACCAACAACAGCCTCACAATGGCCAAGAAAGGCGTCCTTAAAAGTCTAGACAAAAGACTAAACGCCCAAACCGATAGTGAGCCCCTGCGGACAATGACCCGCTTCTACGTGAAGATTCCCCTCTGTTCTGTGCATGTTAACCATCCTGTCGGAGAGTCAGCAACGATAGGGCAATACGTTGATAAACGCATCGTTGACAAAATTTATGAGCTAGTAAAACGTAACATAACCAACGTTGCAGAGGTGAAACGATGCCTTGACCGATACGTAGAAAACGAAGTCTTTGCGGATGTCCCAGATGCAAAGAAGCCGAAAAAGACGAATCGGAGGTATTATCCATACCGCAAAGATCTGAGAAATCATATTGCTCGGGCAATTTCCGCACAGAAGTACTCTGACGACGACCAAGAATCCCTCCGCCACAAGATATCAGATTGGCAAGAGAAGTCTCCTGAAACGAAGTTCTTTTACAGAACAAGAGACGAGCTATCTGATCCACCCACAAAGGATGGTGCCTCAAGAGAAGAAACGTTTCTTTTTGTCCACCAGGAACCATGGCAGCAGCGACTATTAGAGCGATACGGTAGCGAGCTGGTTTTGATGGATGCCACCTACAAGACCACAATGTACGCCATCCCGCTTTTCTTCATCTGCGTCCACACAAATGTGGGATATACTGTAGTCGCAGAATTCATGTGCCAGACCGAAGATCAAGCGTCGATTAGCGAAGCATTGGCTATTATCAGGAAGTGGAATCCGTCCTGGGATCCAAGCTACTTCATGGTAGACTACTCTGGCGCTGAGATAGGTGCAATTGAAGAGCGGTTTCCATCAAGTGTGGTGTATATTTGCGATTTTCATCGTATCCAGGCGCTGCAAAGATGGGCGAGGGCAAAGAAGAATGACCTATCTTCAGCTGAGCAGGAGATGTTTGTGAGCTACATGCAGAACATTGCCTATGCCCGCACAGAAGAGGGGTTCAAGAAAAACGTTAACGCGTTGAGAAATTCTAGAATTTATAAGGACCACGTTAACCTGAAGAACTACGTGGAAAATACGTGGCTGTCCTGTTCTTTTCGCTGGGCTCGGGCATTCAGGAAACAGCAGGCAATCAACATTGTCAATACCAACAATGGTACCGAAGCACAAAACAAATTGTTTAAATACAAGTATTTGCCAACTTCGATTGACAAATCTGTTTACGGTATTGCTACCATGTTAGTGGAATCGTTCGTTCCAGATTCTCACCAGCATTATTTACAGAGCAATTTACAGTCCAGTAGTGCTTATGGGCGGTTCAACCACACTGTTCCCGTGTACCTGCATGACCGGCCACCACGATTTGTAAAATATTGTCTAAACAGCCGTTATGCAGCAGCTGAGTACCACGAAACCGATGTATCTCCAGTCAATTTTAAGAAAGGAGAATTTCACGTGAAGTTTTCAACTAACTCTAACCAAAAACACGGTGTCAATTTAAGGTGGCTGAACACAGTTTTCGATACCTGTGTTGCATTTTCAATTTTTCCAAAACCGTTGATTCCTGGGTCTCCAAAATTAGCATAACATAAGATAAAAAGATAGACTTCTGTATTTTGATATTTTAGTTGACGTGTATTTTGTTGCCATGGTAACATGACTGAATATAAACACGCCATAAAAATCGGGTTTTATATATTTGCAGAAAATTTAGTCATTAGATTTTCTCCATCCCTTGCATGTAACAAACTTGTAACATTGCTCGCATGTTAACACTATTCTAATAATATTTTAACAGAGAGATTTTCAGCTATCCTCTGTTTAAGGTTCACTGAATTATTTACAATTTTCTCTGTTAAATTTAAATTTTTTTTAAATAATTCACTTTCTTGTTTCCTTTAGTATTTTCCTGCCAAATTTTATGAAATTCTAATGAGTGGTTCTCGAGAAATGTGCGCATTTCCAAGAAAGCTGCTAAACTGATTCAATCACATTTTTTTGACCTACTACGCATGCGCTGCATTTAAGTGGGTTCTTACGATAACGACAAAAACCGGCAAAATCACTGGATTTTTTGTTTGTTAACTTTTTCTGACATTCCATACAAACAAAAGACTAAAACATATAACACATTGTGTCATTTTAAAAATAATAATATCACATGCAGGAACGGCATAGAACAAATAAATCTTCGCTTTATCGGCGCCATGTTTCATCTTCGTAATCATTGTGCGCGCGCTGCCTCGCATCAGCAATGAAGACTGCAGAGCGCGCGCAAAAACTGTGTTCGGCCACCTTAACGATCCCAAGTTGTTCTTGCGCAGATTGGAGGAAAACTCAGTATCCTTGCAAACACTTCTTCGCAGTCTTTAACACCTTTGAAGAGTGGGACTTTAATTCCTTACCAGCACACTACAGAAACAGTGTTTTCATCACTCTTGATACCGGGCATTTAGAGATAAACTACCCTGCTGTGAATTCCACAACAAAGGCTGCAGCCATTCCTGACACCCAGGACGTAACAGCCGACTGCACCCATGATGAGTCACAGGATGATTCGACTGGAAGTTCTTGTGATTTTGAAATGGAGACAGAAAAACCATCTCCAACAGACAAGCTTACCAAGACCTTTAAGTCAGCAGATCACGATCGGCCTTCCCGTAGCGCAAATTTGAGGAACATTCTTCAGGCAGAGCTAAATGCTGTGAAAGATTCCTCATTTCTCGTGGAGGACGACGACACGCTAGCAAAAGCCATAGAAGAAATAAAGAGAGTCCATGAAGTTATGTTGAAAAGTTGCCGCAAACGGAATGGTCTTCCCCTCAGAAGTAGTCCGGTGAAGAAGCAATTGAAGCCCAACAGAATAGAGTTCCATCAAGTGTTTCACAAAAAGCTTCCTAAGAGGAGGAAATGGAAAAAGAAAATCTCTGTTCCTAAAGTGGTCATTGGCGAACAAGAAGAGATAGACGTGAAGGAAAAGGTACAGTTCAGCTGTTTTCAATTAATTACTTGTGATGTCGCTGACGACTTTAATTTTTATACGCTCAAAACCAACTGTGGATATCAGACGCAAAATTTAACGCGAGACTTGTCACTTTTACGTACCACTTATTGTTAAGCTCTCTTATCACAGACAGCCCATTAATTTATTATTATTATTATTATTATTATTATTATTATTATTATTATTGTTATTGAAAATAAATGAAGTACCGATCTCAAGTCGAATACTTGGGAAAAGATCATTATCTTATTGTTATTACCTGACTTCTACTTGAACCTTTTACAGTACTTTTTTTCTGTTTCTTTTATATATTAAAGGCGTTCATATCATCTAATGAAAGGCACGGAAATAATTGCATTTCCTGACGAGTCGTTTCCTTTACAGAAAACAGAAGAGGTGATCGTTGACTTAGTGATCAGTACTGATGATGATCAAGATGAAGAAGAGGAAGATCTCAGTGGGGCGGATGCCAAAAATATGCAACGGTTAGACAACCTATGTCTCAAAACTATATAGGCCATATCTTTTGCGTAATTGTGACTTCTGTCACTACTTTTGGTTTCTTGCAGAGACAATCAAGGGAACACATCACGGGTAAATTGTAAAAGTGACCCTGTTTCTCGTCTTACTAATGCTTCGAAAATTGGTCTTGGACTAAACGACGTCATGTTGGAGGTCGGACCTGCCAGACTAACGGTTAGTGACTATGGACACTCATTCCTCCAGCTATTTCGAGTAGACATTCCTTCATCACTAACTCCATAAAGGGCTTTGTCGGAGGCTGGCTCGTAGACAAGGTAATTTCAGTACATATTTTTGTTATGCGAGATAAACATATACAGCTTGCTATAACTTTAACATCTTTATCTTTATCTTAGGGTGCGTTTCTTTGGGAAAATCCAAATCCGGATTCTTGTATCCAAAAACAGATTTTGCGTTTCTTTACCTATATCCGAAAATGGATTAATCTCGGATCAATGATCTGAAGAATCCACACTCCGAGTGGATACATCAGATCATATCTAAATCCGGATTTTTAGGATTCATGATCCGTGCGTTTCTTTGGGAAAGGATTCGAAAAAAGTACATTGGCCCAGCGGGGAAGCCGGTCGTTTCGCATACAGGGTCTTGGTCGATTCGCATACATCGAAGTTGCGGTCTTTGCTGTGAAAATACAGGTTCGCTCTTTGTAAACACGGTCATACGGTAAGTTTTCAGGCGCTTACAGTCGATCAAAATACAAAAATAATTCACGATAAAAGGAAAGGTAGCTTGATCAGTATGAAGTGTCATTTTAAATTGGATGCAGGTTTTCTAGAACAGCCACCGTGTGCCTACGGAAGTTGTATCCTTTTGAAATTGTCACGAGTGAAGTTGGCATTGATCATTTTGCAAACATTCTTCGCTCTCAGATGCGTTTCGTGCAACATTGTGCTCCAGGCTAAAGAAGAACAATTTCGTCGTGTGATTTTTGTGAAAGATTTTGTATGCTGAAATGAATTTAGCTAGGATACATTCGACGGATAATAAATTTGTCCTGAAATTTTTATGTCCTGTGCAAAATGTGTTTACGCCGTTGTCATGGCAAAAATCCATTTTCGGATTCTTCGTTTCTTTGGGAGCAAAGTATCCGTGTGATCTGAGATCAATGATCCAATTTTGGATTTTCCCAAAGAAACGCACCCTTATTTTCCTACAATTAAAGGTTGTTGAAGCTGTAATGTGGAAACAAATTAGTCTTCGCCACGCTGATGTGCTAGTTGCTGACACCACATTGGCCGAGATAGTCAAAAGAGGCTCCAGCACGCGCTTATTGTGGTCTGGACTAAACTTTGCCAACATTTCAAAGATATTGGTGCCAATCAATAAATCTGGAAACCATTGGACTCTGTTGGTAAGTGAATACGACATGTAGCAATGAAAACCAAAGATGTGCTAGTCGCTTCTACCTGACTTTCTAGCTACCTAATCCTAAGAAGTAAAAATGTGTTGAAAGGGGTTGGTCGCTTTTCTTTAGGTGTTAGACAAAGCTCACAACACAAGATACTATCTTGACCCCATGGAAGGAAAAGTTCAGAGGACCATCGACTCTCGGTCGGCTCCTAGGCTCGCGACACTAATATATAAGATAAGGCCAAGTACCATTCTTACGACTCATAGAAGAATTCGCGGAGCAGCTTTATATTTATAAAAAAAAAGTCGTGAGTGACTGCAGTTAGCTGGATTACTAGGCAAGATGCAATTATAACTGAGAAAGCAGTTTATGAAAGTAATTTTTCGCCTTAGCGCCTTTGACGTTTATTTTATGTCTATTTCATAGACATTGCATAGACACATTTTCACTATGCTTTTACGTGGAGCGATTAAGGGGTAGTTATTCGAATGTGAGCGCTTAAATACCTGATCCCAGCTTTACAACTTTGATTTTGTTTCTAGAGTGACGTTGTTGACATCAAGACAGGTTGGCTTTCTCAATCCTGGCCATGCCTTGAGCCGGTTCACTTTAGCCAGAAGGATGGCTACAACTGTGGGGTTATTGTCTGTCTTGTAAGTACAGCTAACAAATTATTACCTGAGTATTTTTTTTACCATTTCGTGAAACATTTTTTCTCAAAAAAGCTGATTTGCGTTTTTTGATTTTGCTCTTTAGTTTGCAAAGTGCCTTTGTGAGGGAATGAACGTGAATGCTGCGTTTAACATCTCAACCGAACGCCAAAGAATTACGTCAGTTGTACTTGGCTCTTGCTACGACGACATCCACGAGTGAGTTGATACATGTTTGAATACATGTGTTTTGACATGGAAAAATTACCCAAACGAACTTATGAATGAATGAACTATTCAAGTGTCACAGTGTTTAGCTTTTAGGCTAATTGCGACATTATTCTTATTATTACATCAAAAAGAACACGCTCAAATTAGAAAAATAACCTTTCTTTTAGCTATTAACTAATGCAATATTTTATTTGTGTTTCACTTTACCGTAGGAGAAATGCAAACGTCTGCAAAGTCTGCAAGGACGACGATGGGGAAGATTGGCTGGGGTGCGACAACTGCGGCCAATATTTTCATGCAAGTTGCCTGGATTTGGACTTTGCTAAACATCTGGCAAATTACTTTGTGTGCCCCTAATCCGGCGCTAGAACTGTTTAAAACCGGTTTTAGTGCATTTAGAGTATTTAGCCATAGCAAAAGATTCGTGTTCTCAGTAAACTTTAGTAGAGATTTCCTTCTGAGGGTTTTTTATTCATCAGCCGTGAGATATTTAATATAACAAGCTTGCACGCTTTCGCAAAAAATAGCTTGTTGAGATGTATGTAGGACTAGTAGATTAAGTCCGCTATTTATCCATTAAACTGGTCGAAAATTGTTGTTAGATAATAAACTATTACGAGTGAGTCGTTACTCGGGCGTTAGTCGAGTTCGCTAACTCTGCCGTATTTCATGGAAGCTATATAAAAGTTGTTACGACGTAAAGGTTGTCGATTTTTTATTGACTTGACTTTTAATTGGAAAACTTTCCCCTGTAATATGTACTTCAGAGCCTTGCCAAACATGTACATATATATCTTTATTATTGTTTGATCATGTATCTTATGGGTCGTGCAAGCGCACAAGATTTTTTGTTAAGTTTGAGCTTTATCGAGCTTTTTAAACTTCCCTTTGAGAATATTGGTCATCAACAGGTTACCTTACATGAAGTATTCAATGATATACCGCTGTTCAACAGTCATGTGTGTTCGATCCTCGATCTACGCCTGCGATATAGCTTCTCAAGCGGAGGTTAGTAATTTAGCATGATTTCTTGTTCTTTTATCATTCTTCAATCGAAAAAATGATTTTCTATTTAATGATTTGGTATCATTATTTCTTTACAGCCGCTGACTTCTTCACAAGCAGCTGAAGAGCTGGAGAAGCTATGTTCTTCATGCACTCGTGTTGCTGCGTGTTGGCATGGCGCGCGATTCAAATCGAAATGCAGGTAGGGTTTTAAGGAAATCGTTCATTAACTTGATTTATTTAAGAGTTGAATGTGGTTGAATATTCCCTAGCAAAAAATAAGTATTCTTTACTCTGTTCGAGTCATGTACTGTTGAGGCTGCCATGTTGTCTGTTGTTCTGGGGAAGGGGGAGGGGGGGGGGGGGGGGGAGAACCTACTGATTATGGTGGGGGGGGGGGAGGTGTCTGTTAATTTTTGTGTGGGTACCCCCATTTTTATTTCAACATTTCAGTTTCTGTAACATAAACAATCAATGGGCAAAATTTGACAAAAATCTCAGTGCAGGTTCTATTTCAGGGGTGTAAGATCAGCTAGATTTGCGGCCAATCCGATTTTGGATTTCAGAAATCAGAAATCAGGACAATCCGTAAACTATTTTGGATTTTGGTTTCCAGAAAGCAGCAAACAGCATATTCATGTCTGAAAATCCAGGCTGTAGAAACGGAAAATGAATAATTGAGCAACAACGAATTCTGAAACCAGAAAAGACGAAACAGAAACTAGAAAGCAAATAAATTACCTGATTTTGCGGCCAAACCATGGCTTATTTAAAGAAATCGGAAATCAAGAATAACTCACAATATATTCCTGTAATTAAATTTTGAAAAATCAGAAAATGGATATTTTTGTCATCAGAAATCAGAAACCCGAAATCAGAAATCGGAAATCGGAAATCGGAAATCGGAAATCGGAAATCAGAAATCAGAAACCCGAAATCTGCTTTCTGGAAACTAAAATTCAAAATAGTTTTACGGATTGTCCTGATTTCTGATTTCTGAAATCCAAAATCGGATTGGCCGCAAATCTAGCTGATCGTGTAACCTTAAAGGGACTTTGTCAGAGATTTTAACAGATTTTTGAACAGCCAAAATTTATTTTTGTGGCATGGAAAACCTGAAAATAATGGGCCATTTTTATTAACAATTGCTATGATATTAGAGCATTGAAACTGTTAACAAGTGTATGGCTTGGGTGGAAATAGATTGCAACTTTGAAAATTAAGGCTAAACTTTTCAAGTTATTTGCGAGTGTCTCTGAATAATCAATATTTATAGCCACTCCAAAAAACCCGTGATGGAGCTCCTTTATAACTCACCCGACCATGTGTTGCCCAAAATTCTTCTAAGGCAGTGCAGAGGCAAGGTGTTTAAAAGTCTGTGCTCCTGTGTAGAGGGTCCATGCTTCACTGCTATATAAAGCTGTGTACTGCACATGTAGACCTGTTTGGTACACCTTTATGAGCGTGTTTAAAACACGAAATGGCGAAACAATTCTTGGTTTTCATGTTACGTCAAAATTCTGAAATCAAAATTCAATAGGCCTGCTAAACGTTCGATGTCACTAGGTGTAAGATAAATTAAAAATATATCTTTTTGCAAATTTTCAGCTTGGTTGTGCCCTTCGTTTCAAAAATAGAGCATTTTGAATATTTGAGTTCTCCGCTGTATGCGATGTCAAGCTGAGTGCCGTGACAAAGTTGTTTTGATTCAAAAAAGGCCTTTCCTTTCCATTTTTGCAGATTGAACATTACCAATGCACTAAGTGCTGTTTATATAAAAGTATAATAGATTATGAGCCAAAGGTAGTCGCTATTAATAGCAAAATTAAGTTCCAGATGTTTTCTCTGACATCACCGCAGCCATGTTTGTGTCCCTCGGAAGGACACAAATATGGCGTCTCCATACTGAGCTTTATAAATTTGCGTGGAAAGTTTCGGCACATAACTCGCAAACGGTGCGCCGCACAGACCTGAGAGTTGGACAAATGGTTTATCTATTTGTCTTCAATAATATCTGAAATCCATAGCTTCTGTCGTTGAATGGTTTCGATTTTATTTTTTTATTGCGTGACAGTGAAAACCACCAATATTACAGTGTGACTACTTGAACTGGGGCACCCTGAACAAAATGAACCAATCACAGTTTTAATTGAAAACAAAGGAAAGGGTCCATTTTTTAGCAATGGACCAATGACGTTCTAGGATGTAAACAAGCCTAACCCTAATCCGATTTTGGATTTCAGAAATCAGAAATCAGGACAATCCGTAAAACTATTTTGGATTTTAGTTTCCAGAAAGCAGAAAGTTTTCAATTAACACTGTGATTGGTTAATTTTGTTGGTGCCCGGTTAGAGTAGTTGCACTGTAAAGATATGTACTAATAGGGTAAATGAAACGAAACTTGCTTGTGGTTAACTTTCACTCTGGCTTGCTTGTGGTTAACTTTCACTCTGGCTTGCTTGAGGTTAACTTTCAATCTGGCTTGCTTGTGGTTAACTTTCACTCTGGCTTGCTTGCGGTTAACTTTCACTCTGGCTTGCTTGCGGTTAACTTTCAATCTGGCTTGCTTGCAGTTAACTTTCACTCTGGCTTGTTTGTGGTTAACTTTCACTCTGGTTTGCTTGCGGTTAACTTTCACTCTGGCTTAATTTTCAATCTGGCTTGCTTGCGGTTAAATTTCACTCTGGCTTGCTTGCAGTTAACTTTCACTCTGGTTTGCTTGCGGTTAGCTTTTATTTGTTGGTTAGGGCAGTACTCTATAATATTTTGCCATTTCTTCATTTCGTGTTTTAAACACGCCCCACCTGTATGGGCGTCAATTTACCACACCTCTGTCAATGCTTTTTCATCTGAGAATTTTTAACTGAAGGAAACCCATGGAAGTTTATATGTAGAGTAGCATTAAAATGTGCTGGTGTGCTTTAAATTAAATATTTATTTAAGCGTTTTTTATTTCATTTATTTCTTTCATTTCAGATTCCACCATTGTGTATACCACAATGATTGCTGTTAAGCTTGCAACAAAGAGCTTCATGATATCAGTTGCCCAGGTATGGAAATTCTTTTTAGCATGTTATTTAAAATGATCATTTATATACTACGTGTTTGTCCAAAAATATGGTGGCTTACTGCAGTTTCATGAAAATATTGTGTTTCTGTGCCACAAATTTTTGTATGTCATACTAGTCCAAGAAAACAATACCAATAATGCTTGTAATTTGGCTCTCCTTGTTGCTTTGTCTTTGGCCAAAAAAAGATGTAATTTGTGGTGATTGGGATAACATAAATTAATATTTTGCTTGTGGGGAACAGATAGCTGGTTGCTAGTGTGGTATCCAAAGGCTTATGTTTAGCGTGTTTGAAATGAGGCTCTTGAGAAATTTTTGTTATTCTACAGTCAGCTTCCCTGTATGATGCATTGCTTTGTTAAATCTTTATTTTTATATGTTGCTTAATGTAATTTAGGCTAAGTTAAATGCGAAACAATGCTAACCAGCAGTATTTATCAGGGGTGGCCGGGCTCCTTTTGCTCCTTTTCACATGGTTTACAGCTCAGCCTCAGATATCAAGTCAATTCCATGTTTGTTATTGCTATGGTATCAATGCTCAAAATTGCGACTGATACATATGGTCGCCACTGCAGTTAACATTTGTGCTCTTGGTGACGAAAAATTCTGCTTTTAATAGTTACCAATATGGCGACTGCATTTCTCTGTGCTTATGATGAATAACAGTCAGTCATTTTGTCAGACATTGTGTCCTCCCAGAAAAATATATTTGGAAGATCTTTGCTTCTAAAATGTTTAAAATATTAAAGAAGTCAATCCATCCGTTTCCTTTGCTGTAAAAGACTTTCTCTCATCGGAAAATTTGCAAATGTCTGACATGTTTGAAATCACCCTATAATGCATTGCAAACTCTTGAGAATTGAGTATGTCATGTATACCTATGGATTGTGTCTCTTATAATGCATGACCATCTGCCATGTTGATTCCTTCAAGGTTACTTCGTATTTGCCATCACCTACGTTAGCTACAAAGTTAGTGGTCACAAAATCTTATATACAGTAATGTGTTTGTTTTAAACCTTGTAATAAGATAGTTTTGTTTTTCTTTTCAATTGTTTATGTATTCAGTCCATTTTTGGATTAAATTCCTATAAATAATTTTAGACACTTTTGAATTATTACAGTCTGGTGACCAGGGTTCAAAATAAAATTTCGTTTTTAGCTTGAATATGTCGGCTTTTTTTGTCAAGGCTCATTTTTTTCCCCGGCTAGATCTAGAGCCATGCGTTTTCAAGGGACACAATCCATATGCATACATGACGTACCCATAGGCTTGCAATGCATTCTGGGGCGATTTCAATTTAGTTTTCCGAACTGAAAATATTTTACGGCAAAGCAAAAGAATGGATTGGAGCAATTTGACTTCTTTTCTTATTTTGAATGTTTGAGAAGTAAATAAGATCTTCCAATATAATTTTCTGGAGGGACACAATACCTGAGAAGATGGGGCGGCCCGTTATTCATCTTAACACAGAAATGAAGTTGCCACATTGGCCACTAAACCGCAAAACCAGAAGTTTTAGTCGCCAAAGATGAAATTTTGGTCGCATTAGCCACCAGTGAGTCGCACTTTCTAACCCTGTAGCTGCTTTATTGTCTGATATAAAATGTTTCCTTCAACTTACAGCAACTTTGATTTCAATTGGCCGATTCAAGGCATGATATTTAATATTTCTTCGGTGAAAAGTAGCCGGCAAGTGTGGTCAAAGTGCCGGCTACCGCCGACAGCCGGCTGCTATTTTGAACCCTGGTGACTAATACATGTAATTGGCATTTGGTGACTATTTTTTACCACTCAGTCACCAAATGGGGACGTAGGAATTTTTTTAATTTAAAGCCCTGGGGATAGTTCTCACTTGTGTGTTTGTGACATCCTAAAGGTTAAACCATGATAGCACTGGGTGGGAGTACCAGTATACAGTCCCTAATTTTTTCCCATAGTGCAAAACGAGAGAAAAGAGAGAAATATTCATTTCATGTGTGACTGCAACAATGTTGATTTCACTTCGAAAGCAGCAAGATGTTCTTTAAACTTCAACCTGTGATTGGAAAAATGTTAATAAGCCAAATGCTTGTTTCATGGCATTGCATGGCAGCAATTTGATATTTAAATTCATACTGAAAACACACCAAGGTTGCTCAAAAAAAGTGCTTACTATGCTGGTTAGGGACATGTTAGGATTAGGGTTAGTGTTAGTGCCAGGGTGTTAACACCAAGGCGTTGGCTAGGTGGTGGGTGATAGGGTTAGGGGTAGGGATGTTATAGCTGGATAGAAACGTTACTAGGCACATAATGCTTAAAGTTAACACTTTATATTTGCAATGAAGCTGTGCATCTAAAGTTAATCTATACAAATAGTACAATAACAAATACCTTTTTGTATTCGATGTACCAAGTGCATACCAAGTTGAGATTTTTTGGTGATCTGTCTATCTATGGAACCAATTTGCCCCCCTCCCCGAAAATTCAAGGGCAAATGTCATCATCTCCATGTTTGACCCTGTGCTGAACAAAATGGTGTCACATATTGCGATCACAAAAACAATTTTGGCTTCTAGATATGGCTGAAACATGTGCCCCAATGTACCCGAAAATTATACCAGAAAATGTCATGGAAAGCATCAGAGGGTTCTCATCCAGGGAAGAAGAGTTTAAGTAAGCCACCAAACCTTGTAAAAAAGTGGAAATCAAAAGAGGAGATTCATAGTTGCAGGCTCAAGAAGAGCCCGCAATCATAGTTTGGACGCCATTTCTCGAATTTTGGAGCAAAATTGTTCTGCCAAAATCCATCGATAAATCCTAGTAAACCAATCAGAATCCATTTCGACATGAACAAGAGTATTAAGATGGCTGCCTCGTTGGCTAGTGTACTAGATTTTCAAAGCCAAAGTTTCGCATCACTTGAGTGTTAACATACATTTAAAAGATTAAAAATGAAAGAAACAGTTTTAAAGAATACTCAATTCTCGCTATGCATGATGTCAAAAGAAGTGCAGCAAGCGATGAACTTCATTTGACATTCAATGTGAACTGACAGTGTAACCGAAGAAGATAACATCTACGAAGTTCTTTTCAGGTGAATACTCAACAAATATGCGAAATATCGGACTTCGTATTTGCATTGTTTCAAAACATTACCTACAAAGCATATGGTGTTGTTGTCATGAAATGAATGCAAGGCTACAGCCTACCGTACATAATGACATAATGGATGCACTGCATGAGTAAATTATATTGAGCAAAATAATAAATGGGAAGCACTTATTAGCCCTTTTGGGGGGAAAAGAAAGAAAAAAACACATCGGAGGAAGTAAAAGAAAGAAAAAAAGTGTGTGTGCCCACCCGTGTGTTGAACTCTCGCCCTCCCTGCTTTCCAACTCAGTATACCATTGCATTGAGCCCACTTAACACATAGGTCTGCAATGCGTACATGTGTCTAGAGTGTTATGCATTATTATATCGATTTGAGTGTAAGTAAAAGACATAGAAAAAAGAAAATTATTTTTGCAACACCACCAAAATATTTTAAACCTTTTCTGCTTATACCACTGCTGTCCTACACACTGTAGACACTCTTATTTTTTTGGCCATTTTAACTTTAGTAGAAATAAACACATTGTGGTGATAAACATGAAAAGTGCTCATTTCATTGCTATAAATTATCTTTTAGCCCACCCAGCCTTTAATTCCTGAGTTCCTTAATCTATTTCCAGTATAAACTACGCAGTCTCGGTTCTCAATGTTTGCAAAGGTGCACAAAGGAATATTTGCTCACCAAAATAAAAATTCGGAACAAACCTTCTTTCCCTTCATTATTGACCCCAAGTATCTTTGCCAAACAAAAACGAGAAGAAGACCCTCTATGTTCTCACAAATTATACCGACATTTCAGCCCATCAATCTTGTCTTTAATGAATGTAAAAAACTAAATATCGGATCCAGAAACTTCATGTATGCTATTACCATAGTGCGACACAAGCCCTGAGATTGCACAGTATGCTATACAGACTGGAAATCATCTTCAACAAAGACATGCAGATTTTTGTATGATAACTACCCAATGCAATGGCCAACCAATTTCAATACTGAACAAAAGGTTTATTGAAAATTCCTCGATTCAAAAGCATTCTAGCCTGCACTTCCTAACCATTGGTTATTTCTAGTTTTTTAGGTAAACCAGCATGTTTTCAGCAATAAGTTTTACAAAATTACAAATTGTTAGCATTTCATGCAAAGAGACTGAAATTGCTTCTGAATTTTTGATACTGTACAATTGTTATTCACAGAAATTTAAGACGTTTTGACAAGGAAATTGTTGTATTGAATGTTATGAAAGTATTGATCATGGACGAAAAGTTTATGTGCCATGCCTGTATTTTTGAAGTACTTTCTGAAAATAATTTCAAATGGAAGTGATAGTATTTTATAGAAGTTTGTGGAGTTTTAAAAGTAGTTTACAAATGAAAACAGTTCGAGTGAAATAAATAATTATTTTTCATGTACAAAATTCTTCTCCTCCATATGATCACTAATTGCCAGTGCATTTGTGGCTTTGTTTCTGCTTTGTGAATGTGACATGAAGTATCAGGAACTCATGACTTCATTTTGTTTATTCTGATATCAATGAGCTTTTAGTTTGCCATTCTTTTCATTATTATATTGAGGTTCTTTCTGGCCTTTGGCAAACAATCACTGCAATGCCTTGTGTGATGACAGATCATGGTTCTGAACAACAATCATTTGAATGGCTTCTTCTGTAACATCCAAATTATGATAAGAGCCATAAGATAGCCTGCTATAACATATCAAAAACTGCTACAGTGTGCAGTTTTGTTGCAGTTTATTAAACCACTTAGAATATTATATAACACAAATTACAATTTAGCCTATTAAATTAACACATTTATATCATCTATATGCAGACAGATGTTCTTTTGGCTCGTCATGCAATCTTTGGCCCAAGATGTTGGGTGATGAGCTTCCTCTCTCACTCATCCTCTTAGCCCCAAGTAAGGCATAAGGCATCCAGTATGCAGACGATTTCAATCTTTTGCCACTGCCCGGCTATCATTTTTGGTCTAACGAACTTCCCTAATCTCTGATTACTTAACAATTATTCCATGAGCCCACGTTGGATACAAGGTGATAAATAGACAACAAGGTGCTAAGCACCCATTTGGCTATAACCACTTGTATCCAACAAGGGCGAATGGAATAATTGTTTTTTTAAATTCTTCTTTAGCATAAATCAACTGGACACTTCATTTTGATGTAAATGAAGTGATAGTATGAGGAGGCAGGAAAATTTGTGGTGCTGTGTTCACTTCTTGAGTTGAATGAAACCATAGGAGACCCAAGCGTAAAATGTAGGGACTGGAACTGAAAATTGAACCTCATCAAAAGTATAGGTATTTTCTTGAATAAAGTTTATTAAACACTGCCTGGTGTCATTTTTTGTCATTCTACCGAGTTTCAGTGAGATTTGAGCGATTTTAGGTTTTTTAGCCCTACAGCGTTATAATTATTATAACGCTGTAGGGCTAAAAAACCTAAAATCGCTCAAATCTCGCTGAAACTCAGAAGAATGACAAAAAATGACACCAGGCAGTGTTTAATAAACTTTATTCAAGAAAATACCTATACTTTTGATGAGGTTCAATTTTCAGTTCCAGTCCCTACATTTTACGCTTGGGTCTCCTATGATGAAACACGCGAGGAAAGCGAGTGAGAGAGTTTTCTTCTGAAGATTTTCCTCGGACAATCTCCTTGTAAATTGTCTTTTCATCCTGGAAAATTGTGACAACAATTTATGTTTACGGGAAGATCCGAAGCAATAGCTTTTCTGGAAATTATACGCCTTGTGCAAGACAACCAAAGCAAGTGTTTACATATTGTACTTGTTTCTGGCTCCACGGCTGTCATCAAGACTACTACATTATGCTGAAAATTCCATAGTCGATGAAGTCAATGAAGTTTATTGAAGTATAAAAAAGGACAATCTGATCAAGATTGAAAGGTAACAAACTTAACGGAAGTGCTGAGCCTAATTTTATGTCGAACACTGAATGAAATTGTGTCAGTTTTCTTGTCTTCCTCCATTATTTGCTGTTTTCTTCATCGTTCAGTTGCTCTTGTTGTACATTTACAAGTATCTTTAATTAAACACTTCGCATCAATCCTTTCAGTTTTTCGTAGCCAAGTCAACTATGGCATTTTTGTGGTATTTGTGTGGCTTTAGGGAAGGCACTGTCAATTCTTTCTTGTATAAGCTTATAAAGCTCGCCAAATTTGCCATTTTTCATTTTTTTTTAAGCTGAGCGGCACTTGCCGCACTCGTTTCCCATATGAACTCGTTTCCCTATAGTTCATATGAAGATAAGATTTATTTCTACAGTTGAATCCCAATAACTTGAACCTCCAAGGGAAATCCAAAAAGGTTTGAGGTATTGGGGGGTTCGAGTTATTGAGGGTAAAATTACTAAGAAAATTACCTGGAGGGGAATCGAAAAGGTTTGAGTTAGCGGGAGGTTTGAGTTATTGAGGGTAAAATTAGTAAGAAAATTACCTGGATGGGAATCAAAAAGGTTTGAGTTAGCGGGAGGTTTGAATTTGAGTGTTTGAGTTATCAGGATTGAACTGTAGTGTATAATTTTATGATTATGAATATCAAATTGCAGTAAAATAAGTCACAAAAATTAACTGGGCAGAAACCATTAAGGATATGGTTAGGTTAAATGTCCCTATTCTGCTTCCAAGCAAAGTGCATTGCTGTAAGTTGTGTTACTGGAAGTCTGAAGTATGGAGAAGTAAAAAGTATCCATTCAAAGAAAAGTCAAACAGAGCTTCTGTGCTTGAAGAACTAATGTATTGTCTGGATGCCGTATCATCATTGGTTGCCTGACACTTGATGAAAAGATAACCATGCTTTGTTCTCAGTTATTCATGTGATGTATTAACTTCTTACTAACTGAATGTGGGGCCCAAAGTCTTGGCAATATGGATTGAGTGCAGGAAAGTCTGTACAAAAAGTTAACAACTGAGGGCTAATATTTCCCCAGTTCAGCTTGAGGAGTTTATTATATGGCACTCATTTTAGCTACAAATTTTGAATTTTCTTTCTTTCTAAAAATAAATATATGTCTTATGACTGTAACTCCACAGATATGGCCTGTATGGCAAAATCCCAACCAAGAAAGAACCAATCACAGTGCTCAGACTGCCTTGCCATATAATAATTCATTGTATTAACTTGGCACATGAAAACTGTAGTAAGCCACCTTAGTTAAGGTCATTCTCATTAAGTTGTATTAGCATCTTTTAAGGGCCCACAGACATATTTATCGCGCGTTGCTAAGGAAGTGAAAAATCACTGCAGGTGAATGACGCAAGCAGTTTGGCAGACAATCAGAAAACCCCCAGGAGAACCCGCTAAAGCGGCGGCAAATTTGATAAAAATGTCGTAAATTGTTCAATTAGGGTTGCAGGAAAACGTTTTTGCGAAAATTGTTGCACGAAAGATCGTAAAAGATCGTTGGAGAGATCTCGGTTAATATTTGTTGACAGTATATGAAGTATGAAGTTTAAGGGCGCGTGCTGTATTGCGTTTATTGACTACTTGTACACGTCAGATGTGAAAAACATTTTCCTTTCAAGCACTTTTCAAACTCGCTAAATAAGATGAAACAGTAAGAAACTATCGAAAAATAACTACCTGACTTATTATTGACCTCTCATCTAAGAATTAGTGAGATCAACTTGACTCTAGGCAAGGCAGTTTTCCGACATATGCAAAGAAACTACAAAACTTACGCGTACAACTAGCGCGTGCACAGATCTCTTCAGATAGATTGCGCGTGCGTAAATAAAATGACTTCTGGTTTGCAGAAAAACTCTAAAAACCAGCCGCTCTATAATTTGATTTACTATTTTTCGATTTTACATGTCTCCTACCTGGGTTGCGAAAATAACTAAGCATCCATTTGCTAAAATAATTTTTAATAAAAATACTATGGACAAATCAATATTTTAAATCTCTCTAAAAAAATTATCTTTCATTATAAAAAGAAATCCATGCTTAGTAAGATGCAAAAATTAATAAAGTTCATGTCACCATGAACAATTTTCAGATTACATGCAAAACGTAAAAAATTTTAGACTTTTTCATTATTATTATTATTATTTTTTTTTTTTTTGCAAAAACAAACATTTTATTTACCTTCATACTACAAGACTTACAAGATACATCACTTAAATACAACACATTACATACATCAAGTGGAAATACATCGCTTTAAAAAGACACGTCATAATTAATTACTATACTTACAAAAACAAACACTCGCTTACAATACGTTACTTAACTTACTTAATTATACTACATCGCTAATTACTCACACTACAACCCTAATATCTTACAAGTTACAATTCCCATCTACGGGGCACTACGCTACTTACTGCATTACTTACAAAGTTACTAGATAAAGAGACTGACATAATAACGCTACCGAAACTGTGATCCATACTTTCCACTTTACATTAAATTGAGGTAATTTATTCTCACGTGTGGCGATGTATTTTTCGAGTTCTATTTTTTCCCGCACGGAGACGACAAAATCCGCAAATTGATATTTTTTGTTATTTTCATTATTGGTCACATGATCGTGGGCGTGGCTCAATGACGTCATATTTGCGTACGGGACTGAGCAAAAGAGTCCGCAACCCCTAAAGGAGAAAACTTGTTTAAGTTACATAACCATAAATGTCCCTAGCAACGGATCCAAAAATATATGTCAGTGGGCCCTTAAATGTTAGGGTTCCTAGGAGGGGCGTTAAAATAGATATGAGGTGTTTAATAGAAAGAGGCATTATCTATTTCACTTTAACTGTAACATCAACAAAACAAAGAAGATGGATATTTTCCTCATGGAGTAAACAGAGTTTGTGAGTAGGTGACTAACTCAATCTGCACAGATGTCGTTCATAGTTTGATATTAATAATATATACATAATCCTCATCGCGCCTAAGAGGCACATAAGGCTGAGACCGGAGATTTCCATTGCTCCCTTTCTATGGCTGCCTTCTCAAGTTCTTTCCACATCTTCCCTGCTGTTTTCATTTCTGCCTCGATCGTCCTCCTCCAAGTCTCTCGTGGACGTCCTCTCTTCCTTCTTCCACTATTCGGTGTCCGCCTTAATGCAGTTCGTGTTATGCTATCTCGGTCTTTCCTGATAACATGCCCAGTCCATCTCCATCTTCTTTGCTTTATTACAATGGTGATGCCCTGTTGTCCTGTTGGCATTGTTGGCCTCTTCAATGGTTGATGCAATTCTTGAGAGGGCGTCTATTAGACATTGGGCATTTTTTAGAAGGGGTCAGCTAATACACGTGCAAACACTGTACCTAAAGGGGGGGGGGGTGCTTGGTAGATATATGAGGCTTTTATTCGAGAGTGAGCGTTTATTAGATCATTTATGGTAATCATACAAAGACAAGAAATATTGCCAGGTTCCTTGATCCAGGAGCTGGGACCAATTCACTATTTATTAGGTTACTAGACTAGGCACAAATCATAATTATTATTGTCTAAATTTTTCAATTTCTTCTTTATAAACAGGTGGAGAAGAACTGCTTCATGGCAAGACAAGAAGAATGCATTATCCATTTTCATATTGTGGGTTGATGATTTTGGTGAAATCCCTGACACAGGTAAACACAAGTCTTGGGTTCCTATGCATTGGGCAAATCAAAACTTAACCTGGCTCCATCCACCGTTACAGTACAGCTACTTGAAATGGGCCACTTGGAACAAAGTTAACCAATAGACAATGACCGTGGAGCATTTTTCTTTTTGGGGGGCTGACTAGTGACTTGAAGTGGGGGGCTTTAGAGACTCTTCTCTTAGAAAGTCTTTATTTTTTCGGAAATATTGGGGGGCTAAGCCCCCCCCCCCCCCCAGCCCCCCTGCTCTGCAGTCCCTGATAGAACAGATGCCATTTTCTACCTGCACTTTACAAACAACTTCCTCTTGACCTCAACAAAACAAACAGCTCTCACTGATGCAAAATTGACTCAACAGACATCTAACAAACTATACACTGGCGTCCGCCAGGAATATGAGTATTTAATGGACAAAATTATGCACCAAAATTATTTACACCTTATTGCAAGCTTTTGTGTTGCTGTTTCAAGTATCTTATCAAAAGAAATCAATTCTAATAAGACCCAACATCGAAAACAAATTTCGAAGTTCCACTGAATTCCACTAAATCGCTTGAGACGATTTTTCAAAATAGCTGCATGTGAGATCTTAGCTATAGCTTGTGAACTTTGAAATTCATTTTCTCAGGTTCTGATAAAAAATATTTGTTGGGGTTATCACAGACAATTACTTACATCTTTGCCTTTTAAAAAGGGTAGAAAATAACGCAAAAGGATTAAGTTATTCTGCCCAACTGAAATTAATATTACTCGATTTCCTGATGGAGTCCGTCTGAAAATGTACAAAAGTAAGGTCCGCAACGCGTACATGTGGATAGTGTTTCCATAGCAATGTAATGATACATTGGAGGGAGAAATAAGCCATTAACACCCCTGAAAATATAACAACGTGGTCGGACGTAAAATCCTACCAACAGGAAAAAAGCTTCTCCTAATATGTTCAATGTTCAGACTCATAAAATCACACGATGAGTGTTTTGGCGTGACAGTCTTGCCGCGTGACATTCTTGTCGCGTGACAGTCTTGCCGCGTGACAGTCTTGTTGCATCCATCTTGATGTCGTGTGGTGTGAAACTTGTAAATTCAAAATGCTGTTCTTCTATATAAGAAATATTTGTTATGTAAGCCTTGTCTAACCATTACTCTATTCTCCATACCAAGGCAGAACTGATCACATGATGTTATTCCGCTGGAGAGAATGTCCTTTTGATTGACATGGACAGACACACAGTAGGATAATCATGTTCCTGAAACAACAGGTTAGTGTCAGAGTCTTGTCAACACTCACACCCACCCACCCCCCACCCCTAAATTTTGCAAGCGAGTAGATGTGAGCCTTTCCTGAAAAGAGGGCTATGGCCGTGGAGACTAAACGTTTTGTATATTAAAGTTACTGTATTGGAAAAAATAGCATCACGTGTTTGTAGTGATAATAGCATAAACCATTCAGATTTTTGAGTGGACGAAAAGGTTGATCTTCAGTTGATCTTCAGTTGATCTTCAGTTGATCTTCAGTTGATCTTCTAGTCATTTGCCTGGCAGCTGAAACCGTCGCCTCATATATTCTAAAGGCGACCTTAGTTAAACTTGCTGCTAGAAATTGTCAAGTGCAGTATACTCGTGTCGCAGAAACAGGAAACCTAAGATGTTTTGATCAACTTGATTCTGTCAATTGTTAAGAATATAATTAAGGAATCAAGAGAAAATGAAGTGAACAGTTTTCCTTGTAATTTCATCATTAACAAAATGCAAATTTCATTGGCGTTAATTTTATGCGATCGTGCATAAAAATTTTATTTATTCATTACTGAACGATTTGTATTCATAAATAAAGCATTATCCCAAACAGACACGTTACCGAGCATGTATTTACATAATTCTTGTATCTCTTCAGGAAAAAGACAAGCAGAGAAAGGCAAAGAAGCTACAAAGCAACAAACCCACCGAGGAAAGAAGGACAACTTTAAACCTGGCGTTTTCTGGCGAGGTTAGTAGATTATCTTCAACAAATTAAGCGGTAAATTTTCTTCAACGAAGGTCGCATCTAGTCTATATAGTTAACACTTGTTCTGTCGCACCAGAAGTTCTTTATTTCGGGCGTCAAACAAACTGGCAAAGCTTATATATGCGGTCTTTGAGTTTTGTTGACAAAATTTGCGAGGAAACCTTCGCCGTTTGCAGAGGAATTAGAAAAGCAAACAGTTGACCGTTAAATTAAAACCTTGACGTTCGCATCGCCGCGAGTTTCAGATCTCATAAGTGTTGTCGTATTCAGTTTATGCTGTAAAAGGTCTCCACATAAGCCGAGAAATAACAAATCATGGTTTCCGGCTACATAATTCCCTGCTATTTTGAACGCCATTTTTAAAATTTCGATTCCTGTAGCATAGTAAAGCGCTTTAAGTGGTCTGTTGTTGCATTCTGCTTCCAAGCAAAGTGCATTGCTGTAAGTTGTGTTACTGGAAGTCTGAAGTATGGAGAAGTAAAAAGTATCCATTCAAAGAAAAGTCAAACAGAGCTTCTGTGCTTGAAGAACTAATGTATTGTCTGGATGCCGTATCATCATTGGTTGCCTGACACTTGATGAAAAGATAACCATGCTTTGTTCTCAGTTATTCATGTGATGTATTAACTTCTTACTAACTGAATGTGGGGCCCAAAGTCTTGGCAATATGGATTGAGTGCAGGAAAGTCTGTACAAAAAGTTAACAACTGAGGGCTAATATTTCCCCAGTTCAGCTTGAGGAGTTTATTATATGGCACTCATTTTAGCTACAAATTTTGAATTTTCTTTCTTTCTAAAAATAAATATATGTCTTATGACTGTAACTCCACAGATATGGCCTGTATGGCAAAATCCCAACCAAGAAAGAACCAATCACAGTGCTCAGACTGCCTTGCCATATAATAATTCATTGTATTAACTTGGCACATGAAAACTGTAGTAAGCCACCTTAGTTAATGTCATTCTCATTAAGTTGTATTAGCATCTTTTAAGGGCCCACAGACGTATTTATCGCGCGTTGCTAAGGAAGTGAAAAATCACTGCAGGTGAATGACGCAAGCATTTTGGCAGACAATCAGAAAACCCCCAGGAGAACCCGCTAAAGCGGCGGCAAATTTGATAAAAATGTCGTAAATTGTTCAATTAGGGTTGCAGGAAAACGTTTTTGCGAAAATTGTTGCACGAAAGATCGTAAAAGATCGTTGGAGAGATCTCGGTTAATATTTGTTGACAATATATGAAGTATGAAGTTTAAGGGCGCGCGCTGTATTGCGTTTATTGACTACTTGTACACGTCAGATGTGAAAAACATTTTCCTTTCAAGCACTTTTCAAACTCGCTAAATAAGATGAAACAGTAAGAAACTATCGAAAAATAACTACCTGACTTATTATTGACCTCTCATCTGAGAATTAGTGAGATCAACTTGACTCTAGGCAAGGCAGTTTTCCGACATATGCAAAGAAACTACAAAACTTACGCGTACAACTAGTGCGTGCACAGATCTCCTCAGATAGATTGCGCGTGCGTAAATAAAATGACTTCCGGTTTGCAGAAAAACTCTAAAAACCAGCCGCTCTATAATTTGATTTACTATTTTTCGATTTTACATTTCTCCTACCTGGGTTGCGAAAATAACTAAGCAACCATTTGCTAAAATAATTTTTAATAAAAATACTATGGACAAATCAATATTTTAACCCTATTCAGACCGGGCTTTTTTGGATCTTTTCAGACCGGGGGGGGGGCGGATTCCGCCCCCCCTCCGTAACTTCCAGAATATTTAAGCAATCGCAATAAAACTTACAGAATATATAGTATGTCCAGAAATCTATCTTTTTATCTACGTCACGTGCGGTGATGACGTCACATCACGTGACAATTACATCATGATGTCAAAACAGCCGCCATCTTGGATCCGCCATCTTGGATTTCAAAACTTTTCCAAAACATCAGAAAACCGCCCAAAATTACTGAAAAATACTCAAAATCTATAAAGCAGTGCAAAAAAACCTAAAAGAGGTTAAAGTAGTTGAATTAAAGTTAATTTTTATTAATGGAAACACGAAAATTACAAATTTGGAAAAACATGTCTGTCAAAATGACGTTGCCATGGTAACGTCAAGTTCCAGACCCAACAACCTATCCTACCAATTTATTCCCAGATAAATTTTAGAAAAACTCGTAAAGTTTGGTAGCGTTTGGTTGAATCTTGAAAAAGTTATAAACGTTCAAAGTCAGCGCGGGCACTTTCCGCCCCCCCCCCCCCCCCCGGTCTGGATAGGGTTAAATCTCTCTAAAAAAATTATCTTTCATTATAAAAAGAAATCCATGCTTAGTAAGATGCAAAAATTAATAAAGTTCATGTCACCATGAACAATGCAAAACGTAAAAAAATTGTAGACTTTTTCATTATTATTATTATTTTTTTTTTTGCAAAAACAAACATTTTATTTACCTTCATACTACAAGACTTACAAGATACATCACTTAAATACAACACATTACATACATCAAGTGGAAATACATCGCTTTAAAAAGACACGTCATAATTAATTACTATACTTACAAAAACAAACACTCGCTTACAATACGTTACTTAACTTACTTAATTATACTACATCGCTAATTACTCACACTACAACCCTAATATCTTACAAGTTACAATTCCCATCTACGGGGCACTACGTTACTTACTTACTGCATACATTACTTACAAAGTTACTAGATAAAGAGACTGACATAATAACGCTACCGAAACTGTGATCCATACTTTCCACTTTACATTAAATAGAGATAATTTATTCTCACGTGTGGCGATGTATTTTTCGAGTTCTATTTTTTCCCGCACGGAGACGACAAAATCCGCAAATTGATATTTTTTGTTATTTTCATTATTGGTCACATGATCGTGGGCGTGGCTCAATGACGTCATATTTGCGTACGGGACTGAGCAAAAGAGTCCGCAACCCCTAAAGGAGAAAACTTGTTTAAGTTACATAACCATAACTGTCCCTAGCAACGGATCCAAAAATATATGTCAGTGGGCCCTTAAATGTTAGGGTTCCTAGGAGGGGCGTTAAAATAGATATGAGGTGTTTAATAGAAAGAGGCATTATCTATTTCACTTTAACTGTAACATCAACAAAACAAAGAAGATGGATATTTTCCTCATGGAGTAAACAGAGTTTGTGAGTAGGAGACTAACTCAATCTGCACAGATGTCGTTCATAGTTTGATATTAATAATATATACATAATCCTCATCGCGCCTAAGAGGCACATAAGGCTGAGACCGGAGATTTCCATTGCTCCCTTTCTATGGCTGCCTTCTCAAGTTCTTTCCACGTCTTCCCTGCTGTTTTCATTTCTGCCTCGATCGTCCTCCTCCAAGTCTCTCGTGGACGTCCTCTCTTCCTTCTTCCACTATCTGGTGTCCGCCTTAATGCAGTTCGTGTTATGCTATCTCGGTCTTTCCTGATAACATGCCCAGTCCATCTCCATCTTCTTTGCTTTATTACAATGGTGATGCCCTGTTGTCCTGTTGGCATTGTTGGCCTCTTCAATGGTTGATGCAATTCTTGAGAGGGCGTCTATTAGACATTGGGCATTTTTTAGAGGGGGTCAGCTAATACACGTGCAAACACTGTACCTAAACGGGGGGGTGCTTGTTAGATATATGAGGCTTTTATTCGAGAGTGAGCGTTTATTAGATCATTTATGGTAATCATACAAAGACAAGAAATATTGCAAGGTTCCTTGATCCAGGAGGGACCAATTCACTATTTATTAGGTTACTAGACTAGGCACAAATCAGAATTATTATTGTCTAAATTTTTCAATTTCTTCTTTATAAACAGGTGGAGAAGAACTGCTTCATGGCAAGACAAGAAGAATGCATTATCCATTTTCATATTGTGGGTTGATGATTTTGGTGAAATCCCTGACACAGGTAAACACTAGTCTTGGGTTCCTATGCATTGGGCAAATCAAAACTTAACCTGGCTCCATCCACCATTACAGTACAGCTTCTTGAAATGGGCCACTTGGAACAAAGTTAACCAATAGACAATGACCGCGGAGCATTTTTTTTATTGGGGGGGGCTGACTAGTGACTTGAAGTGGGGGGCTTTAGAGACTCTTCTCTTAGAAAGTCTTTATTGTTTCGGAAATATTGGGGGGGGGGCTAAGCTCCCCCCCAGCCCCCCCTGCTCTGCGATCCCTGATAGAACAGATGCCATTTTCTACCTGCACTTTACAAACAACTACCTCTTGACCTCAACAAAACAAACAGCTCTCACTGATGCAAAATTGACTCAACAGACATCTAACAAACTATACACTGGTCTTATTCATTGAGATGGAGTCCCCCAGGAATTTGAGTATTTAATGGACAAAATTATGCACCAAAATTATTTACACCTTATTGCAAGCTTTTGTGTTGCTGTTTCAAATATCTTATCAAAAGAAATCATTTCTAATAAGACCGAACATCGAAAACAAATTTCGAAGTTCCACTGAATTCCACTAAATCGCTTGAGACGATTTTGCAAAATAGCTGCATGTGAGATCTTAGCTATAGCTTGTGAACTTTGAAATTCATTTTCTCAGGTTCTGATAAAAATATTTGTTGGGGTTATCACAGACAATTACTTACATCTTTACCTTTTAAAAAGGGTAGAAAATAACGCAAAAGGATTAAGTTATTCTGCCCAACTGAAATTAATATTACTCGATTTCCTGATGGATTCCGTCTGAAAATGCAACCTCGTTCCCAGGGCTTTTCCCTTCTTCGTGGGACCGCCCCCACGAAAAAGCCCTGGGAACGAGGTTGCTGAAAATGTACAAAAGTAAGGTCCGCAACGCGTACATGTGGATAGTGTATCCATGGCAATGTAATGATACATTGGAGGGAGAAATAAGCCATTAACATCCCTGAAAATATAACAACGTGGTGGGACGTAAAATCCTACCAACAGGAAAAAAGCTTCTCCTAATATGTTCAATGTTCAGACTGATAAAATCACAGGATGAGTGTTTTGGCGTGACATTCTTGTTGCGTGACAGTCTTGCCGCGTCCCTCTTGATGTCGTGTGGTGTGAAACTCGGAAATTCAAATGCTGTTCTTTCATGTAATAAATATTTGTTATGTAAGCCTTGTCTAACCATTACTCTATTCTTCATTCAAAGGCAGAACTGATCACATGATGTCATTCAGCTGGGCAGAAAGTTCTTTTGATTGACATGGACAGACACACAGTAGGATGATCATGTCCCTGAAGCAACAGGTTAGTGTCAGAGTCTTGTCAACACTCACGCCCACCCCACCCTCCACCTCCAAATTTTGCAAGCGAGTAGATGTGAGCCTTGCCTGAAAAGAGGGCTATGGCCGTGGAGACTGAACGTTTTGTATATTAAAGTTACTGTATTGGAAAAAAGAGCATCACGTGTTTGTAGTGATAATAGCATAAACCATTCAGATTTTTGAGAACACGAACAGGTTGATCTTCAGTTGATCTTCAGTTGATCTTCAGTTGATCTTCAGTTGATCTTCTGTTGATCTTCAGTTGATCTTCAGTTGATCTTCAGTTGATCTTCTGTTGATCTTCAGTTGATCTTCAGTTGATCTTCAGTTGATCGTCAGTTGATCTTCTAGTCATTTGCCTGGCAGCTGAAACCGTCGCCTCATATATTCTAAAGGCGACCTTAGTTAAACTTTCTGCTAGAAATTGTCGAGTGCAGTATACTCGTGTCGCAGAAACAGGAAACCTAAGATCTTTTGATCAACTTGATTCTGTCAATTGTTAAGAATATAATTAAGGAATCAAGAGAAAATGAACAAAATAAAGTGAACAGTTTTCCTTGCAAATTTCATTGGCGTTAATTTTATGCGATCGTGCATAAAAATTTTATTCATTACTGAACGATTTGTATTCATAAAAGCATTATCCCAAACAGACACGTTACCGAGCATGTATTTACATAATTCTTGTATCTCTTCAGGAAAATGACAATCATTGAAAAGCAAAGAAGCTACAAAGCAACAAACCCATCGAGGAAAGAAGGACAACTTTAAACCTGGCGTTTTCTGGCGAGGTTAGTAGATTATCTTCAACGAAGGTCGCATCTAGTCTTTATAGTTAACACTTGTTCTGTCGCACCAGAAGTTCTTTATTTCGGGCGTCAAACAAACTGGCAAAGCTTATATATGCGGTCTTTGAGTTTTGTTGACAAAATTTGCGAGGAAACCTTCGCCGTTTGCAGAGGAATTAGAAAAGCAAACAGTTGACCGATAAATTAAAACCTTGACGTTCGCATCGCCGCGAGTTTCAGATCTCATAAGTGTTGTCGTATTCAGTTTATGCTGTAAAAGGTCTGCACATAAACCGAGAAATAAAAAATCATGGTTTGCGGCTACATAATTCCGTGCTATTTTGAACGCCATTTTTAAAATTTCGATTCCTGTAGCATAGTAAACCGCTTTAAGTGGTCTGTTGTTGCATTTATTGATTTGTCGTTTTGCTTTTATTTCCATGCAGATTCCTGGATGCCTTTGATACTCGTATCAACTGAAATCAAGCAAGAAAACCAAGCAAGAAATACCTTCACCCAAGCGAAAGACAAGTTTAATTTGAGGTAGAAAACCAACTTCATCAGCAGTAAGATTTTCAGCTTCATTATCGTTTGAAGAGAAGAATCGTAGCCAAGTTTCCTTTTCGCTAAAGACCACTCGCTAAGTGTTTTCGATTTTTTCCATAACAAATAGTTCTCTTTTTTTTGCAAAAGAAGTTTTCCATGTTAACATCTGTTCAAACTTTTTCAAATTTCCCGCCAAAAAACTTAGAAAAAATACGGGCGGTTACAGAACGCATGCGCCATTTTCTTTAAAACATCTGTTTGAAAATTTTTAATTTTTCCGCCAAGAGACTGAATACGGCGCTCAAAATACGCATGCGCCAAATATTTTTTTTAAAAATATAATATTGTAATGTGTACTTTGTTAGTCAATTATATTATTGTCAATAAAAAATATCTATTTTATTTGCTCTCTTTGATATATTGATATTGTAAACAAGTCAATAAACTGAACAATTTTCTTTGTAATCTTTATTATTGTCAATAAAAAATTCAAACAATAAATACAAACAAGTGTTTTGTCTTTCAAACATTCCTAAATTAATTAAGTGAAAATCAATTAATTAATAAAAAAGGTGTCAAGAAAGAATGTCCCCTCTATATACTAAGACTTTTGGCGGGAAAATTGGAAAAAATTTGCACAGCGTTTCCCCCGACAACTTTCTCGGCAAAAAATTCAAAATGGCTTCCCTTAAAAAATTTCCCGCCAAAAATATGCAAACACCATCTCGCGAAAAAAAAATTCAAAAATGAAACGCCAATTCCATCTCCCACTTTTAAAAACCGATTCGGTATTTTGGTTAAAATCTTTCCCAAATTCAAACTAGTTTTTGCACGAAATGGTGAATACATGTTAAGTATAAAGATAAACGACAAGATATATTCTGCACTGTGGAAAATCGATTCGCGTTGTTTTGTCTCGTTTAATAGCAATAACCTGAGAAAACAGACAACGTTTCACAGCGCCACTACCGATTCCACCGAAAATCAGTAGTGATGCTGCAAAACTTCATCTGTTTAATCAGGTTACATTTCCAAACGGCCTAAGAACTTTCTAGTGCGTATAACTTGCCATGTTGCCTCAGATAAAGTCCTTTTCCAACCGTCAATATTCGTTTGTAACACAGGACGAATTATACAAGATATATAATTCGCGGCTAAGCAAAAGCAAGCTTTATTATTTTATTTCGAGAAGCAAATTCAACTGTTGATTTGGCCGTAAAATATAATTTAATTGTGCCTGGCTCCAAGTTACAGAGAAACGTAAAATATTGAACGAGAAAACAGAAAATTATTCTGACAGTCTAACATACGTGAGTTCAGCAAAGACTATGTATAAAAGAATTCCTGGAGCAATTTAAACTGTTGTTTTAGCCGCAAATGTAACAAATTAATTGTGCTTGGCTCCAAGTTACATACAAGAGTGAAAAAATATCGATGAGAAAACAGAGCAATCAATCCGAAATTTAAAATAAAAAACTTCTTGGAGGAAATTTAACCGTTGTTTTAGCCGCAGAATATCACAATTTAATTGACACTTGACTTCATGTTCTTAAATTCTTGTGATACTATTCTACCAGCCGAGTATAGGTTTACTTTTAGCGATATATTCTACAATTGGAACTCGTTTGAACATCATTCTGTTTTGATTTCATTAATATTTTGTCCTGTGTTACATCGAGTGAGGGAAGGAAAAAACGTCTTTATCCAATGTTAAGTAAATATTAAACAAAACCCAATGTCTGGTCCAAGGAACATAAAGCCTGTACTAAGTTCAATCCCACACCCTTACACGACGTTTTGCTATTCAATCGAAAATGAAGAAAAATAAATAAATGGCGGTTACACAGACCACAGTAAAGATAACGAAACCAATATAAAATATGCTTCATTTCAATTTTATACGAACTTATCTCAACAAGAAACAATAAATCTCTCCAAACATTCAATCATTTCATCGTTGTCAAATCAGTTACTCGCGTATGTCTTTGGATCGATAAAGCTCGAGGAAACAAATAAGACATTGAAAGGTTTGACCAGTATATGCCAAGACAATTAAGCAAAAATGTCTTCTGCTGGACAAAGCTTACAAAAATAATTTGAATACTCGTTTTTCTTTATCATGCACACAAGAAAAAAGAAGTTATTTGCATTGGCTTGTGTAGCGAAACAAAAAGTAACGAGAATTTGACAATTAGAGCAGATGAAGATTACGAAAACGAAACGTGTAAAGAGATTTCCACAAAATTATCAATTTAGAAAAAAAAATTGGACAAAGTATTCCCAATTGCGCTGTCTTGTCTTAATTTTGTGAAAATTAATACAATTTCAAGATTTCTACAAGATTGCCAATTTACAAAAAATAAACGATTGAACAAGAGCATGGAAGATATTTTTGGACAAACAACACAATTGGAGCGAAAAAAACTGTCGCCGGATTTAATCATTGGCGATTTTATTTTCATCAATACAAAACTGAGCAAGGAAAAAAATACGTTTTAAAATAGTTTGATGTTGTGGTCTGTGCAACGGTAAAATCCTAACTTAATCGAGACTGAACGCAACATCCTCCGAACCAGACATCAGGGTTTTGTCTACTTAGCTTGCAGAATGACAAGAGAACATAGGCACGCGTTTGCCGTACGCTTGCAAGCAAAAGATAATTATGTGCAATGATGTACTAATTTATAACGATTTAACAAAGTTCAGTTATTTCCTAGAAGAAATCTATTTCGCTTCTCATTTGAAAATCCTCTGTTCTCTTGTCAACTGTAACTTATCCGTTAATGAAGCAAACGTGAAAACAACTTTAAGGTGGCGCTATCGATATTGTATTTTATATTTGAAATAAATATATATTTTCAAATGCATCAGAGTTGAAAAACGTAACAATTTGCGAATAAATAATAATAAAGTCGCACTGTATATATACATGCAAACAATTGTGGAATTTAAACTGGGTTTGTTTTACTTCAAGTATTTTCCAAACTCTCGATCGTTATGCAGTGCCACCATAAAGTCACCTCGCTGCGACATCAAACAAATTAAATTGGAAGTGGTGGCTGATGTTCAAAAAATCTTAACTTAGTTCAGCCGATTTATATTAAGCTACTTTTAAAGGGACAGTTTCACGGTTCGGCGCATGTCCATATTATATATTCGCCTGTGCACGCTTTATTGCAAGGCCCGCTTTTTCATTGTTTATGAACCAGTCGGAAGCGAGTTGCCAAATTTCGCATGCAAATAGCCATGAAATCATCAACCGTGGAATAAATCCTACGGGCCAAAACTAAATTCAACGGTCCACTAAGCTTGTAAAATCCACTAAAATCTTCTCACAATTTTGGTTATCCGTCATTTTGGTACGTCTAATCATAGTATGTGATTACTGAACTACATGTGAGTGGGGTTTACTAAGCGATAACATTGATAAAAAGCGAAAAAAGTATTTTGATTTATGGACATGCGCCAAACCGTGAAACTGTCCCTTTAATTTGATGTACATTGCAACAATTTTCACGACTTGATGCAGACAATTGGTACTACACATCTTAGTAACACCGAGAGTAAAATTTCTTACAAATTTAAACAATTGTTCAGCCACCATTTTCACTAAAATTATTTCACAATTCAAAGTTCTTATCTTTGCAGTATTTTCTTCCCATTATCCTTTTGGCCAGGTCCTTTGCGTTCCTTTTCCCTTCCTTTCCTTTCGTTGTCCTGAAAAAATGAATTATCAAATCAATGATTAGCAAATGCTCAACGTTTCAAGACTTAAAACTATATCTGGAAAAAGGTCTGAATGCGAGCTAAGTGGCTGCAAACGTGCAGACCAAAGAAACGCGGATACACAACAATTTCACGTTCCAAATAAAGTTCCTAAACGAGTAGAAAACTTTGCAAATTGATTTGCCATAAAAGGGTTACTACGCCTGTAGAAAAATGACAATGAGAATTTAACGCGATGAGAATTTAACACGCTTTATAGACTTTCAACTTGTAAACTAAATGCGTTTCTTGCCGAAGTTTACTGTGAAGCTTTTTTAAACTTAAAATTTCGACTTGAAGCAACGCTCAAAGAACATATCTGAAAACACGTGTCGACTCGCTTCAGCGACTTCTGATATCGTTTTGAATTTCTGGGCAAAATTTAAGTAATAGGTTCCAAAAGCAATGCTCACCTTTCGTTGGATTAGCGTAAAGACTTCTTCCAGGCTTTAATCTCTTCTTCTTCAAGCATCTTTCCCACCCGACTTCAGAAGCGAGGACGACACGTCTTCACACATCAACGGACAGCATGGTTTGATGCAGATTCTACAATTTGTCATGAATATGGATTAGAAACTCAAACCAATCACTGACGACTACGCCAGAGATTTAGCACGGATTTTGTTTGCACGCTTTTCAATCAGCGAATCAGGAAGCGTGAAACTAAAAAGAAACACATCGCACATGAATTTACATTCTCCTTTGCTGGGTTGTTTAGAGCTGTGCTTTTTTTCATCAGTGAGTTAATAAATTCCTCCAAAACAACCGCTTTCCCACCCACATTGACAATACTAGAATCTCTCACGCCTTTCATCTACTAGACTACGAGCAGCCCCTATTTTTTCGCAGTCCGTCGAGCGTGAAGCAAAAAAAAAAAGAGCGCGCGAAAATTAGGGACGAGGCGAGCGGAAGCGAAGCGCGAAAAAATGAGGGACTACCCGCTTAGCCACAGCTTTTGACCGTTCACGGCTGAGTGATTTTTGGTATCAATTTCAAATCTAATTTCCTTTTTTCTGTCGTCGATTCCCCGGGAGATGTCTGAAGTTGCGACTTGTGACTTGAGACAGAAGACAGAAATCACAGAATGCAAGACAAAAACATGCAATATGGAAGATGTCTTTGGCAGAAACACCGAAAAAATCGCTGAAAGGAAAACCTTTGAAGGAGCCATCTTGCAACGATTTTTGTCGCGTATACCGTTGTAATTTTGAAAGTTTTTACGGTGTTTTCAGCAGCAGGGTTTCTACGAAGAACTTGCACGAAAATGCCAAACGACCAGGAGTTGCGAAATGCCGACTGGCGAATTTAGCATCCGAACTGTGCAAAGTGTGCAACAAAGATAAGAAACACCCTGGAATTGATGTGTTTAATTCGATTACAGGGGTTTTAGATCGAGATCCTACTGCAAGTTCCCTTCAATTCTCGCCAACAGCATTTGAAAGGTCTTAGCGAATGTCTGTTTCGCCACATTCTGCTAATTCCAGTAAAGCGACGAGAACGGCTTCCTCAGGAAAGGAAACGATCGAGAAGCCAAAGGCGCGACGCTCGATCGCATATTCTTCGGATTTGAAGACAGCTTTGCCTGGCAAAACACTTGATAAATTAGACTTTTACCAAACCCGGTTGGTAGAATGGCAAGGACTCGAAAGGACATCACGACCCGAGAGAAGAAATTCTAATGCCTCTTTCTGTTCCGGTTTTAAGGATTCTATTTTGGGAAACCGAAATAAACATTCCTGGAGTTCAACCGCCATTGCATAGTAGATTGATACGCGAGTGTTGACGTCCTGTTGTCGACGCTCTAAGCGTTAGCCAATCATATTTTTGCGTTGTGAGAGCAACGCATAATTCAAAAGCTGTGGCTAAGCGGGTAGTCCCTCATTTTTTCGCGCTTCGCTTCCGCTCGCCTCGTCCCCAATATTTTCGCACGCTCTTTTTTTTTTTGCTTCACGCTCGACGGACTGCGAAAAGATAGGGGCTGCTCGTAGTCTATTCATCTACCTTAACGTCGAACAAATGTTAACAAATGTTAAGAAGTTTTCTGTGTTTTTTCAAAGACCAAATTTTTACAACTCCCTTGACAGCGAAATCGTCAACCCCCAGAGGTTTTTTTTTTTTGTAATTTTGGAAAGGCGAGCCACTCTACTGACTATGGTTCTGAAAGTTTCAGCATTGTTCATTCAATTTAAATTATGATTTTGATGTTGTCATGGCAGCATCACAATGTCATGCAAGTATGGCCAAAAATCGCAATTTTGACATAATTCTATAATTTTTCCAATTTCCTATCAATCACTGCACATATTAACAAGAGTCCTAATGTTTTTCTCCAGTTTAATCGAATTCTATCATATTACTACTGAGTGATAAGTTCTTTTAAGATTTAGAGCCACCACGTCAAAGCCGAAAAGTTTGTAATGGACACGTGCACCTGGAATAACTGCTGATCCACCATAAACAAGACGTTCCAAGGGCTTAAAACCTCACGGTTAAAATATAACTGCATTTTTACTCATAAGAATTATTTTACTCCTTTTAATTCCCAAAACGTTTAGGTGATTTCTTAGCCCTACAATCGCATGATACTTAGGGAGCGGCATCCAATCAGTGTGGGAGGGAGGGGGGGGGGGGGGGGGGGTTGGTGGTAGGGTGGTAAATTCATGAAAAGGTGGGCCCTCCCACAAATTGGAGCCCCAAAAATTGTGATCCTCCCACAAATTGGAGCCCCAAATATTGTGACTCTCCCACAAATTGGAGCCCCTAAAATTGTGACCCTCCTCTTTGAATGGACACATAAAAAACGAATACATCATGGTGCTTCTTATGTTGAAGAAGCCATTGTTTGTAGTTCATTGTATTTTGTGTTTCCAACGTTAGTGCTATTGGTGATTGTAGCACTAAAGCTCTCTTGTTGAAATCAACGCCAGGGTAAACTATGGAACTTAATTAGCAAAGCTTTGTGCACTATAGGGAGGGGGGGGGGCATGTTCTCCCAGGAAAGTTTGAAGTTGTCTTTTTTTTGCCTTTCTTGCATACTCCACGAAAAATACACGCTACGCGCCTGCCTTCCTTTGTCCGTGTAATACCCAATGCATTGCTGCATTCTCCTTCTCATTTCGATAAATCGCCGCAGTAACTGGCAAGAGAACACGATCATTTTCTTGCGCCATATTCAGTCCAGTCGGTGCTCACTGCGGTGTGATCCTGCTTCCCGCCAATTTTGCTTAGTATATGTACCTAATAACCGAGAGTGAATTCATAACTCATACCCTTACTCAAGTTCAACGAGAGCCCGCAATCATTGGAAATAGCGGATTAAAAAATCATTGACGACATGATTGCAGAGACAATATCACGAGATGATTCCCTTCACGTTTTTTATTTCAATTTTATTTGTCTTTCCTTCAACATAGATTTGTTCCCGTAATCCCCAAAACTGTTTTATGTTCCCTTGTTCCCCAAAACCCCTGGGAGACCCTCCGTACAATGCGGATAAATTTGTTTTTTGGTAACAATAAATGTTTCGTATCAGAAATTAGCCATGTAAGATAAGAGAAACCCCCGTCATTATGTAAACCTGAGGTTTTGATCACATATGCGTGACTTGATATGTAGCACGTTGCGGTATATGCTCGAACATAACCAGGGACGATGCCCCGTGAATTTGTACACCGATCAAGGAAGCGAATTCTACAACAAACACATGAAACGTTTGTTGGACGAGTACACTGATCATTATTCTACCGAAGGAGAGTCCAAAGCCTCCGTTTCAATCGCGCGCTGAAGGAATTCACCTACAATCACATGACGGACCACAACACCCCAAAGTACTCAGACGCTTTACACGAACTAGCGGACAGATACAACCAACACATCATGACGGACCACAACACCCCAAAGTACTTAGACGCTTTACACGAACTAGCGAACAGATACAACCAACACATCATGACGGACCACAACACCCCAAAGTACTTAGACGCTTTACACGAACTAGCGGACAGATACAACCAACACATCATGACGGACCACAACACCCCAAAGTACTCAGACGATTTACACGAACTAGCGGACAGATACAACCAACGCATCATGACGGACCACAACACCCCAAAGTACTCAGACGCTTTACACGAACTAGCGGACAGATACAACCAACGCATCATGACGGACCACAACACCCCAAAGTACTTAGACGCTTTACACGAACTAGCGGACAGATACAACCAACGCATCATGACGGACCACAACACCCCAAAGTACTTAGACGCTTTACACGAACTAGCGGACAGATACAACCAACGCATCATGACGGACCACAACACCCCAAAGTACTTAGACGCTTTACACGAACTAGCGGACAGATACAACCAACGCATCATGACGGACCACAACACCCCAAAGTACTTAGACGCTTTACACGAACTAGCGGACAGATACAACCAACGCATCATGACGGACCACAACACCCCAAAGTACTCAGACGATTTACACGAACTAGCGGACAGATACAACCAACGCATCATGACGGACCACAACACCCCAACGTACTTAGACGCTTTACACGAACTAGCGGACAGATACAACCAACGCATCATGACGGACCACAACACCCCAAAGTACTCAGACGCTTTACACGAACTAGCGGACAGATACAACCAACGCATCATGACGGACCACAACACCCCAAAGTACTTAGACGCTTTACACGAACTAGCGGACAGATACAACCAACGCATCATGACGGACCACAACACCCCAAAGTACTCAGACGCTTTACACGAACTAGCGGACAGATACAACCAACGCATCATGACGGACCACAACACCCCAAAGTACTTAGACGCTTTACACGAACTAGCGGACAGATACAACCAACGCATCATGACGGACCACAACACCCCAAAGTACTTAGACGCTTTACACGAACTAGCGGACAGATACAACCAACGCATCATGACGGACCACAACACCCCAAAGTACTTAGACGCTTTACACGAACTAGCGGACAGATACAACCAACGCATCATGACGGACCACAACACCCCAAAGTACTTAGACGCTTTACACGAACTAGCGGACAGATACAACCAACGCATCATGACGGACCACAACACCCCAAAGTACTCAGACGCTTTACACGAACTAGCGGACAGATACAACCAACGCATCATGACGGACCACAACACCCCAAAGTACTTAGACGCTTTACACGAACTAGCGGACAGATACAACCAACGCATCATGACGGACCACAACACCCCAAAGTACTTAGACGCTTTACACGAACTAGCGGACAGATACAACCAACGCATCATGACGGACCACAACACCCCAAAGTACTTAGACGCTTTACACGAACTAGCGGACAGATACAACCAACGCATCATGACGGACCACAACACCCAAAAGTACTCAGACGCTTTACACGAACTAGCGGACAGATACAACCAACGCATCGTGACGGACCACAACACCCCAAAGTACTCAGATGCTTTAAACGAACTGGCGGACAGATACAACCAACGCATACATTCAAGCATTCAAATGGCCCCCGCCGACGGGAACAACTACAATACCGAGGTGGTTTGGGAAAGGTTGTCCAAACCTACAGTCCCGTTGAACCCTGACAGATTTCAATCGGAGGATTTCATCACAACCACCAAGTTGCTGAAGGAGAAGAAATGAGGCGCGTTCGATTTCAAGAGTGCCAAGGGGGCGTGGACACGAGCCGTGTACACCAAGGGAGAGTTCCAGGGGTTCTGGAACCCCCCTTTGGTCTACGACCTCGACTATAATTTTAGAGCAAAAAAGTATCCGAACCCTCTTTTCTGAACTGCGCGGGATAACACTGATTTTAAAGAAAATTAATTTAAACGGCATCACATGCCATATCAAGGGTCACAATATTAAAAGGATTCTTAAAACGTGGACAGATCGTGCAGTATTTGATGAAGTATATAAAGTATCCAACAACTATTACTGAAACTAGTAACTTATCCGGCCATTTAATGCTATTAAAATCTCTTCAGGAATCGAGATTTGCAATCCCCTCTTAGAAATTCTACGTGCGATTATTGAAAATTTGTGCTCAGAATTAAGGAAAAGCCAATTCTGAGGACCTAAAATACAAAACTTTTCCGGTCAAAAAAGATTTTTTTCGGGCGGAGCATGTCCCCGGACCCCTCCTAGCAAGGAGCGCATCTGGCGCTCGATTGTCAATCGGGTCAGCAATGATACATAATAACCCCTCTATGCAAAAAGGCTGGCAACGCCCCTGTAGACGGTGGTGTACACGGACGGGGTGAATTATTGCACGCTAGAAGATTAGCAACGTCATAAGAAGCTAAGCTGATCAGTAACGAGTCTTCATGAAACGTTTAACCTTCTGCAAGGAAACCTGGTTTAATCTCGGTTATTATATCTGAATTACAATAAACTATACTGTAATATTGATGTCTCTTAGAATAAACAAGCTTTGGTCTATAAAATATACCTGAAAAAAATACAGTTATATGTATAAATATTTAAAAAAAATTAACATTTTAAAATGCTTAAAATAGGGGAATTGAATACAAACATTTTGTTTTATTTTTTAGTTACTAATTATTGCTGTACCTACAAAATGTGTTCGAGAAATACAACTTCTTTTAAAAATATCATTTTTTTAGTCCACTGGGAACGCCTAATATTGACTATCAACTATAATTTATGTGGTCCAGATGACTTTTCTGTATTTGGTTCGTAATAAATTATTTGCTGTCAAATGATTCATAGACAGATAGACAGCACTATATATTTACAATAAATATCAATCTTCTAATCCAAAATAAATTTGCTATTCTAATATAATAACTTACAATTCACTATTCTAAATCTAAAACTGTCAATTCATTTATTGTACACTGATGGCGATTTCAAAGCGAAATTCGTCAGTAAGGGCCGTGAGGGGTAAAGGCAATGATTCCTCAGAAAGAAATTTCAATGAAACAGCTAATTCTTCAATGAAACAAACGAACGTAAATTTCTGTGGACGGCTGAAAAAGAGCTGGAGCTCTTCAACGTTAATCTGCTGAAATAAGAAAAAAATTATTGTGTAAGTAACATACCAGACATGCGGAATCTACGTCACATCAGAGGAAGAGAAAGTGGTTTATTCTTTAAAGAATATTTTTGTTTTTTGACAAATGCGAATGACATGTAATGACACATTTATTCATAACACCCGAGTTAAAAGGAGAAATATCTCAGTGAATTCAATACCTGGGAGACATGACATGATCGATATACATGACCAACAGCGGACAGACCTACTGAGATGTACTGAGCTATACCTTGTATTGCAGGTTGAAAACTAACGTAGTGTAGCTCATGAACATGCCCCAGTACAAGTGGCTTGGTACTGTCAACAGGACGATCTGGCCTGATAGTAAGGTCACCGTGATGTGGCAGACTACTGATGACGTCAATGCATGTTTCATAGCAGTTTGCTGCAGCATAGAGAATCACGTGATCTCCCCAAGTGCCATCTTGCTGCATGTTTGTGAGGTAATCATCCCATGATCGATATCCATGGACAAAGTTAAACAGATCTGTTCCATCCAGCTGCAAGAGGATTAAAAAACCATTTTACTTGAAGTGGAATATACAGTAGAACCTCTATTAAGCGACCACCCTCGGGGAAATGGCAAATGGCCACTTAATAGAGGTTGGCCGCTTATCAGAAATTAGAATAAGACCTTTTAGAAAGGTCGCGTTATTTTGATACAAAATGGCGTGAAAAGGAATCACAGAGTCAATATGAAGACGACAGTAAACCTGTGTTTGAATGATTTTATCAGCCGTCGCTTTCCTTTTAGACTCTGGTCTGTCCGAACTTGTTGAAAACAAACCAAACATCGTATATGACATTCTTGCTGGCCGCTAAATAGGGGCAAAAACAATAGAAGAACGCTCATCGGGACGGCAGAAAGGTTGCCGCGGCCGCTTACAATCAAAATACTCAGCGCGTGCCGCTTAGAATTCCGGAATAGTTTTGATTAACGGCGAACGGATTGCATTATTGGTTTCAAACATTCAAATTTAATTTGAATATTGTAGATCATCCAACCGTGAACACGTGAACACGTGAACACGTGAGCCTGTCAGAAATGAAGCAATTTGATTGGTTTATTTTTTACAGGTTCACGTGCTCACGTGTTCACTGTTGGATGATCTACAATATTCAAATTAAATTTGAATGTTTGAAACGAATAATGCAATCCGTTCGCCGTTAGTCAAAACCATTCCGGAATTCTAAGCGGCATGCGCTGAGTATTTTGACTGTAATAGAGATGGCCGTCCATAGCTGAAAGGGGTTTTATTTACAGTATTATACTGACAATAGTTTCGGCACTTTAGTAACCGGCCCTGTATCTACACTGCATTTACAAGCACCAGACTTACCATTTGTGGGTTCTTCCTGAGGTATTGGACTATGGATTGTCTCAACTCTTTGTGTGAGATTTTGATTCGTTTCACAAGGTCCAGTTGTTCTGATAATGCATAGAACATGCAATTGCCTGAACCTTGGTTCTCGGAAATCGTGAAGCCCTTGTGTGCTGCAATCTTCTTCAACTCCACTGATGGGTCAGTCTTACTGTTGAGCTGGCTTGCATTGTGTTGCATTTGCTGAAGTGTCTGGAACATTTTCTCAGGAAGATCTAAAAGACGTTTACAAACTGTTATTCTTTCGTATTTTCTAGGAAGAGGAGATGGAGTGGTAAGGAGTTATGGCACATAGAAAAAGAGAGGAAAACTCTTATAAGCTATCAAATTAGCTGCAGAATTAATTTTTTTTTCTTTTTTTTATATTTAATCAATTACTTGACACCACATACAATAAAAAAGAAAAAAAAAAATTAGAATTAATGCATCCATTTTCATATCCAGAAAAGCTCATGCATAAAGGATCAAAAGGAAATATAACAACAATGGGGGGGGGGGGGGGGGGGAGAGAGTGGTCTAAACAGCTCCCACTACCTGTAGCTTTTACACTTGATACCTGCCCCTTTCCTTAGATGCTCCTACCTCTTTGTGCTATTTTATTGCAAAATATTACATAATGGTTCAAACTTTTTCTAAATGTCCCCTGGTTCCATCCTCGGAGACCCAAGGGCAGTTAGTTGGGGTAAAACGAAGTTAAGCAGACAGAAATCTCCTGGTTCCCACCACCTTAGGAATCCTGCTTCTCAATCTCTCTTCTTCTGCCACCTGTATCCCTCCAACCCCAGCCCCACCCCTCCTCCCACGCCACAACAAATGTAACCTGCTTGAATACTTTGGGAATTAATTTCTGTTGTAAGGAAAATCCTCACCTAGTTTAGAGAACGTTACATTGATGAACCACCAAATTCTCACATCAATCAGTAACAAGATTTAATATTCAGATCAAGGCTGATAAGCCTACTGCCTTCTACTCAGTAGATCTTGTTCTATATTCATACAATTCAACAAAGCAAACAATCATATCAGGATAATGTTCTATTTAGTGTGTTACTATCAACCTGATATTTGTACTTGATTCTGCTGTCAGAGCAATCTTAGTTTCTTTAAATCAATACTTGTAATGTATTTTCTTGAGAAGCGCTGCTATGTTAAATGCCATCAGGCATTCTTACCTGAGGGCAAGAGAGCCTCACTTCTCATCTGTTTGGTCACAGACTCTACAGAAGCTCTACACTGATCTGTGAAGATGAAAAAAAAAAGAATCAACAAGAGTAAGGGATACCATTCTATTTGTCTAAGTTAGCGCATTTAATATCAAACAATTCTTACAAACTTGAAGTATTGTAGAATTCTACAAAAGCTAAAGTAATCCTACTGGTCGTATAAAATGCACCAAAGAAACTGGTGCATTCTATACCGCCATTTAGCGTCATTTAGAAACACTAGCAATTATTTTTAGCATAAAGACGCTACACAGTTTTCAACTATTAATCCTACTGGTCCTCTAGCGTAGCAGTTGCTATCTTTTTGGGGCCTAAGGGCATTGTTTCTTTTGCTTGTTTTATTGTTGTCTTTAAGGGCAGGGAGCCAATCATGTAAGACCTTGTAAGAACCATTGCCTGACCCCGAACTTAAAAACACTTTATTACTAATAATTAGGAACAACACACTTGCTGGGAAGAAAAGTACTTACACCCCTTATGGGATTTTTGATTAGTTATATAGGAAAGAAGCATTTGACATACACACTACTCCTCACATCCTCTACCCTCGTCATTGTAAAAAGACCATACATGTAGTGTATTTCCAGAGGGTGATGGCATTATAAATTATAAAAAGAAAAAAAAAAATAGGAGAGCCTTACCAGGAACCAAATTCCACATGATTTTAACAATGGATTCACATTGCTTCTCCCAGCTGTAGTTCTCTTCATAACATCTCCCCAGCCTTTGAATCTCTTGAAGTCGCTCTTTTCTGTCTCTCAGACGGACAGCTCTGATTGCTTTGGCCCACTTTTTAGGGTCAGCAGAATCCACCACAAGTGGCTTGCCTAATGGTAAACTGCGCAGTGCATCTCCAAAACCTGAGTTACCACTCACAAGAATGGGAAGACCAGCAGACAAGGCCTCCAGTGCAGTCAGTCCAAATCCCTCTGTCCTGGATGGCATGATGGCAAGATCAGCCTCGCAAAACAACTCTTTCAATCTTTTTATGCTCTGCACAAACTTTCGGACAATCAACTGATCTTTAGAGATTCCACTCTTCAGCAAGTTGTCTGCAACTTCCTCCTGCTTCCCATCGGGTGCGCCAACAAAGATCAGACGATAAGATCTGTCTTTCAGTTCAACTATTGCTTTAGCAGCAATGTCATATCCTTTGAGACTGAAGTCTTCAGGATCCCCACGGCCAAAGGTCAACACCTTAAACTTGTCACTCTCGTTTGTTGCTTGTTTTACATCTGAAAATTCACTGAATGTGCCTGGAGTCAACTGGATTACCTCTTGGTGTTTCTTGCAAGAGCGTAGGTAAGAAGAGTAGGCCTCCGTCAACTTCGGTCCAACTGCCACTACAAGATTTGCCATTTTACACAAGTCTACTTCAGTTCTATTCTTCTCTTCACCTTTGGAAATGGCTTTGGGATAGTCTTTGTGCATTCCAAGTTCTTCAGGTGCAGTGTGCACTACTTGCACCCACTTACAACTGTGTGACTCTCTAATGACTTGGGCTTGTTTACCAAGCTTCCCTCCATGACCCAGCACAATGTCAATGGCTAGGTCTCTTGGAGGAAAGCTTAACCAGTCGAGGGGGTCATTGTAGCCTGGACGTCTCTCTGCTTCTCTAATGGCAACATTGTGACTTCTAGCAGCTCTCTTCTCTTCTTCAGAACAGGCAAACTGTGGGACTAGGAGAGTGACTTCTACTTGCTTATGTTTGGCCAATAATGTGGCAAGCTGTCTGTTTATGGTTGACAAGCCCCCCATAGATGAACTCCACTCACTGGCCAAGAGAGTTACTCTTAACGCTGTGTCAGACCTTCCTGGTCCACCTTGTGCTGGTATGCCTTGAGATGTGCCAATAACTGTGGAAGGAGACAAGTCCTGCAAGAGAAGCATGACTACAATTATTAAGCTTACTTTAAAATTTAAAGATGCCATAGGTCCCTATATGGACAAATCATGCAACTATTATCCTGTAGCTTCTAATATAAAATGGTTATTTACACATCTCTTGATAAATTATTTTATGGCAAAAGTTAAACAAGGGAATCAAACTAGCCAAGATTCTAAACTTTCACTGCAAGATTAATAATTTAACCTGCAAGGCAGTTAGCATGCTAGGTCACATGCACCTGTAAGTAATCTTACTAATAATAGGGTAACAGGGATGGTCACTTCTTGTAAATTAGATTTTGCTCAATTCATTATTATTATTCAAATCATGTACCTCATTAGTTCTCTTCAAGAACCATTTCTCCAGTCCATGGACAGTGTGTACTTTATCACAGACCTTCCTCATACAGATCAGGGGTTGATCTTGTTTTAATTCAAGAAGGTGGAAGCACTCCTCATCAACACATGACACTTTACCATGGTTAGAACACACTTGACCACCCTGGTCTGTCCTTTGATGACAGTACGGGCATACTACACACCACTCATACTGCAGTCCAGTCAGGTAGAGCAGCTCTTGTGACATAGTTTGCAAAGTTCTTTCCACAAACCCACGCACAAGTGTAGCTAGTTCTTCTGACTTCTCACCTGAAACCTGATGGCTTTGTGTTCTTTGCCTAAGGAGGATCTTGACAAAACTTGTCTTGCAAATGAGAATGAAATCATGAATTTGTTTCCCGATAACAAACCATGCTCCATTTTGGTACAGCTTGGGTTGCCGCATGGGCCAAGTCTTACAACACCAACGAATGGATCGCGACACAAGCTGTGAGAACAGACCATGAGGGACAAAGCCATGCACAAAGTGAAGATACAAAGGACAAGGATCAGTGTGCGATGGTTCCATTTTACAAAGCTCTTCAGGTGATGACTTGAGTTGAGCTGGCACAAAGTACTTTTCTTCAGTTGGGGAGGCTGAGTATTTGGCAATCAAACCAAACTGCTGCATCATGTCCAAGATGTCATCTTTGATAACGCCTTGTTGAATGAACTTGGAAAAGACATGATCAACATGTTCCATGCTGAGGGTGCCATCTCTCTCTAGTTCCTGCCAGTACTTGGAATGTACAGGATCCTGAAAATTAGTCAGGAGAACAATGACAATTGTATACAATCTCAATGAAGCTTCATGAGGATATACATACTTTAACTTTATTGAAAACCATTATTGCACGCTGCAAAGTAGCTCCCTCAAATTAAATAGAGAAAGGTTTTTATAGCCATATTAACCTGCGAGCAGGTCAGCTTTTGGGTCATGCATGAGCTTTGATGTGTGACAATAAGAGCAGGAAGCTGACCAACTCATTTTTGCAGCTTCCTTGCTCATGTGTGTAACCCAAAGGTGAGCACAGGCTATGTTCATGTATATATCCATTAAATCACAGATTCTGCTACATGCTCTCATTTTAAACACATTCTGAGAGAAGGTCCATTGGGCAATTCCAGAAAATATCCGTTCAGTACGACGGACGGCTTTTTGGAATTCCGAAGGCAAGGGGGGTTCTTTGAACTGGATTTCCGAAGGCATGGAGAGGTACTTACGATTGGAATTCCGAAGGCATCGGGGGGGTTTCAGATCTGGGATTTCCAGAGGGTACAGACAAGTGATTTTGTGGGCTTTCCTTTTCCTATTCAGGGAACAAGCTTGAATGAATGTTGTTAATACTCCTATGCACATTTCTGGAATAAAGAGTTGACATTTCACGATAATAAAAGCCATAAATCTGCTTGGAGAAAAACATCCCTTCGAACTTCGTAGCTTATTAACCTGGCAAACGTGTAGTTATCAATGACCAGTCCTCCACTGATTTCGTAGCTTGGTTACCAAGTTTGCAATAGCTTTGTTTGTCAAGTTGTTTCCAAAGGTTTCGAGAAGGTTCTGGTGTTTCCTTGTCTTCTAAAGCCGCTTTCCGGTTCCCCACAATTCAAAAGGTTCGTCTGCAATAAGTATCTATTTTTTTTAAGCCTATTGCTTAAGTTATGGACAAAATGCCCTCGTATACATGTGTTGCTAAACCGCTAGCGTACGCACGGTAATAAACCACCTGAATAAACATCACGTTGAAACTTGCCGTGTCTTTTCAATGTTAAAAATGTTGAAAAGTCAATGATTAGTTTAAAGGTAGTCTTTAGTTTCTTGTTTATATTGTAAGTTCCAGTACAAACTGCGATCATTAGAAGATTTTGTTGCGTGAAACTTGCCACGGAAAGAAAATTTCCTCGAAAAATCTGTGCGCCTTTTTACTGAAAAACTACAGTAGGTCTTATTGAATTCAAAAGGTAAATACTTAGGGCTTGACAAAAAACGGAAATTCCGAACAGGAGGGGGGGTTAATGATTTTGGAATTCAGAGGGCATGGGGGGGGGTAATGCATTTTGGAATTTCTGAAGGCATGGGGGGTTAAAATATGGAAGCCGCCCGTCGTTAACGTTGTGTACAGATATTTTCTGGAATTGCCCATTGTGTAATGGAGGTTACTGAATGGTTCTGGCAAGTCTCTGAGCATATACATGTAATTATTACAAGGTACTGACACGTAATTATTTAAAAAATATCTGTTTGAATATCTGGCAGGAAATTTTGGTTTTGTGATGTTGAAATAAACAAAATAAGAAATTAAAGTGTTATGTTTAAGAATTGATGTTTTTTAATCCAAACATTGAAAAAATGCCAATAACTTCTGATAAATACAGCAAGAAGCCCAAAAGTGTGACCACGTTTGTACATATTCTTCACATTCTTTTGTGCAATCATCATCCAATCAGAAGCCGAGGGCAGCTTCATTGGATTAAATCTGCATGAAAAAATGTGAATAAATTAAAAGTGGTCAAACTTCTGGGCTCCTTGCTGTAAAATAACTTCATTACACTGTGATGCATGCAGAAGTGATGACATTTCACAAGTTAAGGGGTCTTAAATAATTTTCAGGAAATTTGTCAAAAAATTAACAAAAAGAAAAGTAGCTGACAACTTCTGTGTTTGTAGCATGACATCTGATATATGATATACTATACCCAGGGGAAGGGGGGGGGGGGAGGGGGGGTACTAGGGATTTCAAGTGACAGGGATGATCAAATGGGAACAAAAATTAAGACCCAGAAAAATCCCTAGGGCTTCCAACAAAGCCAAAAAAATCTCTGGACCAAACATAGCCCCCCCAAAAAATCCTATGTTGAATTTCTGACCCTTAAAAACATTAAAAATATAATGTTTGTGTTTGTTTATTCATCTGAATAATCTTTTACTTCATCTGGTCTAACAACACTAGAGACACCCAAGAACACATAGCCTAGGTCAGTAATACCCCCAAAAAATCCCTACTTAAATCAAGCCACCCAAAAAAATACTTGCCACATTTTCAGTAAGACACTGCCTCTCTGGAACCTCTATTTTCATTTGCCCGCTGTAAACACTACCTCTATTGTTATTCAGGGCTAGGGGCATTGTTATGACCTGTTATCTATTGTTCTAAGAACCAATGAAGTAACTCGTTCCGAGAGGTAGTGGGCGACCCCACATTTTCCTACCCAAAAAAATCCCGGAACTGAAAATTTCAAACCCAAAAATATCCTTCGATCATCCCTGTCACTTGAAATCCGAATACCCTTCCTGGGATATTATAAAAGGTCAAATGCTGTCTTGAAATTGTGTAAACCAGCCCATTTCTTTGTACCAAATCTAATACAACTCATCAAATAATTTGTCTCTCATTTATACTTTGAATTAGTCCTTTCTAACTGCCTGGGAGTATTTTGCTTTGAGTTCTATGCAGCAATTTCATTCTTTTCTACTGACATTTATTCCTGTAGTTTAAAAATTGGAATATTTGATTTCCAAATTTGGTGGTATATAATATCTGCTGGACATGTCATGCACAGGCACCTTGATCACTATGGCCTTTTGCAGCAAAATAGATTATACCAAGGCTTTTTGCCTGGATTTGAAAATTGGATGTCCACGAAGCCAAAGGCCCCATCCCACCAGGGGGATCTGAGGCAATGCAATTTTCAGCGAGTAAACAATCATCAGTTGATTGGATTTGAGCATTAAAATGTGTCTTTTTGTTGCCAAAAACTTGAAATGGATTATATTTGCTTTTGCCCATACTATATAAAGGCATCAGTTGCGTTAAACCTCCTCCATGCATATGCTTGTCTGTTATTCCAACAACCACATCTTGCAACAATAATCTTAAGTTGCTACAAAATAATTTAAGTAAACATTTGGTATCCTTAGCATTGTTGTAAGAGACACTGATCTTAAAATATGAAATATATTTTTCCTACCATTTTATCAAAGCGTGGAATGGTTATCAGCTGCTTCAATAGGTCGATCAGCCACTGAGCCTTAAGAACAACTGTCTTGCGGTGCTTGATAATCATACCAAGGTCCTGGTAGAAACTGATCATGGCGGCAAACTCATCTGCATCTTTCAGGAAGCACTCTTTCTTGGCATAGTGTTTGAGTTGTTTCAGACTTCTGTGGAAAATGTGTTGAGCTACCAAAGCTTCAATGACCTTTTCAAACAGAAACCATCTAGAGATCGAACAATCAGTGAAAATAGATTGCATCACATGGCCCATTACTTCATGGTTGTTAGTGAAAACAGCTCAAGCATTCTTATCAAGGGTGAATTAGTGAATTTACTAATCATAATTTGATTTTGTTTTTACGAAGATATAAGAGCAGGCAAGAAATAATCTTCAAGAAGACATGTGTTTGTGAACACAGTTTAACATCTGAATTCACACATCTTCCTAGGCACATCGCAATCAATGGGACAGAAACATGCAAGCTTTTCAACTCAAAATCAATGAGGGCATACACATTGTATGGGAAAAACCTTCATTCAATAAACAAGTTAATCACGTTAATCTGTCACTTTCATTTAATCTTCCTTGTTTATTTTCACATTCTTCAATCGGCCTTTTGCATTTTTACACCACTGTATTTCAGTTATCAATATCCATGTTGTCATTCAGTAATTAATAAAAAAAATTATTCTATTTTTTGTATTTATATTTCACCAACTAGCTATATAGTGGTCTACTGTTGTTCGCAACTGAAGATACACAGAGGACATCTGAAACATTTAAATCTGTGTGTTTCTTCTTGAAGATTATTTCATTTCTTTGCTTTAATATTCCATTCTTGAATTGAGCAATTCAATGCGAAAATAAAAAAGTGAAAAAAAAAAGGCAAAACCCAAACATTATAAAATCAACTAAATACAGTTGCCGTAATTGAACATTGAGACATTCACTTCAAGAAATATAGAAAAATATTAAACAAAGAATGAAATCAAATTTCAGTAAATAAATTCATTAACTTGTCCTTGATAGAATGCTTTAGCTGCTTTGACTGTAAAATCATGTCAATAAAATTGGAGTAGTTTTCTCCTAAAGCTATCCAAAAACCCAACACTGCAAAAAAAGGCACGGCATGTAAAATCCTGCCAGCCATGCAGCCTACTGCACATGTAGTTTATTTTTATAAAATATGTACATGCAGCACTGTTACATGTAAATTTCACAATTATTTAGTTTACATGAAAACTGCAAGTGCATAAGAAAATTGCAAAGCTTGAAAACTGTGGAATATCACCAAATAATTATTTCCGGTTTTGGCTGTGTCACGTGATGTGTTAACTAATTATGCAGAAAGGGGCGTTATAGGGGCGTTATATTAATACTAAGTAATGTTTACCGGATTGGTATTTTCTCCCCCATGTATGGTCCCTGTCTTGACACCTCCATGATTCTGTCTCGCAGTTCTTGAATTCCATTGATGCGATTGGCCTCTTGCTCTTCAAAAAACAAAACAAGTATAATCATGTTATCACACTTATGCAGTACAATTTAACCTTTGGTTCAAATTTTATTTTCCTGAATTGTTTTAACTCATTATCATTCATTGCCATACTCATTTTTAACAAAAGCCAGTTCTGGTATACCAGATTCTGGTATACCCTCTGATTAGTCCATTTTGACACCTTTTGTCAACACTCAAGCGTCCTTGATCTAATCAATGATGAGAAATAAGATAAGGCTGCGGTCTGGAACCTTTCAACAAGTCATTGTCATGCAGAGTTTTAATCTGTTGTAAACAACCCCCTCAAGGATTTTCCTGTCATGATCATGAACCTTCACAAAAAAAAACAGGCAAATCACTTGAAGAATTTAGTCAGTGGAAAAAGGTCTGAAAATATTCAGTGAAAATGTTGATTAGCTGTATTTCATATTTGCCTGAACTAAAACATATGGTGGTACATACTGCACGCATGAATCATTCGGTGCCAGAACGTAACACAACGAACAAGGAAGGAAAAACCTAAACATCGAGCTCAAGAGACAGAAGGCTCAATCAAATTAATGCAAGAAGCATAATCTTTACAACACAGACAGTCTCTCTAGAACCAATCAATTTAGCTTTCTCAAAGTAAAGTTTCAACAGTCTCTAGCAAAGCTGAAAGTACAAGGATAAATATGTCATAAGTGAAAAGTGAAATGGTGACTTGGATAATATGTCATCCGTGATAAGATCAATATATCTTGCAAAAACAGCCGCCGGCTGTGAAAAGCAAGCAATCAACATTTTCACAAAATATCTGAGACCTTGTCCTTCCACAGTGAACACTTTGAGAGCTTAAAGCATATCTTGCAAATAAAAATGAGCCAAAACAAACCACACTAGCGAAACATGTGGCAAATTACAGAGAGGTGTCACACTCAACATGACCTCTGGACATTTGCTAGGCCACAGTCTTACGGTTCTATTCAACTTTAACTGACTCCAAACAGGCCCGTAGCCAGGCACTTAATTGCACGAGAATGTAGGGGGGTGTGGGGGTATACTCCCCCAGGAAATTTTGAAAAAATAGGTTATCTTAGACAGCACTTTGTGCGTTTTGAAGACAGTTTGCTAGGAAACAAGGCAGGTAAAACTAAAGGACATTAGGTAGAATGTATCTAGAATCACACAATTTGGTCCAAAATATACCACACGAATATACAAATGATGGAAATTCAAACCAAAGGACCATATTGAATGTAGATAGTTGAAGCACAGAAATACCATTTCCCTTTATTTATTTATTTTGATATATTTTTTTCACAATAAGGGGACTTCAAGGGCTCCTGGGGGGTGCGGACGCTCCCATCGCACCTCCCCTCCCTATGGGCCTGCCAAATAATACAACACATAGTAGTACCCTTCAGCAACAAATGAGAAGCAAAAAGGTCGAAGGACTGATGAATTCAATACAGGACGGCAAATGTACAAATGTCACGAACATAGGAGTTGTGTAGGCCTGTCACCTCCATTTTACTATGATCTAAACCAACAACTGGAAACCACAAGCTGCAAAATCTGCAGTCATTTTTTGCGGGCATTTCATCGCTTTCTCACTTTCTCCCCCCACACCCCTCCCGTCATTTTTCGCTTGCCATTTCTCACACTGCTCCCACTAACCGAATGCCTGGAATAGGCTATGTTTCAGTATGATCATGAAATTGAGACAATGAAAAATAAAAATCAAACTGGTTTGAAAAGATAAATTTAAACCACAATTTATACATATATATTCATTGTGCAGTTCCAGAAAATATCCATACCCACCCCATGGAAGGTGGGTATGGATACCACCCCCCGAGGGGGTGGGAGGTCTTGAAAGCCAAAATTTTAAAAGGAATGTATTGGGCTAAACTGGAATTTCCAGACAGGTGGGGGGATTCAAACCAAAAAACCTTCCAGGGGAGGGGTATGGATATTTTGTGGAACAACACATTAGATCATGGGCACTTATTTGAGGAGATCCAGTACTTGAAATCTGAGTTTTACTATCTTAGCAAACACAGAGGATTTTCAGTGCTTCTGCTTGGAAAGAGATATATTTATTTTAGTGCGAGAGCCATAAATAAATAAATAAATCAACTATGTTTAACGAGGGTGGCACATAACAGTCTCGCGACTGACAAACCTGTGGCCCTCGAATTCCCGATCGAATTGGAATTTGGAAGTGTTGGTTTTTGTGGAGGGAGGAAAACCGGAGAACCCGGAGAAAAACCCTCGGAGCAGGGACGAGAACCAACAACAAACTCAACCCACATATGACGCCGGGCCCGGGAATCGAACCCGGGCCACATTGGTGGGAAGCGAGCGCTCTCACCACTGCGCCATGCATCCCTGCTCCGCCATGTGGCCCACAATGTAGTATTATTGATGATCAAAAGAGAGATGTGAAAAGCTGGTTAAATTCTCAGGTGGATTCCCTGTGGGAGTGAGATTCCCAGCAGCCAATATCTTGACGGGATCCTGCTTCGAACCAAGATCCAGGTGGTGTTTTTTGTTTTAAGGCTAAGCTCCTAATTAAATTATACAGGACAAATAGCAATCTACGGTAAATGATGCATTTTTTTCCAACTCTTTCATGCAAGTCATTTAAGTAAAATAACTTGGTAGTGCTATTGATTCTCAATCAATTTCACATGGTCGTACAAGTACTTCAATACCTGCTTGATGTTTTCTTTTGTTTGGATCCTGTCCAAAAAATCTTTTGATCTTATTCCTCATCAGTGAACTTGTGTTATCAATGCTGAAGAATGGTCGGACCACATGTTTCTCATATTTCTTTCCAGAAATTCCCTTCTGTATTTGTGATTTCATTATTGCAATGTCTTCAAATGATTTATCAGCATGTGTACCTACAATGAACACTGGAGGCGGCAGATAGGGCAGCTTCCCTTGTGCTTCATCATCTGTTTCTTCTTTCACCTGTGTGACACTGTGAATTGTAGCAAGCCATGACAGCAAATTCTCCAGATTTGTTTCGTTGTTTGGGTTTTCCAAAAGAATATCACAAGTTCCTTGTCTAACACAGGGCTGAGCTAAGGCATGTAATGGCTTGCTGAGGTTGTGCACCAAAATGTAGAGTGCTCGTGGTGATAAGAAAAGAGGATGAGAGGCATAGTACAGGTGTTGTCCAGCAAAATCCCACATATCCATACTTACAACAGATTCTTCTTTGCTAATATCAACACGTTTACCTTTAACATACTCTAACCACTCATGAACATGTTTTGTGATGTCATCTGGGGGTGAAGTGGCATTGATGGTTACATCAGGCTCATCTAGTGTATTTTCACTGTTGCAATCAGAGGAACGTTCACCACCATTAACACTGTCCTGCCTTAGCACTGCTTTTTCTTTTCTTGATGGTGAGAACATGTCTGATTTGGTAGAGTGATCTGCTGTCCCCTCAACCTAGAATACGTAGATCATATACAAGAAGTGATTAGTGGTATGATTACATGCCAGAAACTCAGAAAGATATCATCTCCAACAGTTATAGACACCATCCTGATGAACATTTTCTCTGATTTGCTCCTAATCATTGCAAATAATTATACAGTTAATATCTCTCTCTAAAACAGACACTGCAGCTATGGTCATATGAGTTACTCGTTATGTCAGAGATGTGTAAACAAATTAGGGTTGGTGGCTTTCTTTCAGGGAGTGTGTGTTCATGAGTGTGAAAAAAAAAGTTACGGTACTTCAGATGTTGAAAAGCTGGTGATCAGCATGTATCGTCTCCAGAAAAAGAATGCCAGGGGTGAGCTGAATGTGTCTGTTTTAAAGAGTTAATACAAAGGTGTCTATTTACAGCTATTCTCAATCTCACACACCATTCAGAGCAAAAAGTCTAGACGGAAGTTTGAGATTTAATGGATGATCTCCTGGTTAACGGATCTCATAATTTCCAGAATATTCAAAATCCTGTGTTTGGAACTTTAAAAAAATTGTTGTTTAGTTATCAGTAACAAATTATGAGCCTAAGTTCTGTTTTCCGTAATCTGAAAAATAAAATAAGTATACAAAAATAAATTTTGTGCTTGTAGATTTGCTAGATATTTTTTTGGTCATTCATGTGTGTATATGACCGTTCTTCGGTATAATAAGCAGGCAATGTTTATTTCCGCTATTTCCCGATGGTTCAAATTTTAATGCGTTTTTTTACACTTAAAAAAAACTAAAACCTCAGTTGTAGCTATTCTTCTAAAAGTTAACTGACTTACTGGTATTTTGGGTTCCAATGACTATTAATTGTTTTAGTAAATCCACCAAAATTAAATTTGATCATTCTCATGCATGAATGACCACAAAAATATCTAGCAAATCTACACGCATGAAATTTATTTTTGTACCTATTTTATATCTCAAGTTATGGAAAACAGAACTCAAGCTTATAATTTGTGAACTAAACGATATTTTTTCAAGTTTCGAAAAGAGGATTTTAAATATTCATGAGATTTTGAGATCAGTTAACCACCAGGAGGCGGAGATGATTGACATCCATTATAACTCAAATTTCCATCTAGACTTTTAGCTCTGAAGGGCGCATGTGATTGAGAATAGCTGGAAGAGAGTTGATTGCAATTAATATATTAACAGCACTGGAAATAACAGTCAATCACTGGACATTGTCCAAACAAATTTTAAAACTGTACAACTTATTAATTTTATATTTTGGTCAGATGTCATGTCCAAGCACCAAAATGTCTCTGTCAGCTTTTTGCCATGAAGATCTTGTTTACTAATCATGGTGGCTTTTAAACATGTTAAAAATCATAAATCATAAAGAACCATGTTTTGTTTGGCCGTACAAAACAAAACACCATAACTGTGACACAAACATGAGCTTCAAAAAGTGCCTCATAATATGCATTGCTAAGCATTCCTATTTCGATCATGTATGCATATGGCTTGAGTCATCAGTTTATGCAAATTGCATAAAATGCTAATTAATGTCCAACTAAATTTGAAATATGTCCAGTCAAAAAAGAGATTTGCAAGGACATATGTCCTGCTTAGCAGGAAAAATTATATCCAGTACTAATATAAAAGCTCAGTTAATGTTATAGACCTGGTCCTTCTTGGAATCATTGCCATCTTCACTTGCCATGTCTGATTCTTCTTCCAAGTCTGATTCTTCTTTCGAGTCTGATTCTTCTTCAAAATCCATTATTCCATGCCGACACATTTTTTCTGTCACCATCCTTGCTATATCTTTAGAACATTCTAGCAATCCTGGTTTGTTCTCATGGGTGGGATGCCAGTTCTTAACTTGCTCAACTTCAATCTGGCATTGTGAAGCATTCACTTCAATTCCTTCAGTACTCTGTTCTTTAGGATCAAATGGCAGGCCTAAGAGATTCTTCTTTAGACTGGATTTACCAACCCGATCTGGGCCAATAACTATCAGTCGACGACGGTAGACACTCACATATCCATCTCTTAGAGCCTTTTCATAGGCCTGTTGTGCTCTTTGCCCCTCTGCTCTTTGTTCATGTATATGATCTAATAAGTAAATGTAATGAGAATATTTTTGTCAAGAACTATTATTACAATTAGGTAGATTTCAGCAATATCATGCAAGCAGGAGTAATTTTATTATTAAGCAGCATCAGCGCAAGATTATTGTAATTTTATTAACATGAATGCATAATTGTCCCTGCAGCGTTTTGGCCCAGAGGCCAAAAACCTGAGGAGGCACCCTGGGATTCCCCAGGTGTATACATACAAGGAAAAATTAAGAATATTGTTGAAAAACTAAGAATTAATTGTTTGTAGTGGGCGAAGTGTTCTCGATTTGACAAAAATAGGCGTGCACGGTCGTCTCGGGTAATTTTTCAGCAAGCACACAAGGTAGCATCAGGTAAAAAAATGGCCGTCGCATATTGCAAACGCAGGAACATTTATTGCTTAAAGTCAAGAAATGGCTGAAGTGTGCCCGAAATTAAAATGATACCGAAATTGACATGGAGAGTACCCAGCATTACCAATCAATGAAATCGATGATCGGAAATTCAATTGATAAATCGACGTCAATTGATAAAATTAGCTAACTGATATCGATTGATATCAGCCAATCGATGACCAATCGATAGTCACAAAAAAAATTTCATCGATTGGCATTGATTGATGTTCATGTCGCGTAGCAGCGAGTTTTCGCCCCTTCGTGCCTATCTCACTTCACCGCTTCGCAAGTCACTTTCACTTGAGTTTAGAAGCCAGAAGCTAAGAAACTGAGAAAACCTCTGTGGACAGAAATCACTTTGCATTGTAATTTCTTTCTGATGGATGTCGTTTGTTAATTTACTGTTCATCCTCTAGTCCAGTGACACCGGGCGTGATAGGAGCTACCGTGTGGATCAAAAGGGCCCGGAAAGGGGAGGTGGAGAGGTCAAGACAGGGAAAGGGCAATCAAGAAACATAAGACATTTGTGGCCTTTCATGGGAAAACGTACACTAACCACTTTCCGTTTTCAAACAAAATTCTGTTTCCAAGCCATTTGGAAGCTGTTCGAAAAAAATTTGAATCCGTTCGAACGGCTTATTCACCCGTTCAGTAGAAACGTCCAACCATTTGAACGACTTGGGGCGTGTTCGTTTGGGATCAATCCGGAATAAGAATAATTGGAATAATGCAAGTCAGCATTCGTTTGGCTGCTCTTCCTATTCCGGAATACTTGGATTTCCATTCCGGCTATTCTCCTCCCAGGAGCAGAATAGCCGGAATATATTCCAGAATATATTCTTATTCCAGAATACTCCCAAACGAACGCGGCCTTGGTAACCCGTTTGATAAAAACATCCAGCCGTTCGAACGACCTGATTGCTGGAAATAGCCATCTGTTTTAATGACTTGAGTAATCCGTCCAACGACCTGGATCATCCTTTCAGGACAAAAAAGTATCTAGGTGCATACAAGCAGCAGAAGTCAAACGGCTCGCCACTTTAATTCAGCGGAAGTGAAATCTTTCTGCTGCCGAGTTCTCTTACCTGACGGAAAATCTGCACAGATGCCAGAGTGTAAACAATTCTCGGGAGCGATAATGTTTTACGATTAAGTTGTACGTAAGGTTCTCCTGGTTACTTTGTATAACAAACAAATGTTTCTTGCAGGAAAAATCAAACACAAAACGCCAATCAAAGGAAACAGGATGTTGAACAGCGAATGAAAAACGGCATTTTAATGCGAGCCCTTTGTTTACATTAATTTACGGTCGCCGAGAATGTAACTCAGCTGTTGTGAAATGCAACTACCGAAAAAACATACCGTTTTTAAGAACAATTAACACGTATACCGTTTTTAAGAACATTAAACCTTACGGGACTTTGACCAAGAAGTGTGACAATTAAATACAATTTTTACTATTTTACTGTTTTTTAATAATATTTTTATATTTTATTCTTAGTTAGACAAAATATTATACACATAGTTATTCTTAATTATAGCTTAATTTATAAACTTCCAAGAAGTTTTTATTTTTCTATTATGTATTTTTATTTCGTGACGCACCTGCAAACTAGCTTTTTAGCTAAGTGTGCTGACCACGTTAATAAAGAGTGATTGATTGATTGATTGATTGATTGATTGAACTACATGCAGAGTGACTACCGAAATTTTTTCAATTTGTTTGGTGCATTCCTGTTCTTTCAAAGATAAATACACATTGAAGGACAACCTAAAAAAACCCAGAGGAGTAGATAAAAGTAAAAAAACAATCGTGACAGGCAACTCGACGCGCGAGGGTCACGCTTTTGTCATCGCGTCGGAATGTGCTGTCTCAGCGGCTGAGAACTTATTCAAAATTTTGCGTATAATGTTTACTTGAAAGGTATTATTACTTGGCAAATGTCTGGATATTTATTGTTTCTTTCAATTTTGTCATACAGAACAGATATATAAGAAGCTAAATCAATTGTAGATCGCTGAGTTGTTTTTTCCAGAATACCGCATGTCTGGGACGGCGGGACATAATGCAGTGCTTCACTTCCAAACTATCTGTCAAGACGTGAATATCGTAACACTAATCCATATCGCTGACCAAGTGATCTCAACTCAAATTTGCAACTGACCGAAAAACGTTACTCTTGGTTGGGTTAAAAGTATTCCTATCCAGAAAAGAAACAAAACTTCCGAGTCGATGACAAATAAACAACTCATTGGAAGAAGCCGACATTTGTGTACTCCACTGTGAAATTGTTTCCCGAAAGGATTCCTTGATCTTCAGTGTTTATTAACCGCGCGGCCATGGGCCGAGCGCGGTTCTTGTTTTACACGGGATTTTTTTTTTTTGTATTTTTTTTGTCGGTGACCAGACCCAAACCTCAGCTCGGCCAAATCATGATCGTGACTTTTAATCACGCAACCTGTGATGTTTATTCACCAAAAGCTGTTAAAACATTAATGTACGGAAAATGTTATGGATATTGTTTTCTTTTTTGTGTAGAAAGCATATTTTCTTTTGGTTTATCGAAGCGTTGGACCCGAAGCTAAGATTAAATACACTAAAAAAGGTATTACGTCAGCCTTGGAATGTGCCGATGTTGCAGGTTTCACTTTCGTTACGTGACAAATAACATTGTGTTTCATTTGCATGTTTATGTCGGCAGAAGCGACGTTCATTAATTTAATTTGTTTCCTCTTCTGCGAGTATTTCTTGTGGGTTTAGGCAATCGAAGTGAATTCTTTGGCTATTTCCTTAAAGTGAGTTCAAATATTTGAAAGGAAATAAAATATTTGCTTAAGGACGGTGCCTACACATCTTCTGTGCATCACGCAAGCCATCGATCGCACTAGACGCGCGCGCTAAGGGAATTTGCTCGCTCAAAATGACGAACTCAAATTCGCGACCAAGCACGCGACTAAAATGCAAGAAAATTTCGGTTGCAGCGAAATCCAGTAAATGGATGTACTAAACCAGGAACAGCGAAAGAGTAACATATCAGTAAGCCCTAAACGCTTATCGATAAAAATGGCTCACAATTAACTGTCTGAAACACATCGCTTATCGCTCAAACGTAATCAGCAAACTGCTAACTACATATGGCGTGGTGCACGCGTGAAAAATTGCGCGAGAAGAAAATATTTAACTCGCTAGGGAGGGGATAGGAAAAGTGTAACTGACCTCAAAAGCGATTCATACAAGTCGTATAACTTTTAAAAACGCGTGGTGACCCATACTTTTTATTTTATAAAATGGAAGTGGTAAGTCTATAGAACACATGATTAATTTTTCGTTCAGTGTAAAAATTGTTTAGGCTGTTTTTCTGGCCTTGCAAGAGAGAGCTGTTAGAGTCAAAAATGGCTCAAGTGCAATCGTTTTGTCAATAAAAACGTGGTTCACGCAGTTTCAAAGATAGTATTTGTTAGTTATTTTTAAGATCGTTATATTTAGTGTTGATTTTGTTCATGAAAAACTAAATTCAAAGCTAATTTGTAAGGAAATTTTATTTCCTTTTACTTTCTTTGGAAATGCCACATCAGCACTTTTTTCAAGATTTCAAACCTAATTATCTCGAAAATTTGCGTGGCTACCCCTAATTTTCTTTTTGGATTTTAGTAGCCCTTGGTAACATCTACTTCCCTTGTATAGTCATCGGCCGGGCAGAAATACCTCGCTATTAGTAGGCACCGTCCTTAAGTAAACAATTGAGCATGCCCGAACGTGCAGGGGTTACGTCATTAGAAGGGAAAAACCCCCAAGCTAAAGATATCCGTGGACAACATAACCCTCGGATTGTGTGACTAACGTGACTACTTTGCTAGTCCTTTACTCATTATGCAAACAGATTAAATTTAACTGTGACTTTTGAGAAAGAAAGCTGTTAATTAGACAAAAATATAAGCGCGGTTTTAAGTTGCTATAGCAGCTTCTTGTTCAATAAGGAAAAAGTGTTTCCAAAGTTAAGAAGCAATCTTTTGATGTGTTTCTTTTCATGACTGCATGTTTAAATGTTACCACAAAAAAAATCGCGGGACATGCTGTCACGCTTGTTATTGATAGCTGTATCTTGGCGTGGATCAGTGAATTTACACACAACCAAACAAGTCAACCGTTCGAACGGCTCGCTTACCCGTTCGAAATTTTTCATCAGCCGTTAGAACAGCTTGCTTAGCAGTTCGAAAGTTTCATCAGCTGTTCGAACGGCTTGCTTACCCGTTCGAAAGTTTTCAGCAGCCGTTCGAACGGCTTGGGAACCTGTTCAAAATTTTCCATCATTCCTTTGAATGGCTTGGCTACCTGTTTGAAATTTTTAATCAGCCGTTCGAACGGTTTGGTTAACCATTTCAAACGGCTTGCTCAACCGTTTGTAACCTGTTCATTTCACCTGTTTAACGGAAAGCCATTAGTGTACGTTTTCCCATGAAATGTCACATTTATCATAATCAAAGATCTCTTCGAGATTCGACTATTTTCCATGGAGTATGCGTTGGGGAAATGTTAGTATTGAAAGCGATTTGCGATGCATTAAAACCCATTGACTCACAGTCCAGAGGCGGGGGGGGGGGGTACTCCCCTAAATTTCGGATAGGGGGGTGCCGCGAACGTTCTCAAACCCTGACCCTAACTAAGGATAAAGAAAACGAAAATTAAAACCTTTTCTAAGGCCCAAACCCGAAAATATTGACACCCTATTCAAAGGGAGGAGAAGCATTGCGTTTTGACTCAAATAATGGCTAACCGCGCACAGCAAAGCTCAAATCTTTCAAAATCGCTTTGTTAATACTTACTGGCGTGGGCGTTTATTTTACCTGATAGAATTAAGGTACCCTGTCTAAGGATCACACCGGGGACACAATGCCAAAAGGAACAAAAGTGATACCCTATTTCCCGCCCTATTTAAGGACCGAGAACCTCAAAAAACATACCCTATCCCGCGGCACATACCTATATAGCCCATATATCATTCCTATCATTCTTGACTTGTAACTGATGTTTTTACCGTGTTTAAATAAAGTATATGATGATGATGATGATGATTTATATGGGAGTACCCCCCCCCCCCCGGGGGGGGCTAATTAGCGCACACCCAACCCCCCAAAAACGAGTGGAAAAAATATACCATATGCGTACTAAATTCACACAAATAATTCCTTTCTGAAGTAAACTTTTATTACAACTAGACACGCTGAAAGACCAATTCAGGATTTAAAATGTTACAGTGCGACTACTATTACCGGGGTCACCCAGACAAAGTTAACCAATCACAGAGCAGAACGGAAACAATAGATTTCAACATTTTTAACTTCAGCCAATAAAATGCCGAGTACAAAACAATGAAATTTCAACTTGTTCGTTTGCCACGAAAACAGATCGATACAAATTTTGGCTGTAAGGGACTGAGTTTTCAATTAATTTCGATTGTATCCCTTTTGAACTTGAGAAGTTGTGACAGCAACATTTTGAAGGTAAATATCAGCGATGTTATGAAAGAGAAGTTCGAAACAGGGAAAGCAACGACCGTACCGTTTGTCTCAACTGTTGCGTGGCGGAGCTCGCTCGTGACAATTTCAAGTTTTCTCTACGGCATCAACTGGAGTTTTCACCATCATAGTACTATTTGGAAAATAAATACACGTGATGCTATTGAAGGAAGACTTTCTGAGCTGCCTAACGTACCAGTGAAAGCGACGATCATAGTTTAGGCAAAGTGCGTGGCGTATTTGTAAACAACCGCGAAAACTTGTTCGCCAGCTTGATAAATTTAGTTTTCTGCACTGTACATCGGATAATTGAGTTCCACCGAAAGCGTATCGGCCGTTTACATCCAAAGTTTCGGCAATTCAGGGAGTTTGAATAAACACGCAAAACAAAAACGCTCATTACAAGCATCTGAGTAGAATATTTGCGGGCGTGGGTTTATTTCGTTTCGGAACGTTTTATTCTTCAACATGCATTTCAACAACATGAACAGCCAACAACAACAACTTTGTTTGCGATCAAAATATGAAGTTACAATACAATATTTCGGAAAGAAAAGTTTATAGAGCAATTTCACTTGTATGCGTATATGCTAGTCAGTGTTGAAAACAATACCGATTTTCCTGTTCGAAATTCGTCCTGTGTCCTGCATTGTCACATTTGCAAGAAAATAGTGAAACGGCCGGCGGTTAAGTTTTGTTTTAGAGAACCAAATTCCGCTACACAATTTGCCAAACAAAAAGCCGTCACATTCACTGCTTTCACAGAGATTGACATCGATTCTTCCAAATTAAACTTGCATGACAAATGACATTCATTTATACAGCATGTCAAACTACTCAAATTCTTAATTCTAAGCGTCAACGCTAGCTTATGCTATATTCAGCATAAACTGCAAAGCTTCACGGACTTCACGAGTGACAAATTGAAAATCAGTATTGTTATTTACTCAAACACAAAAAGTTGGAATCGTAGCTTTCACTGGTAGGTTATGCCGTGAAGAAGGTCTTTCCTCGCTAGTATTACTTGTATTTATTTTCGAAATGGTACTACCAAAACTCCAGTTGATAGCGTATAGAGAACTTGAAATTGTCACGAGCGAATACGGTCGTTGCTTTCCCAGTTTCGCACTTCTCTTTCATAAACATCGCTCATATTTACCTACAAAATGTTGCTGTCACAACTAGTCGAGTTCAAAAGGGATACAAGTTGAAATTTCATTGTTCTGTACTCGGCATTTCATTGGCTGAAGTTAAAAATGTTGAAATCTATTGTTTCCGTTCTGCTTTGTGATTGGTTAACTTTGTCTGGGTGACCCCGGTAATAGTAGCCGCACTGTAATTATCAACCTTGATAAATTGATCCCAAACCAAACTTGAAGACGGTGAAAATAATTTTGTCACCTTCGCGCGTCATTTTAACAACTCGCAAAAACACAAACTCTTTCTACAAGGTATAAAACTAGTTCAAAACACTCTGGTGAAAGGTCGGTTTTCATTCTGTACAACTGTCACTGACATTTATTTAACCACCAGTGGTATTATCTTGGTACAGAAAAGCGGTAATTGGGGTTAATAATTTGCGAATCATGGTGCCGTGAGATAGCGGAAAACTGCTGAATTCCTTCCACATAATTAAGGACGGTGCCTACTAATAGCGAGGTATTTTTGCCCGGCCGATGACTATGCAAGGGAAGTACATGTTACCAAGGGCTATTAAAATCCAAAAAGAAAATTGGGGGTAGCCACGCAAATTTTCGAGATAATTAGGTTTGAAATCTGGAAAAAAGTGCTGACGTGGCATTTTCAAAAAAAAGTAAAAGTAAATAAAATTCCTTACAAATTACCTTTGAATTTGGTTTTTCATGAACAAAATCAACACTAAATATAATGATCTTAAAAATAACTAACAAATACTATCTTTGAAACTGTGTGATCCACGTTTTTATTAACAAAACGATTGCACTTGAGCCATTTTTGACTCTAACAGCTCTCTCTTGCAAGGCCAGAAAAACAGCCTAAACAATTTTTGCACTGAACGAAAAATTAATCACGTGTACTATAGACTTGCCACTTCCATTTTATAAAGTAAAAAGTATGGGTCACCACGCGTTTTTAAAAGTTATACGAGTTGTATGGAATCGGTTTTGAGGTCAGTTACACTTTTCCTTTCCCCTCCCTAGCGAGTTAAATATTTGCCTCTCGCGCAATTTTCACGCGTGCACTACGCCATATGCAGTTAGCAGTTTGTTGATTACGTTTGAGCGATTAGCGATTTGTTTCAGACTGTTAAATGTGAGCCATTTTTATCAATAAGCGTTTAGGGCTTACTGATATGTTACTCTTTCGCTGTTCCTGGTTTAGTACGTCCACTAACTGATTTCGCTGCAACCGAAATTTTCTTGCATTTTAGTCGCGCGCTTGGTCTCGAGGTTGAATTCGTCATTTTGAGCGTGCAAACTCCCTTAGCGCGCGCGTCTAGTGCGATTGATGCCTTGCGTGATGCGCAGAAGATGTGCGCAGTAACAAAAGTAGGCACCATCCTTAACACTCACATTGCTTTTCATGCTTTCCATCACTATGACTAATAGCAAAAAAATACTTGTTGAGACTTTGTTTGCATTTTCTGAAGTACAGTTGTAAATCTTTGCATGTAAAAGGTCGTAAACTGAGCACAATTATTAAATAAACAACAACGCGATGGTAAGTCGGCCGCAAGAGATGTCACCATGTGCTTTTCAAATCAATACGCTTCAGAAGCCTAAAATTCCAAACGTAAACTGGGCAAATGAAAGAAACTTGAAGGAAGTTTTGTTTTAGATTAATTCTCATTTCAAGGTGTAGCTACTAAATATGTATCAAAGCTTCAAAATTCTGCATATTTTTGAAGCCATGAGATCCTGCATTATTCACGCTAAAGCGTAAGTTTAATTTTAGCCCGACGGCTTTTTGCAGTCAATTTTTCACTAAGTGGCTTTACCGATCCTTCTAAAAATTCCATTTAAGTTCGAAGCAATATTGTACATTACCATTTTCCTGTCTGGTCTTGAGAAGCTGCATTAAGTCGTGATCAAGTCAGTGAATTGTGGTCAAAACAAAAGATTGCGTGACGAGCTAGAAATACTTCTTTCAATGAAGACGACAAACAATAGACTTGTAACAATAGAAAATAGAATCGGCCAATATCCTCTGACAATGAAGATTCGCAGCAGCTTTTAAGCATGTAAAACTAAGCGATTCAATTGATAAATAGCACAGATCTTTGAAAAATACCTACCTGTAGTTTGCAAAAGGCTAGACAGGCTAAATGACGAGCGACGCGTGAAAATAACACTTCCGCTCGAAAACTGCTGACGCATTCCTATCCAGTGACGTTTTTATCACCCACAGCGAAAAGTATTCCCTTGACAAATTAAAACAGTCCCTTGAGAGTATACAAAAATGTGTGTCAGAGAGTGCCACTATGATCCCAATTCTTACATTTTTGCTTGGTAACCAAGCAAAATAGTCGAAAAATGCAGTCTGTAATTTGTAAAATTGTTGAATCTATTTTGGAAAGATCACTGAATCATAAAACTTCATACAAAAACTTCACTGTGATAATTGATAATAATAGATGACAATCAATAGCAATTGATGACAATCAATAACAATCAATAATAATCAATGCCAATCGATAAGGTCACAAAAATCTTCGTCATTGATTGGTCATCAATTATCAATATCAATCGATTAATTGACATCAATTGCCATTGATTGATATCGATTTAAATCGATCATTGATTTCATTGATTGGTAACACCAGGAGAGTATTACAGGCATATTATCCAGAGAAGCAGACTTTTAATCAGCGGCTGAACATCGTGTAAACAGTGGAAATTGTTTGAATTGTATGATGAAGATAAACATCCTAAACATAGAAGCGTGAATATTGTCATGCAATTCAAAGTAATTCATTTTACACACTGACAATATTGCTTACAAATTGTCAGCATTTTGGTCCACAGAGTGGGTTGAATATGGATCAAAATTGGTTATCGATTCTTTGAATGTGCCATAAGCTTATTTTGTTATTCGTAGACATTTTACGCTTTTGACGAGGAAATCATTGTAAGCTCATTTTGAATGTAATAATTTGTGTGTAACTACCATGAATTAAAAGTTCACACATTCTGCCTGAATTTTTGAGGTAATTTCTGGTAACTTATCAATCCTAATAATATTCAAACGTAATCATAAATCAACTGATGATCATCGCTAGTTTAGATGTGAATGCAACAGATAGAGCGGTCACACGCAACAGGGAAATTCCGGCGTACAGTATTAGAAAATGTCACAACGTACTTGGCACAGTATAAAAAATCGCTTAATTGTGTAGTCCATGGACTTCCAATAATTATAAAGGCATCAAATGTACTCTACTAATCTTAGATTATTGCTGTAAATAAAATTATATAAAGGTGGGGGCAGCTGTAGCGAGAACTATTACTAGTATAATTATGGTAAATAAACTTTTATTGACATACTGTACCTAGTTCACTGTAAGTAGCGTATTGTTATCAATGTAATGTTATTCTATTGTAAGGAACTGTATGTAGTTTATTGTAAGTAACATGTTGTAAATAAAATTTTTCAAAATAATTAAATAATAAAAAATAAAATTTTATAATTACATTTAATGACAAATAACTTTTAGACCATGTAAAACATGTACAGGATGTCAACTGCCACTACAACACTAAACACACAGTCCTTCATGATCAGTGTCCATAGTATGTATTTTATCAAAGTTGGAGTTATTTTCAGAAACTCAATTTTATTCACAGGGACTTTAACACCTGTCCAGTAACTGACAGTATATATTTACAAGAAACATATATTTTTTATCACTGGAATGTTTAATTACAACTTGGGTAAAAATTGCCCTTATGGTTGATGTGCTGAATCCCCAATCCAGAAGTTCATTTTGGAAATGTTTGGAAAAATATTTTAAATAAGACAATAATTACCTGTAAAGTTCTTTGAAGCTTTTTTTTATTTTTTCCCAATAGTCATTTGAATGCTTTAAATTTGTAGAATTTGAAATGTTGTTTCAGTTCAGTTCAGTTTATTTTCTTGGCAGCAAGTTTTAACTTAAAAGACTGTGCAAGAAGAAAGCTTGAACTCTGGAACTTTATAGAGCAGAGAAAGACTTCTTTTCTCTTGAATTTTCAACTTGACTTTGAAGCTTTTGTCAGGCATGAAAAGATAAATATATTAGCTTCACTTACGATTGAAGTTTTTACATTCCTTGAGATTTGTCAAAATGTTTTACAACTACACATTCATGAAGATGCCTAAAACAGGTAAATTAATTTTGGTAAAAGTAATATTGCCTAAATAAACTGCTTCCATTTATTCTTCTTAGGCTATAAGACAAGCTAATGATCAGGACTATTCAGTGTACCACTGGCAATTAACACTTAATCATGTTAAAATTTTACTTCGGTGCACAATTAAATACAACATGAATACAAATAATGAACATTTCATTTCTTATCTTTACCTGCTACACCTCTGAAGTACTTCATCCTATTCTGTATTTTCACAACCCTTCTCATTTCTTCAAATGTTAAAGGATTACCATTCACATCCAGCCAATCCAGCTCCTCCAGTTCACCAATATTATCAGGTAAATACTCTAACTGGTTATCACTCAAGTACAGCTCCCTGAGTTTCTTCAGATGAGAGAAGTGTGTTGGTAAAACTGACAGCTTGTTGTTACTCACATCCAGCACTTCCAGCTCCTCCAGTTCAACAATATTATCAGGTAAATACTCTAACTTGTTATCACTCAAGTACAGCCTCCTGAGTTTCTTCAAATGTGAGAAGTGTGATGGTAAAACTGACAGCTTGTTGTTTCTCACATCCAGCCAGGTCAGGTTAATCAGTTCACAAACAGTTTCAGGTAGTTCACTCAGCTGGTTGTTGTTTAATCTCAGCACTTTGAGATTTTTCAGCTTGTTAATACTTGTTGGTAATTCTGTCAAGTTATTATATGACAAGTAAAGTTCCTCCACATCAGTCAGGTCAGTAACAGCTTCAGGAACTTTTGACAACTTTCTTCCACTCAGATATAAAACCCTTTGCCCATATTTGGTTTTAATGAACTTCCTGAGCTCCTCTTCTGAAATATTTTCCATCATCAACAGTGTAAGGCAACTGTAAAATGCGCTGATTTTGTATAACTTAATTCTGTTGAAGTACCTGAAACCAGAAATAATGTAAACTTATGTTTTAATATCAAAACTTACAAAACTGGTTCACGATTCGCTGCAAGCTTCTGGCAAGCTCCTTCAAATAAAGAAGAAGTCTAGTGAAGATTCGCAGTTAAACCTGGGCAATTACTGTTATTAGTTCAAACAATATGAATGAAAGGAAGGTGTATTAATATTCATCTATTCTGTAACAAGATTTAAAATACGGTAAATAACATTTAAAACGCATTTATAATGCAGATACTGACTCAACCTGATGAATGGGGGGCGCTACGGATCGATCGATCTGCGTGCACGGAAAGATATCTCAAGATCTCACAGCTTCAAGTTAAACAAGCTACGTTAACTCATGATCAGCATGATCGAAAGTTTCACTTGTGTGTTATGCTTGTTTACTTTTTATCTTATAAATAAGGTGACGGACTAAAAGTTCTAAGTCAGGAAGCCGTACTACATGTAAACTTCGTCTTAGCTCACTGCAGGAATTCAGCTTGAACTGCTCATTTGACTGGCCTTAAGTTTAATATAAAGCGATTTGAGAATAGTTCACATCATTAAACGTCTGTACATCAAACAATTTCTTACCTTCACACTTCGAGAATACAGGGAAGAAAAGAAAACTGTTGTATAGACTGTATAGCCTTTGAACGAGACTCTGAAGACGAACGACTCTCTTCTCAAGTTACGAATGGAATGTTTGGGGTCCGGGGGTGGGGAGGGGGTTGCTAAACGTTCTCTCTTGGCTCACCCTCAGCAAAGTAATTAGACGTTCTTGGATTTTTTTTACCTTTGGATAACTGGGAGGTTAACCCTCTCACCTCCCCCTCCCAAAAAATAAATAAATAAATAACATAAAATTAGGGTAATTTTGCAGCAAGAAACACAAGGCACCAAAGAAAGAGGGCGTTCGCTGGTCGGTACCTTCCCCTCCCCACCCCCACCACCTCCACTCCCTGCAATCTGCATGAGAACAAGGAAGTGGATTCACGAGGGGAGTTTTGGACAAACATGGCGAGCTGCGAGGGTGAACCGAGGGTGACGATGTCGTTTTACTGGATACCAAAACATTCAACGAGGGAGCAGTGGTTGAGCGGCTTATTTGCGGTGTAAAACGCACCAGTGACGTCATGGATAGTATCTTGAGTAACAGCTTGTCTTATAGGTGTCTCATACGTTCACTGCTGTCTCTGGCTTTAAAGGGACTTTGGATCTTTAGGCCTATGGGTCTTACGGTCTTTGGATCGCTGGGTCTCTTGGTCTCTGGGTCTCCGGGTCTCCGGGCCTCCGGGTCTCTGGGCCACTGGGCCTCTGGGTCTCTGGTTCTCTGGGCCTCTGGGTCTCTGGGTCTCTGGTTCTCTGGGCCTGTGGGCCTCTGCGTTTCTGGTTCTCTGGTTCTCTGGGCCTCTGGGTCTCTGGTTCTCTGGGTTCTCTGGGTTTTCTGGGTCTCTTTTCAAGTTATTTTGCCAAATTCGCACGCATTTCATGTAAACTAGGGCTCGCGCAGCAAGATTTTGATCCGGAGGAAGGGGGGGGGGGGGGGGGGGGGGGCTTAAACAAGAACACGATATCTTGAGCCAGCGGGGGGTCTGAGGCATGTTTCTGTGAACATGTGGATTTTCACTACTCTGAGATACCGGGAAATGGATTTGAAATTAACAAACGAAGTGTTGAGATACAAGCATTCAGCGCTATACATTTAGAACCAGACTTTAGAAAGGCGTTCACAAATGAATTATTATTAGTAATTATTCGTTCAGTAATTATACATGATTCTGTCAAGGAAAATATCATCCCATCCCATCCCATCCCATCAGTTTCCGAAGAAAGTTGGGTGTCTCATTTCCAAACGCCTCACTCTAACGATCCTTGAATTCAGATCAGGAAGCGATCATTTCTGAGTTGCGAAGTCTAGAAAATGCGCCAGCTCAATCGAATTCTTTGCAAAAAAACTGAAAAATAAAAAAAACTCCGTTTTCAGACAAAATATTTAATACGCTTCTAAGATCGGGCACTATGACTCAAACATGGTGTATCACACCAATTTTTAAAAATGGGACTAAAAGTGATCCCTCAAACTACCGTGGAATCTGTGTTTCCAGCTGCCTTGGAAAATTATTTTGCTCAATTCTCAACCAAAGACTTCTTGAAAACGTCCAGTCACTTTGAGATACTTCATAAATCTCAAATTGGGTTTTTAACAAATAATCAAACAGCGGATCACGTTTTTACGCCACGGACATTAATAGATAAGTATGTCGATTGTCATCAAACGAAAGTATATATGCATGTTTTGTCGACTTTAGAAAAGCATTTGATTCGGTATGGCACGTTGGACTTCTATACAAGCTGATACAAATTTATGTCCGAGGAAATTTCTATAATTTAATAAAAAGTTTTACTCGAACTCTACCTGCTCTATAAGAATTGGCAATAACAAAACGCGCCCTTTTCGGTATGCGAGAGGTGTACGTCAAGGGTGTATTTTAAGTCCTTTGCTCTTTAACCTATACGTTAACGATTTAGCTTTTTCTTTGGCACCAAACTCTACTCCCTTTTTTATGCAGACGACTTACGGCGCGTTCGTTTGGGAATATTCTGGAATAAGAAGATATTCTGGAATATATTCCAGCTATTCTGCTCCTGGGAGCAGAATAGCCGGAATGCAAATCCAAGTATTCCGAAATAGGAAGAGCAGCCAAATGAACGCTAACTTGCATTATTCCAATTATTCTTATTCCGGATTGATCCCGAACGAACGCGCCCTTAATTATTTTATCACGATCAAAACTAGGATTGCAAAATTGTCTTAACAAGTTATCTTCACATTGCAACTCCTGGATGCTAAACATAAACCCTAAGAAAACCAAAATAATGATTTTCCAACGACGTAAAAAACGATATGATTATGCTTTTTACGTAGGCAGTAAAAAAAAATAGACATTATTCAAGACTATACCTATTTAGGGACTCGCATCTCATCTTCAGGAAATTTTACACTCTCACTTGAACACCTACGACAAAAAACTCTTCATGCTTTGTTTAGCCTGCGACGGCACACGGACTTCAATAAACTGAAACCTTCAATAGCATGTAAAATTTTCGATTCAAAGATCTTACCAATCTTAACCTACAACAGTGAAGTTTGGGGTGCCTTTGTGAAATCAGACTTTAAGTCGTGGGACCTTTCCCCAATTGAGAGAACTCACTTACAGTTTTGTAAACGATACTTAGAAGTACATAACAAGGCATCCAATATTGCATGCAGAGCTGAACTTGGTAAATTCCCACTGATCATTGATATAAATAAGAAGATACTAAGTTATCTAAATTACCTACACCAAAAGGATGAAAACTCTATAGTCAGACAAGCCTTAGATATATCGATAGATCTTTCTGATAACGGGAAAAATAGTTTTTTTTCTTTTTAATTTACGGGACAAATTACATACAGTGCTTACAGTAGAATTACTTACATCGCAGTACATTAAGTTACAATGCAATTAAATTAAAAAAAGGAAGCCTAATATTAATAATACACGTTACTATCAATATTGTTAAATTAAAATTTACGGTACAATTACATACAGTACTTACAGTAGAATTACTTACATTACAGTACATTAAGTTACAATGCAATTTAATTAAAAAAGGAAGCCTAATATTAATAATATACGTTACTAGAAATATCACTATAACAGGTGTCATTTTCTTTTTATTTATATTGACATTGCAATACGCAGTGGACAGTACAATATTTACGTCAACAAGAAACACGAACATACACACTAACTACAAAATCAAAGCTGCCCACGTTTCTTTAAATTGTTTTAGCTGGTTGTTTTTCACTGCTAAAGTGCGAAGAATGACGAGTTTATCCTTTAGGCGCGAAAGAAAGCCCTCAAAGTCCAAGATGCCAACGCTCGCATTTATAGAGAAAATATGGTACTTAGCAATTATTATACAGTAGTTTAGGGCAGTCCAGTAGTTTGAGTCGCGATCCTGATGCCAGCCGTATAGAATTGCGCTTTTTGACAGAATAATGTGTTGGCGAAAAGTAATCTGCCACCAATTTGTAAAATGGGTCCAGAAATCCGAGGACTGACAGCGTGTTAAAAACATGTGGGTCAATGACTGGCTTTCAAGATTGCAAAGGTGACATTTGTCATTGCTTGCCAGACCAGCGCGGAACAAGCTGTACTGCGTAGGTAAGATACCGTGGATAATTTTGCCGGAGTTAAAACATTGTAAGTTTTGCTTCTTTCATGATACGAAATGGGAGCGTGTAAACAAGCTGAATGTTTTTTAAAGCCGTGATTTAGAAGTTTCGGTTCATCTGTTGCAGCAGAGTATCTTTTCTCCAATAACTTTGAATATGCTAACTTCGTGGAAAAAAGTTTTAGAGGTATTGCAGATGCAGATTCCAAACTGTCGTGGGTTGTGTTGTGGAGGACTATCTATTCCTTTGGTATAGAATTTAAGAGGCCGCAATACACGGTGAACGGAAATTCTATTCGGTATTTTTCTTTTAATCCTGCTAGAGATAGAAAATTAAGATCTGTATTAAGCAGGTCCTTAATATAGATGATGCCTTTTTTGAACCAGTCGCTTATAAAGATTGGCTTACCATCCAAACAAATGCTGCGATTGTTCCAGATTATTCGATCTCTTACCGGTTTCTCTTCATTGTCGGTTAGAAGTTTAAACTCTTGCCGGTAACATAGAATTGTACGGTAAAATTCTGGGAGTTGATCTAGGTTGAGTAACTTTAAATCGTGGTCGCATTTAACACGAAAATCAAGACCGCGGAGTTGACTGACCGCGTGATTTGGAATGGCTTTCCACGCGGCATCACTATTTTCTATAAAGCGTTTAATCCAAGCTATTTTAAGAGAACGTTCCATGATTTCAAAGTCAATCATTTTTAAACCACCATGTTTTATTTCTGCGATAATAGTCTTTTTTCTTGATCTTGGGCGTCTTGCCGTCCCAAATGAAATTGAAAATTATTTTATTAATGCGGTCCATAAGAGGCTTCGAGATTGTCAAAAGGGAGGTACTATATATTAGTTTGGCTAAACCCAATGCTTTAACGATGTTTATCTTGCCAAGTAAGGTGAGCTTTCTTCTTTTCCAACTTTGTAAACGTTTGTTCTAAAGTGCGAATTTTCTCTTCGAAATTAAGCTTATCGGTAAGCAGGGGGTCATATGAAAAATGTACGCCGAGGGCGTGAACAGAGTCTTGCGGCCATTTGAAACCAAAAGGATTATCGTTGCGATTTCTCCAAAAACCTAGCCACATTGCTTCAGTTTTGTGTTTATTGATTTCTAGGCCACTAACTTTCTTGAAGTCTTCTAAGAGCTTTATTAAATGGTGGACAGACTCGAGATCTCGCACCAAAACCGTAGTGTCATCTGCGTACTGTGTACTTTTTATTTCACTTTTTATTTTTTTTTTTTAAATAGTTTTTACTCTAGGGTAATGAAAATAAAAGAATACTATAATTGTTATAATTTTAACTATACTTCATTAAATGATTGTAAAATTAAACAATATATTAATGTCATGAAACAGAATAATATTTCACATTGGAACCAAACCCTACAAAACTCGCAAAAACTTAGTTTTTATAACACTATTAAAAATAATTCTAGCCCTTCTACCAACTTAGTTTTAACAAGAAGGAACCCTCTAAGGAAAACATTATTAAAACTGAGAATAAGCTGTCACAAACTTAGGATCGAAACAGGTAGATACGACAATATACCTCGGAATGAAAGACTATGCCACTTCTGCAATTGCAACAACATTGAAGATGAAACCCACTTTTTGTTAGATTGCTCAGCTTATTCTCTGGTACGAGACATATTCTTTTCTAAAATAGAATCCAAACTCCCATTACTACGACTACTACCACGCGAAACCTTAATATCACATCTTATGAATTCCACTGACTACTTTGTAAACACTCAGCTAATTTCATTTATCTCGGCATGCTTTGAATTGAGAGACAATCTCGTTACAATGATCACAACTGAACTCAAACAGTTAGAATGAACAATTGTTGTAATTCTTTTATTTTGCTTTTATGTTATTTTCTACTTTACTAGTTATCTTAGTTAATGAATTAATAAGTAATTAAATTTAAGTAGCTTTTGCAATACTGCTAATCCTATGTAGTCATGCAAATAAAGCTTGTTGTTGTTGTTGAAACTCTTAAAAGTTGTAATCCTAAAGCTTGTGAACTTTTAAATTCATTTTCTCAGGTTCTGTTAAGAAATTGTTTTACCAAAATTATTTACACCTTATTGCAAACTTTTGTGGTTACTGCTTCATATATCTTATCAAAAGAAATCTTTTCTAACAACACTAAACATCGAAAACAAATTTCGAAGTTCTACTGAATTCTACAAAATCACTTAAAAGACGATTTTACAAAATGACTAAACGTAAGATTTTGCCTACAGGGGGGTAGCGACCATATACGCACGTACGCACGTGCTAACCTACAGAAATCTAAAAAAATATACATTTTTAGCGAAGAGCATCTTTTTTGCCGGACAGGGTTTTTCTCACTACGTTACCGAGATTTTGTGATATTACTTATGATTAATTACACTATTCAGTCTAATACGGAAGTTCAAAACCCAGTCATCACTATGCAAATAACAAAATGAATTAAACAAAAACAAAACAGATCAAAATCCACCAATCGCAACACAGAGACTTGACCTTTTTAACACCTTGGACTGAGAGGTGTGCAGCGTGAAACGCAATCATCTAAGTTTTGGACTTCAGAGTTCACGTATCTTTGACCATCCACTGAAACCCAGGGCTACAAAGAAGTGGGAAGAGAAGGGAGGTGTTTTGAGTTTTGAGAATGAGAAGCCTTAGACTTTAGTCGAGAACCTCGATTTCACAAGGCAGGCATATATATGGCCCTGATCACTTGATCTGCTCACGTATCCTGTGTTAACCTGCTGAACGCAGTTTTAGTGGCATGAAGAGATTAAAACCTCTCCACGCAGCACTATGAGTGCGGAGAGGTTATCCGCCCTGGCAACTCTCCACATTGATAAGCATAAGGCGAGATGTCGACATTGACAATGTGGTTTTGAAATTTGCCCGTCTGAAGGGGAGACGTTTTTCTCTTTGCTTGTAAACACTGGAAAACACTGTTAAAACCTACTAGTAATTGTCCCAAAGGCTGACACTTACACAAGATAAGTGACTTACTTATTACTGAACGTTTTTCCAGGTTCTGATTTTTGTAACTGTCCCAGGAAATCGTGGGAAATAGCATTTCCTAGACTTGTTCGTTCTCGCGCTTCGCGCTCACTGTCTCGCTTCGCGCGCTGTTAGCTCAACTTGTAGGCAAGTCTAAGCATTTCCGAGCCCCTAAAAAATAAAAATTTTCTCGCGGGCACCCCCAGCGGCTCGCGCTTAAATTAGTTTTTCTTGCATACTCCACGAAAAATGCACCCTACTCCAATGGCCTTCCCTCGTCCGTGAAGTACCCAATGCATTGCTACATTCGCCTTCTCATTTCAATAAATCGCCGCAGTAACTGGCAAGAGAACGCGATCATTTTCTTGCGCCATATTCAGTCCAGTCGGTGCTCACTGCGGTGTGTTCCTGTTTCCCGCCAATTTTGCTTAGTATATGTCCCTAGTAACCGAGAGTGAATTCATAACTCATACCCTTACTCCAGTTCAACGATAGCCTGCAATCATTGGAAATAGGGAGTAAAAAAAAACATTCATTGACAACATGGGTGCAGAGACAATATCACGAGATGATTTCCTTTAACGTTGTTTATTTCAATTTTATTTGTCTTCCCTTTAACAGAGTTTTGTTCCCGTAATCCCCAAAACTGTTTTATGTTTCTTGTTCTTCACCCCAAAGTACTTAGACGCTTTACACGAACTAACGGACAGATACAACCAACGCATACATTCAAGCATTCAAATGGCCCCCGCCGACGGGAACAACTACAATGCCGAGGTGGTTTGGGAAAGGTTGTCCAAACCTACAGTCCCGTTGAACCCTTACAGATTTCAATCGGAGGATTTCGTCAGAACCACAAAGTTGCTAAGGAAGGAGAAGAAATGAGGCGCGTTCGATTTCAAGAGCGCCAAGGGGGCGTGGACACGAGCCGTATACACCGGGGAGGGTTCCAGGGGTTCTGGACCCGCCCTCCCTTTGGTCTACGACATCGACTATAATTTTAAGAGCAAAAAATTATCGCAACCCTCTTTCTAAACTTTGATTTTGAAGGAAGGAAGGAGAAGAAAGAGGCGCGTTCGATTTCAAGAGCGCCAAGGGGGCGTGGACACGAGCCGTATACACCGGGGAGGGTTCCAGGGGTTCTGGACCCGCCCTCCCTTTGGTCTACGACATCGACTATAATTTTAAGAGCAAAAAATTATCGCAACCCTCTTTCAAAACTTTGATTTTGAAGAAAAAAAAAAATTAATTTAAAGCATCGCATGCCATATCATGGGTCACAATATTAAGGCGGGGGTGAACGTGAATTCGAGTGAAATTTTAAGAGGGTTAAAGAAGGGAGAAAAGAAAGAAAATTATTTTGGAAACATCACCAGACAGTTGACCCCAACGCACGAGCACCCCAGGTTGTCAGGGGACTGTTTGGGTGTCCATCTACTAATTTTTAACTTCAAATTCTAATTTTACAGTGCGGACACTCGAACCATGAACGCTATGGCTTTTTTTCACTTTAGTTGTACTTTTTTCACTTACTTTGTAGTTATTTTTTACATTTTCCCAGAACTAACCAATCACATCTGTGAACCGAAGCAATGGCACAGACAGTTTTTCTCCTGTTTTCCGTGTTTTTGTCCGACGCAACGTTTGACACGCTTTTCGGAGGAAAAAAGGGGGAAAAATGTCTCGGCCGTTCGATCGCCTTGCAGCTGTCATTGGCTAGTTCTAAAAAAAGTAATAAAAGAAGTGATAAAAAAGTACAAATAAAGTGAAAATAACGCCTTGGCGTTCATGGTTCGAGTGTCCGCACTGTAAGATCACATTCAATCTAAAATATTTCTTATTTCTCCAAATGTTACTAATCCTTTGAAAAAAACTATCTCTTCCCAAACATCCCCAAAAATTTACAAAACACTGCTAAACATAGCTTTGTGAAATGAGCATAGAGTTTCTGGATTACTTGAAACGCGGACGAGATATTTGCATTAAACCCAAGTTTAGCGGTGGAAAAACAGGCTTCAGGTGTACCCCCGCCTTAAAAGGATTCTTAAAACGTGGACAGATCGTACAGTATTTCATGAAGTATGTAATGTATCCAACAACTATTACTGTAACTAGTAACTTATCCGGCCATTTAATGCTATTAAAATCTCTTCAGGAATCGAGATTTGCAATCCCCTCTTAGAAATTCTACGTGGGATTATTGAAAATTTGTGCTCCGAATTAAGGAAAAGCCAATTCTGAGGACCTAAAATACAAAACTTTTCCGGTCAAAAAAAGAATTTTTTTCGGGCAGAGCATGTCCCCGGACCCCTCCTAGTAAGGATTGTCAATCGGGCCAGCAATGATACCTAATAACTCCTCTATACAAAAAGGCTGGCAACGCCCCTGTACACGGTGGTGCGGGGTTAATTATTGCACGGTAGAAGATTAGCAACGTCATAAGAAGCTAAGCTGATCAGTATCGAGTCTTCATCAAACGTTTAACCTTCTGCAAGGGAACCTGGTTTAATCTCGGTTATTGTATCTGAATTACAATAAACTATACTCTAATATTGATGTCATTTACAATAAACAATCTCTGGTCTATAAAATATATCTGTGAAAAAAATACAATTATATGTACAAATGTTTACAAAAGATTAACATTTTAAAATGCTTAAGATAGCAGAATTGAATACAAACATTTTGTTTAATTATTTAGCCTGTGTACAACCGTCCCGCTCCACTCAGAAAAATCGGGGATCCCCGATTTTTTTTAGGGAAGCGGGACGGCTGTACACAGGCTATAATTTTTTAGTTACTAATTATTGCTGTACCTACAAAATGTGTTCGAGAAATACAACTTCTTTGAAAACTATCATGTTTTAGTTCACTGGGAACGTCCGATATTGACTATCAACTTTAATTTATGTCGTCCAGACGACTTTTCTGTATTTGGTTCGTAATAAATTATTTGCTGTCAAATGATTCATAGATAGATAGACAGCACTATATATTTACAATAAATATCAATCTTCTAATCCAAAATAAATTTGCTATTCTAATATAATAACTTACAATTTACTATTCTAAATCTAAAACTGTCAATTCATTTATTGTACACTGATATCGATTTCAAAGCGAAATTCATCAGTAAGGGCCGTGAGGGGTATAGGCAATGATTCCTCAGAAAGTAATTTTAATGAAACAGTTAATTCTTAAATGAAACAAACGAACGTAAATTTCTGTGGACGAGTGAAAAAGAGCTGGAGCTCTTGAATTGAAGAAGACGTAATTGCTCAGGTCACTGCACTTCAACATTAATCTGCTGAAATAAGAAAAAATTATTGTGTAAGTAACATACCAGACATGCGGAATCTACGCCACATCAGAGGAACAGAAACTGGTTTATTCTTTAAAGAATATTTTTACTTTTTTTTGGACAAATACGAGTGACATGTAATGACAGATTTATTCATAACATCCGATATAAAAGGAGAAATATCTCAGCGAATTCAATACTGCGCTATACCTTGTATTGCAGGTTGAAGACTAACGTAGTGTAGCTCATGAACATGTCCCAGTACAAGTGGCTTGGTACTGTCAACAGGACGATCAGGCCTGATAGTAAGGTCACCGTGATGTGGCAGACTGCTGATGACGTCAATGCATGTTTCATAGCAGTTTGCTGCAGCATAGAGAATCACGTGATCTCCCCAAGTGCCATCTTGCTGCATGTTTGTGAGGTAATCATCCCATGATCGATATCCATGGACAAAGTTAAACAGATCTGTTCCATCCAGCTGCAAGAGGATTAAAACACAATTTTACTTGAAGTGGAATATACAGTAGAACCTCTATTAAGCGACCACCCTCGGGGAAATGGCAAGTGGCCACTTAATCATGAGAGGTTGGCCGCTTATCAGAAATTAGAATAAGACCTTTTAGAAAGGTCACGTTATTTCGATACAAAATGGCGTGAAAAGGAATCACAGAGTCGTCAATATGAAGATGACAATAAACCCGTGTTTGAATGATTTTATCAGCCGTCGCTTTCCTTTTAGACTCTGGTCAGTCCGAACTTGTTGAAAACAAAGCCAAACATCGTATATGACATTCTTGCTGACCGCTAAATAGGGGCAAAAACAATAGAAGAAGGCTCATCGGGACGGCAGAAAGGTTGCCGCGGCCGCTTAATAGAGATGGCCGCCTACAGCTGAAAGGGGTTTTATTTACAGTATTATACTGACAATAGTTTCGGGACTTTAGTAACTGGCCTGTATCTACACTGCATTTACAAGCACCAGACTTACCATTTGTGGGTTCTTCCTGAGGTACTGGACTATGGATTGTCTCAACTCTTTGTGCGAGATTTTGATCCGTTTCACAAGGTCCAGTTGTTCTGATAATGCATAGAACATGCAATTGCCTGAACCTTGGTTCTCGGAAATCGTGAAGCCCTTCTCTGATGCAATCTTCTTTAACTCCACTGATGGGTCAGTCTTACTGTTGAGCTTGCTTGCATTGTGTTGCATTTGCTGAAGTGTTTGGAACATTTTCTCAGGCAGATCTAAACAAAACAAACTATTAATCTTTGGTATTTTCTAGGAAGAGGAGATGGAGTGGTAAGGAATTAAGGTACAGAAAAAGAGAGGAAAACTCTTATAAGCCATCCAATTAGCTGCAGAATTAATGCATCCATTTTCATATACAGACAAGCTCATGCATAAAGAATCTAAAGGAAATATAAAATCAATGGCGTGGGGGGGGGGGGGGGGGGGGCAGTGGTCTAAACAGCTCCCACTACCTGTAGCTTTTACACTTGATACCTGCCCTTTTCCTTAGTTGTTCCTGCCTCTTTGTGCTATTTATATTGCAAAATACTACAAAATGGTTCAAACTTTTTCTAAATGTCCCCTGGTTCCATCCTCGGAGACCCAGGGGCAGTTAGTCTCCTGGTTCCCACCACCTTAGGAATCCTGCTTCCCAATCTCTCTTCTTCTGCCACCTGTATCCCTCCAACCCCAGCCCCACCCCCCCCCCCCCCCCCCCCCCCCCTCCCACGCCACAACAAATGTAACCTGCTTGAATACTTTGGGAAGTAATTTCTGTTGTAAGGAAAATCCTCACCTAGTTTAGAGAACGTCACATTGATGAACCACCAAATTCTCTTATCAATCAGTAACAAGATTTAATATTCAGATCAAGGCTGATAAACCTACTGCCTTCTACTCAGTAGATTTTGTTCTATATTCATACAAATCAACAAGCAAACAATCATATCAGGATAATGTTCTATTTAGTGTGTCACTATCAACCTGATATTTGTACTTGATTCCACTGTCAAAGCAATCTTAGTTTCTTTACATCAAGACTTCTAATGTATTTTCTGGAGAAGCACTGCTATGTAAAATGTATTCATGCATATATTTACCTGAGGGCAGGAGAGCCTCACTTCTCATCTCTTTGGTCACGGACCCTACAGAAGCTCTACACTGATCTGTAGCGATGAAAAAAGGAATTAATAAACTTTAATGGATTATGATCATTTTCACGAAATGACATCGACAAGAGTAAGGGGTACCATTCTATTTGTCTAAATTAGAACATTTAATATCAAACAATTAGTATAAACTTAACTTAAAGTATTGAAGAATTCTACAAAAGCTAAAGTAATCCTTCTGGTCCTCTAGGGTAGCAGTTGTTATTCTTTTTAGACCTAAAGGCATTTTTTCTTTGGCTTCCTTTATTGTTGTCAAGCTAATCATGTGAGACCTTGCCAGAGCCTCTGCCTGACCCCAATCTTAAAAGCACTTAAGTACAAAATAGTTATGGGATTCTTGATAAGTTATAATTTGAAAATAAGCATTCAGCATACACACAGAGATTCAAAACTGTTGAATCACATACAGGACAGGGCGTGGTTGTTTTTGGAGCTTTACGGTAATATAATGTTTATGGGACTGGTCTCATCTTCTCCCTTCTTCTTTGAAATACAGTAGAACACCTATTAAGCAGCCACCCTCAGGCAAATACCAACTGCAGGCCGCTTAACAGAGGTTGGCCACTTTATAGGGGTTCGTCAGAAATTAACATAATGCATTTCAGAAAGGTTATGTTTCTTCAATACAAAATAGCATGAAAAGGAATAACGGAATCACATGAAGACAAATATAAACCTGAGGTTTGAATGATTTATCACGATCAGCCGTCACTTTCTTTCTTTGACTCCGGTCTGTCCGAGAATGTTGAAAACAAAACTAAACAACGTATACTACATTCTTGTTGGTCGCTAGATAGGGGTGAAAACAATAGGAAAACTTTCATTGGGACGGCAGAAAGCTGGCTGCAGCCGCTTTAAAGAGGTGATCCACCATTTTCTTATGATTATGATTATGTCTTTGACTATGACTATGTTGCTTTTCTTTATAGCGGAAATCCGAAAATCATAACAACATCATCAGAAACATAATGACGCAGCTGGGTCATTGTGTTTTGGCCAATTAAATTCTAGGTCAAGTACTTTCAGGTCGGTTCATAAACACCAGACACATGCATTGGAATACCGTTATTTGAGGTTTTAATTTCGGCTGTTCCCACTAGAACATAAGAAGCTTATGTTTATGTTTATGTTTAGGATAGGGGTTCGATTCTCAAAGCCCATAGTCTTTTCCAGCAGGTTATGACATTAATTAATTATAAAAATATAACAATCAAGTGAAAGTCTTACCATGAACCAAATTCCACATCATTTTAACAAGGGATTCACATTGCTTCTCCCAGCTGTAGTTCTCTTTGTAACATGTCCGCAGCCTTTGAATCTCTTGAAGTCGCTCTGCTCTGTCTCTCAGACGGACAGCTCTGATTGCCTTAGCCCACTCTTTAGGGTCAGCAGAATCCACCACAAGTGGCTTGCCTAATTGCAAAATGCGCAGTGCATCTCCAAAACCTGAGTTACCACTCACAAGAATGGGAAGACCAGCAGACAAGGCCTCCAGTGCAGTCAGTCCAAATCCCTCTGTCCTGGATGGCATGATGGCAAGATCAGCCTCGCAAAACAATTCTTTCAATCTCTCCTTACTTTGCACAAATTTTCGGACAATCAACTGATCTTTAGAGATTCCACTCTTCAGCAAGTTGTCTGCAACTTCCTCCTGTTTCCCATCAGGTGCGCCGACAAAGATCAGACGATAAGATCTGTCTTTCAGTTCAACTATTGCTTTAGCAGCGATGTCATATCCTTTGAGACTGAAGTCTTCAGGATCCCCACGACCAAAGGTCAACACCTTAAACTTGTCACTCTCATTTGTTGCTTGTTTTACATCTGAAAATTCACTGAATGTGCCTGGAGTCAACTGGATTACCTCTTGGTGTTTCTCGCATGAGCGTAGGTAAGAAGAGTAGGCCTCCGTCAACTTTGGACCAACTGCCACTACAAGATTTGCCATTTTGCACAAGTCTACTTCAGTTCTATTCTTCTCTTCACCTTTGGAAATGGCTTTGGGATAGTCTTTGTGCATACCAAGTTCTTCAGGTGCAGTGTGCACTACTTGCACCCACTTACAACTGTGTGACTCTCTAATGACTTGGGCTTGTTTACCAAGCTTCCCTCCGTGACCCAGCACAATATCAATGCGAAGGTCTCTTGGTGGGAAGCTCAGCCATTCAAGGGGGTCAAAGCCTGGACGTCTCTCTGCTTCTCTAATGGCAACATTGTGACTTCTAGCAGCTCTCTTCTCTTCCTCAGAGCAAGCAAACTGTGGGACTAGGAGAGTGACTTCTACTTGGTTGTGTTTGGCCAATAATGTGGCAAGCTGTCTGTTTATGGTTGACAAGCCCCCCATAGATGAACTCCACTCACTGGCCAAGAGAGTTACTCTTAATGCTGTGTCAGACCTCCCTGGTCCACCCTGTGCTGGTATGCCTCGAGATGTGTCAATGACTGTGGAAGGAGAAAATTCCTGCAAAAAAAGAATTACTACAATTAATGTCGAGTTTGAAATTTATGATGCAATAGGTCCCAATAGGCAACTTAGTCAACTATCTTCCTGTAGCTTGCAAGTGGTTATTTACACATCTGTTGGTAAATCATTTTACGGCAAAGTAACAAGGTAATCAAACTAGCCAAGATTCACAACTTTCAACTGGAGATTAATAATTTAACTTGTGAGAGATTTAGCATGCTAGGTCACATGCACCTGTAAGTAATCTAATAATAGTGTAATAGAATATTGGTGGTTTTCACTGTCACGCAATAAAAAAATAAAATCGAAACCATCCAACGACAGAAGCTATGAATTTCAGATATTATAGAAGATAAATAGATAAACGATATGTCCAAATCTCAGGTCTGTGCGGTGCATCGTTTGCGAGTTATTTGCCGAAACTTTCCACGCAAATTTATAAAGCTCAGTATGGAGACGCCATATTTGTGTCCTTCCGAGGGGCACAAACATGGCCGCCGTGATGTCAGAGAAACCATCTGGAACTTAATTTTCCTATTAATAGTGACTGCTTTTGGCTCATGATCTATTACACTTTCACAAGCTTGCACAACCAAGCTGAAAATTTGCAAACAGATATATTTTTAGTTTATCTTACACCTAGTGATATCAAAAGTTTAGCAGGCCAATTGAATTTTGATTTCAGAATTTTATGACATAACATGAAAATCAAGAATAGGCCTCTTTTTGTAAACTAGATTTTGTTACATTTATAATTATAATTATAAATCATGTACCTCATTTGTTCTCTTCAAGAACCATTTCTCAAGTCCATGGACAGTGTGTACTTTATCAGAGACCTTCCTCATACAGATCAGGGGTTGATCTTGCACATGAGACTTTTCCATGGTTAGCACATGCCTGGCCACCCTGGTCTGTCCCTTGATGACAGTACGGGCATACTACACACCACTCATACTGCAGTCCAGTAAGGCATGGCAGCTCTTCTGACAAAGTTTGCAAAGTTCCTTCCACAAACCCATGCACAAGTGTAGCTAGTTCTTCTGAGGTCTCACCTGAAACCTGTTGGCTTTGTGTCCTTTGCCTAAGGAGGATCTTGACAAAACTCATCTTGCAAATCAGAATGAAATCATGGATTTGTTTCCCGATAACAAACCATGCTCCATTTTGGTACAGCTTGGGTTGCCGCATGGGCCAAGTCTTACAACACCAATGAATGGATCGCGACACAAGCTGTGAGAACAGACCATGAGGGACAAAGCCATGCACAAAGTGAAGATACAAAGGACAAGGATCAGTGTGCGATGGTTCCATTTTACAAAGCTCTTCAGGCGATGACTTGAGTTGAGCTGGCACAAAGTACTTTTCTTCAGTTGGGGAAGGTGAGAATTTTGCAATCAAACCAAACTGCTCCATCATGTCCAAGATGTCATCTTTGATAACACCTTGTTGAATGAACTTGGAGAAGACATGATCAACAAGTTGCATGCTGAGGGTACCATCTCTCTCCAGTTCCTGCCAGTACTTGGAATGAATAGGATCCTGAAAATTAGTCAGAAAAACAATGACAATATTTCTATACAATCCAGATGAAACTGAGTGAGATAAATTTAGTTTTATGCAATTGAAAAAACTAAGAAGAAATTAAAGTGTTATGATTTATGTTTAAGAATTAATGTTTTTCAATCTTAACATTGAAGAAATGCCAATCCCTTCTAACAATTACAGCAAAGAGGCCAAAAGTGTGACCACTTTGTGTATGTTCTTCATTCTTTTTTGATTGGATTAAAAATGAATGAAAGAATGTGAATAAATTAAAAGAGGTCACACTTCTGGGCTCCTTGCTGTAACATATCTTCATTATAAAAATTGAACAATGCAATTTCAGAATATTTTGGTGGTATGATATCAGATGTCATGCACAGATCTAGACAAACACAACTCTGTCACTACAGTTTTTTTGCAGCAAAATAGATTGTACCCATGCTTTTAGCCAGGATTTGAAATTTGGCCATCCACCTGTTGATATGGGCCATGAGCCCCACCCCACTAGGGGATGCTGGGGACATGCACCCCCTAGTGGGGCAGGGACATGCACCCCCCCCCCCCCCCCCCCGCCCAAACCCCAGAAAATTATGAAAATTTGAAGGGTCTCAGGGTTCAAAATAAAATTTCGTTTTTAGCTTGAATTTGTCGGCTTTTTTTGTCAAGGCTCATTTTTTTCCCGGCTGTTAAGCTAGAGTCATGCGTTTTCAAGGGACACAATCCATATGCATACATGACGTACCCATAGGCTTACAATGCATTCTGGGGTGATTTCAAGTACAGTCGGCCATTTGCAAGTTTTCCAAATTGAAAATATTTTACGGCAAAGCAAAAGAGTGGATTGGAGCAATTTGACTTCTTTTCTTATTTTGAATGTTTGAGAAGTAAATAAGATCTTCCAATATAATTTTCTGGAGGGACACAATACCTGAGAAGGTGGGGCGGCCCGTTACTCATCTTAATGCAGAAATGAAGTTGCCACATTGGCGGCTAAACCGCAAAACCAGAAGTTTTAGTCGCCAAAGATGAAATTTTGGTCGCATTAGCCACCAGTGAGTCGCACTTTCTAGCCTTGTAGCTGCTTTATTGTCTGATATAAAATGTTTCCTTCAACTTACAGCAACTTTGATTTCAGTTGACCGATCAAGGCATGATATTTTATATTTCTTCGGTGAAAAGTAGCCGGCAGGTGTCGTCAAAGTGCCGGCTACCGCCGACAGCCGGCTGCTATTTTGAACCCTGGGTCTTCCAAGGTGCACTTTCTGTAATTTTAAGTCAATAAATAATCATTTATCAGACTTGAATGTTAAATGTGTCATTTTCATTGCATTGAACCACCTCCATGCTTGTCTTTTATTTCCAACATTTGTCTGACGTTGATGTTGGAGGTCATCTGGGGAAAGGTGGAGACTGGGAATGAGTAAAGTTTTGCAGTTCTTTGTGTAGCCACAAACCAGCACACCCCTGTAAGAATGGTCCTTGCTGGCTACATGACGTTCAGTTTGGTAATGCATGTCATCCTCTACACGCATATAAACCAACAATATAAGGTGATGTTGAGATGGCCATGGTGTGTAAAGAGTTTCTAGAATATCTATTTCCAAAGACACTGATCTTATATATATGAAATATATTTTTCCTACCATTTTATCATAGTGTGGGATGGTTATCAGCTGCTTCAATAGGTCAATCAGCCACTGAGCCTTAAGAACAACTGTCTCGCGGTGCTTGATAATCATACCAAGGTCATGGTAGAAACTGATCATGGCGGCAAAATCATCTGCATCTTCTATAAAGCACTCTTTCTCAGCATAGTATTGGAGTTGTTTCAGACTTCTGTGGAAAATGTCTTGAGCTAACAAAGCTTCAATCACCTTTTCAAATAGAAACCATCTATTGAACAATTCAGAGAAAAAAAGATCTTGCATAACATTATCATGTACATTTGCCAGTAAAATAATTAACAATTTTTCACTGAAGTGGAGGTGAATAGTGGTGGATATTTACCAAGCCGCAAAGCGGCAAATGAAGGTAAATATCCACCACTTTCACTGACACTGAGGTGAATAACTGTTTTCGTATATACCACACACAAGCTGAATAAACAGCGGACCAAATCATTACTTTCTGAACCCAAAGCGACACGGGAATTGAAGCATTATTCACTTGTGTGGTATATACTAATGCTTATTACAGTCAAAACATCTCAAGCATTCCTATCAAGGATGAAATAATGAATGCCTCCTCATGGCTTACTCATTGCCAAATTGCAAAACAACGCATTAGCGTACAAAAAAACTGCCAGGCATAAAAAAGACATATGCAGCCTACAGTGTTAAATTTAACAAATTTGGTTTGCATAAAAACTAAAAATGCAAAACAAAAATACAAAAGATTATATTGAAAACTGGCAGTGGAATATTCACCAGCTATTTCCAGTTTTGGCTGTGTCATGTGACGTGTTTGACTAATGGTGCACAAAAATATTTGAAGGATTATATTAATATTATATAATAATGTTTACCGAACTGGTATTTTCTCCTCCATGTATGGTCCCTGTCTTAACACTTCCATGATTCTGTCTCGCAGTTCTTGAATTCCATTGATGCGACTGGCCTCTTGCCCTTCAAATAACAACATGATTATAACCATGTTATGACACTAATGCAGTACAAGTGTCTACACACAACTCAGTTATACTAACACTGTGTACATGTACATTATTAAACCTACTGAGCTAAAATAAACACTCCAGTAAACAGTACTGGTATTATTTAGCAGATGTGTATTAAGGCAGGGCCAAGTGTTAGCCAGATTTTTTTTGTGGGGGGGGGGGGGGGGGGGGGGGGGCGAGCGGAGAAATGCTATCCTGGGAAAATTAGGGTTTTAGTTACTCTCAGATATCAGAAGAAGGTGGATTTAAAATTAACAAACAGTGTGTTAAAGCGTAATGTTTTTACAACTTGAAACAGCAACGGTGCTAACGTACCAGGATCTACAAGAGATTATTGCAATTTATTTGCGCTGGCCTTCGAGCTGACATTATTTAGATTTGCTACACCACGCTGATAAGTCCCAAAAAGGACGGAATGGCTGTCCGCGATTGTAACCCTACTTTATCGTTCTGGTCGTGTTGGTGTCTTGCAAAGCTACTTTTTCACATAGTACTTATCGGCCTTGCTATATTATTGTAATGCTTTTACAGTATAAGCATACTAAACATTTAGAACCAGACCTATAGATTTACTATCAAATCCTGCTTGAAGCAATTTAATTTACTCCAAATCAGTGCTACTGCCATTAGCGTTTACAAACCAGAAATCTGACGATTTTTGCTATACTTCAGCTTGACGTTGTAAACGGTGCCAAAATTTCTCTTTCTGTTATTGCTACAATCTGCAAATTCGTTAGTGATGTTTATCATCGTCAAGTTACTAAATCTCCCTTGTGTCATTGTTGGGCAAAATGTTTATTCTTTGTGCAGTGGAAACTGAATGATCATTCACCAGATGCACTCGATACATTATTAACCAAACTGGAACTCAAAAACAAACTTTATCACCAGCTTCTGGAAAGGCGTTCAAATGAAATACTTTTAGTAATTGTTCGTTCAATAATAATAATAATAATAATAATAATAATAATAATAATAATAATAATAGTAATAATAATAATAATAATAATATTTCCTTTATTTCTTTCTTTACTTGCTTATTTACTTAAGTTCTTCTTATTTTTTTCTTTTTACTGTAAAAAAGTGGGGGGGCTAAAGCCCCCCCAGCCCCTCCCTCTGTGCGGGCCCTGTAAGAGGAGGGTAGAGAGAAGGGAAATAAGAGAAATGCAGTCAGTACTGCAAGCTGGGAAGACATATTAACTAAAGGTATCTAATCTACATGCTTTTGCCAACATTACTCTTTTATCATGACAACCAAACTCATGAAATAATCCTAACAGACAGTGCTTACACTGACACATTTCTAAAAACCTCATGATTGTCATAAATAAATTAAGAGCTTATTATCATTACACATGGGGAAACCAGTCTTTGAACAAGGACAATTGTCAAAGAGACTTAATTGCTGCAACATATTCTGGAGCATATTTACTTTAGATAGTCTTGTCCAATATGTCAAGTCAATAGTCAGTTGATAGTTGACCGACATATCAGTCAAGAATTGGCTGATAATTGATTGACAGTCGGTCAATAGTCAACCATAGTTGCTCACTAGTTGGTCAATATATCAGTCAAGATGTCTGTCAGCTGATACAGTTTTTAGTTCATCAATTCTTCAATGATACCTTGCCAACACTTCACCTGTACTTCACTTGGTCAACTATTGGTCAAAGGAAATGTTAATCGGGGACCATACATATACCAAACAAAGCGAGGATGGTTAACACTAACCAAGGATGCATTACTACCCAAAATGTGTTTCTTGAACTCGTGCTTGGTTGCACAAAAACAAAAAATCAATCCAGAAACACAATACTTCCAAACATAGGCACGCTAAGCGTGCAGGAGTTATTTTTTTCAATTGATTGGGTGGCTTGGGTTAGAACTGGGTGTTAGTCCTGTTGGGATGGTTTATTTCATGGGTTGAGCTATTTGTGCATGGTTCATGTGCACGGTCCATCGTGCCGACTAAGGGCTACTTTTGGAAAAATAACTCAAAAACAATTTAAAAAGAAATTGTGCAAATTTTCTAAAATTAGGCTGCTTTCCCTTGTAAATATGACTATGGTGTGCAACCGATCGATCGAACCATACTGTTGAAGACAAAAAATACGTCAGTAATTTCTTCAAACGTAAACAGAAAAAATATCTGGTAGTCACTTTTAAGGTTACCTTGATAGTTAACTATCCATCCCCTTTCATTCCAAGCCGAAAGAAAACCGCTAAGTACATCAAAACATGGATTGAAAACTGTTGACAACATTAACCGTAAATATGATCACAAAATCGCAAACACGCTCACTAAGAAAGCCAAATTGACCCAGAAATTGCAAACGAATAGCCAGATGGAACAAGAACAAAGTATTCTCGGGTTTCTGAAATGGCTCCATTATTTTCATCATCAATATAAAACAGAAACCTTTCTGCAAGCAAGGACGAATTTCTTTCGACGAACGCGAGAAACAAACATGTCTAGTCACCAGTGCATTTCGGCCAAACCACGTGACGATTTTACTTAGACTGGTACAATATTAATTTCGCAACCAGAAGCAGAAACGTGCCCTAACTTGTAAGCGTAACATAATCAGTACCGATATTCCCACGGCCATGCTAAAAATAGCTGTCGATGAAGTTGTGTTACACGCTTGACTGCACACCCAAAAAGCTACAATGGAGGTCAAAAATACTTGGGACATTTCTAAAAAAAAGCATTGAATAGTGCAAGAGATCCTTAGAGGATTTAAAAAAAGAGCCTATACGCTCCCAAGTCCCCCGTTCCCCACTCCCAAGCGCCCCCCTTCCCCCAAGCAATGTTGAAAAACATAAATGCCCTGAACTTGCTGTGTGGCATAGGCAAATCTCAACATTGCTTGGGGGGAGGGGGGTGCAAGCAGTCGTTGTGCCCACAATTGTGGCACATGTCCCAAGATTTATGTCCCGCATTGTAGTTTTCTTTTCAGCCGTTGTTTTTTGCGTGATGAGCCCAAACAACGGCTGTAAAGGAGACTACCAAAAAGCTGGTTGTCTTTTTTTCTTTTGCCTATGAGTAAACGTAACTGCAACCGCTTTGCATTGGGAATATAAATACACTAAAAAGGTATTGCGTCAGCCATGGAATGCGCTGACGTTGCAGCTTTCACTTTCGGTACGTGACAAACAAGAAATATGTTTACTTTGCATGTTAATTTCGCCAGAAGCGACGGTCGTTAATTTGTTTGCAATTTTGCGACTATTTCTTGTCGGTTTAGCCAGTTGAAGTGAATCTTTCGGCTGTTTCATCGAGGCGAGTTCAGAGATCTGAAGAAAATGAAATTTGGCCGACGTAAACACTTGCAAGCATAACGTCATTGGTACGGAAATAACCGCATTGCACCGCCATACTACTTAAGATAGCCATCAATGCGAAGCTTGAAATGCGAGACTTGCACAACGACTCTATACCTTTCTACGGCCCTCACTCGCGGAACAAATGATGATTTTCTCTTGCTGTGCCATCCAACCACGCTGTCAAAACTCCTAATTTAATATTTGCCGAGCAGACAAAACGTGCCCTTGCAAACGATAGTACAATAAATCACTCATGACCGCCCATGTGAAGTCCTACTATTCCTAAGCAGGAAACGTCAAACCTTCTCCGGCCACATTCCAACCTCACTAAAATACCTATTATTTGGCAACTCTCGAACCCAAATAAACGCACATGCCTCAACCTATTACAATCACGTCATTCTTTGGGGGAAAAACCTTGAGAGATTTGTTGTCACTCGTGTTATTACTTAGCCAAAGCTCCTACTAATGCTATACTTTTAACCGAGAGAAAACAGAACACCAGAACACCGCGCGGTTGGAACACTCGCCCTTACAAACAACAGCGTCAGTTTGTTATCATTTGGGGACCAAAACAAAACGTTCAGCAAACACACAACATTCACATTAAAAATGGAAGTCACAACATTTATTCTCAATATACATACTTATTCTACTCAAAAACATCATACATTTTAATATAAAGTGGTCAACAAATACTATACCCATATTGTGTCGTCAACTGAGCCAGTTGATTCCGTAAACCAAGAGAATCACCTTCACCACGATGAAATTTCCAAACACTTTTCGCTTTCAGAACCCACACACTATGTTCTCACCCAAAGCTACATAAAAATCAAGACTTGGAATAGAGACTTCAGACCAACACGGCCCAATAAGGTCGAATCTATACCAAAACAAAAATGGCCGTACCTTGAACCGAAAACAAATATTCATAAAAACGATCCATATATACAAGCCGCAATTTGATTGGTCCTTGATAGAATCCCAGATCTGATTGGTGTGAAATACATACATGAATGATCCACTCAACCATCCACTTAATAGCCAAGCACGTCTTCATGCCGACTAAGAGTTATTTTTTTAAAAAAATAACTCAATTATGTCCATCAACATGTTGGTCAATATCTTGGTTGAAATATACCACCAACAGTTGACCAGTATAGACCAATGACATTTGATCGATACTCAACCAAGAAACAACTACGCCACATTAGCCAAAAGTTGGCCACTACATCAACTGCTGTAATTTTGCACCTATCTTGCCCTCCCAGGGTTTGATTCTTATTCAACAATGATTTTTCCCAAATGTGTCTTTATAGATTACTAAGTTATAAATTTCCCTATTATTAAAGAAAGTGAGGGAGGTGGGGGCCAGGTGTGTGTGTGTGGGGGGGGGGGGGGGGGGGAGGGAGGTGTTGTGCTTATTTGCAAATTTGGCCAAGGACGTGGGGGCTTATTCTAGGGAGGGCACATTATATGTGGCTAAATATCATTTAGGCAAGGTTAAACTCGAGCTAATGCAGCTAGCAAGCATGCCTGATCAGCTAAGGTCAGTTAGGCAAGTTAATATGAGCTTATGCAGTCAGCGGTTTTCCCCTTTAGGAGTACGTGACCCGTGGGGCCGCCTTCAGGGGTTTTGCAGGGGCTTATGGTTCATTGCACAATTGCTTTAGTGTATTCAGCTGATTGTCGCAGATCAGTTTAACTGCTATATTTGCTAGCGAATCATTACAGATTCTTCCCAAGCTCATCTATTTGCGATGAGTTTAAGTTGTGGTTTTAACTTAACTTTGGTTCAGAATCTTTCACACTGATTTGATTTTTATTTTCCCCTTTGTTTCAGCATGGCAATGAAATTGAGACAAATCGAACTGGTTTGAGAAAAATAATATCAAACCAAAGATAAATTTAACCACAACACATATAATCATAAGAGCATGGGCATTTATTTGAGGAAATACAGTGCTTGAAATCTGATTTCTAATATTTTAGTGAACATAGAGCATTTTGAGTGCCTCTATTAAGAAAGAGTCCAATTTGTTTTGGTCTAAGAGCCATGGCCCAGAAGAGTTTATTAAATGATAGGGAAACATGAAATGCTGGCTGTAGAGTCTCAGCAGGAATCCCAGTGGGAGTAAGATTCCCGCAGGCTATATTTTGACGGGACCCTGCCAGGAATCCCACTGGGATCCCACCAAGATCGATGTGGCAATTTTCTCTCAAAGGGTCAGCTCCTAATTACAGTCAAAACCGAAGAAGCGTGAACGCCAAAAATTATTTCTGGAATGTTTATTGTTCTACGACCAATCAGATTCGAGACGTTACCGCAACAAACCGCAACAGTAATTAGCAAAAAGGTTTCGATTCTTTTATCACGAAACGACTTTTTCGTCTACATTAAGTCTTGAGTTCACCACCGATTAACAAACACTCTGGAATTATTAATTTTCTTCTATTTCAGAGTTGAAGCATAATCAAAGAATAACTATAAACGATAAATACTGAAAAGAGAAAAATAATCGAACAGTCATGGCTAGACAGCGCGTCTGGAAGCAGAATAGAATTTTTGATTATTTTTAAAAAATACGGCCTATCCGGTTTTTTCTTCTTACCATAATTTCTAGGTTTTATCCTTTTCCCCATTTCACCAAAAAAATTATTGAATAAACTTTACAAAAATGTTCTCTCTACCTTACTTCGATGCAGAGCCGGAACAGTTCATGAAGCCGCAGCAAAATTCTCCGGCCCAGTATGTCACGCAACGGCACCCATTTTTTCAATTTTTAACGGCACACATATTTGAATTTGCAACGGCACGCAAGTTTGCATTTGCTGTGAAAATTCAATTTTATTCTGCTTCCAGACGCGCTGTCTAGCCATCTCTGTTCGATTATTTTTCTCTTTTCAGTATTTATCGTTTATAGTTATTCTTTGATTATGCTTCAACTCTGAAATAGAAGAAAATTAATAATTCCAGAGTGTTTGTTAATCGGTGGTGATCTCAAGGCTTAATGTAGACGAAAAAGTCGTTTCGTGATAAAAGAATCGAAACCTTTTTGCTAACTACTGTTGCGGTAACGTCTCGAATCTGATTGGTTGTAGAACAATAAACATTCCAGAAATAATTTTTGGCGTTCACACTTCTTCGGTTTTGACTGTAATATACGACAATAGTCACCTACTGTAAACTGTGCATTTTTCCAATCTCTATACAAGTCATTTAACTAAGAATAACTTGGTAGTTCTATTGATTACAGGGTTTTCAAAAGTAACTGGCGCCCGACGCAAGTCACCGGCTACTTCGAGCGTTAGCACCGCGTACTTTTGGAAGTCAAAATTAAAAAAATGATAGTAATAAAAAATTGCGATTCCTATGGGTTACGTTAAAGATAACATATTTTGTTCTTGCCCATTGCTCGCGTTCCAGCATCAGAAATCGTAGCTCTTTTATTCAACAACATTCAACGTGGACCGGGAACCATTTGCGTTTTCCCGCGAAAGACTGACATTTGATCCTTTCGTGACTAGTTTCTTCTTGCGTAAGTGAATGGTCCCAGTCACCGGGTGAAAAGGCAGAAATCACAGCCGCTTTTAACCCAGTTTGGGTTCAAACATCAAAGAAAGGAGATTGCTGGTATGAAACACTTTTTAAAATGCAAATTGTTTAGTGTTCGCCGGGTTTCTGTTTACAATCCCCCAGTCGATCAGAAAATAAGTTTTGGTGCTTGTTATGAATGAAACATTGCTTGAAAACAATATTGTATCGCTTAGGTTGAATTATTTATTGTCAACAAGGCAATTTGTAAGGGATGCTTTTATTTATTCAACGTTTGGTTTCGTGAGGCGCCGTTTCGTGAATGTGAACAGTGGCAGACTCTAGCAATTAAATAAATTTTATGCCGACACAAATTTGTTTAAATTTAACTTTTGATATAAGCCAAGGTATTTTTAAGATTTTTGTAAGACTTAAAGTTTAATTTCAAGTCTTCATAATTAGTAAACCGGATGAAACTGAATGTTTTACAGTTCTTTATGGAAAATTAATTTTATATGGAGCCGACACAGCCAGACTTGTCACGACTATGTCGCGTAACATGTTACGGCTCGCTTAACATAAAATTTTTCTAACCTTTTGTTTTCCTGGAGTTTTACTGAAATTGTTTGTTTAGCAGAGCATTGTTACTTTGATAACTAAACAACAGTTAAAACAGTTGTGCCCGCGGAATAAAATTGATTTATCTAATCGATTGAAATTTAGCTAACAATGCATTATTTACGGAGCTTGTATGTAGCGCTAAAAAATAAAATTAAATCTCCGCCTTTTACTCAAATTTTGTATTCGCGAGGTCATTACGTGAGGCCGAAATAACTATGCTTGGTTTCTTTAACGCGTTGGTCATGAAACTGTTCATCTTTATTTTCAATAAGTAGGAAAACTCTGACTGCAAAAATAAATTTCAAGAGTTGATTCATGTTATAACAGGTCAATGAAGTACTGATGAGGGCAAGAGGTCAGTTTTTATTCGGATGTAATATGTAACATGGGAAAAGCGTTGTAATATGTGAGTAAACATAATTTTCAAAAAACACTCTAGGTTATAATAAAGTGTACAACGACCTAAAAAATAACTTTTTGGTCCTGAAAATGCACCTCAGAGCATGCAGATTTTCAATTTTTTCTGGGGGAGGCCCCCCATACCCCCTGCAGGAGAGGGAAACCCCCTCCCACACCCTCCCCATAGGCGGCTTTGCTGCCCAGCACCGCTAGCGCAGCGCATTGGTGCTCCGGCTATTTTCCCATTTCCTCCTGATACTTTTTTCCATTTTGAAAACCCTGGATTATCAATCAATTTAACATGGTCGTACAAGTACTTCTGTCAATACCTGCTTGTTGTTTTCTTTTGTTTGGACGCTTTCCAAAAAATCCTTTGATCTTATTCCTCTTCATCAGTGAACTTGTGTTATCAATGCTGAAGAATGGTCGAACCACATGTTTCTCATAGATCTTTCCAGAGATTCTCTTCTGTATTTGTGATTTCATCACTGCAATGTCTTCAAATGGTTTGTCAGCATGTGTACCAACAATGAACACTGGAGGCGGCAGATAGGGCAGCTTCCCTTGTGCTTCATCATCTGTTTCTTCTTTCACCTGTGTGACACTGTGAATTGTAGCAAGCCATGACAGCAAATTCTCCAGATTTGTTTCATTGTTTGGGTTTTCCAAATGAATATCAGAGGTTCCTTGTCTAACACAGGGCTGTGCTAAGGCATGTAATGGCTTGCTGAGGTTGTGCACCAAAATGTAGAGTGCTCGTGGTGATAAGAAAAGAGGGTGAGAGGCATAGTACAGGTGTTGTCCAGCAAAATCCCACATATCCATATTTACAACAGATTCTTCTTTGCTAATATCAACACGTTTACCTTTAACATACTCTAACCACTCATGAACATGTTGTGTGATGTCATGTGGGGGCGAAGTGGCATTGATGGTTACATCAGGCTCATCTAATTTGTTTTCACTGTTGCAATCAGAGAAATGTTCTCCACCATTAACACTGTCCTGACTTAGCACTACTTTTCCTTTTCTCGATGGTGAGGACACGTCTGACTTGTTAGAGTGATCTGCTGTCCCCTCAACCTAGAATAGAGCAGATACAAGAGGTGATTAGTGGTATGATTACTGACATGCCAGAAACTCAGAAAGATATCATCTCCAACAGTTATAGACACCATCCTGATGAACATTTTCTCTGATTTGCTCCAAATCATTGCAAATAATTATACAGTTAATATCTCTCTCTAAACAGACACTGCAGCTATGGTCATATGAGTTACTCGTTATGTCAGAGATGTGTAAACAAATTAGGGTTGGAGACTTTCTTTCAGGGATAATGTGTGAAAAAAAAAGTTACTTCAGATGTTGAAAAGCTGGTGATCAGCATGCATCGTCTCCAAAAAAAGAATGCCAGGGGTGAGATGAATGTGTCTCTTTTAAAGAGTAAGCTGTCTTAAATATAAAGGTGTCTATTTACAGCTATTCTCAATCTCATGCGCCATTCAGAGCAAAAAGTCTAGATGCAAGTTTGCGTTTTAATGGATGTCAATCATCTCTGCCTCCTGATTAACGGATCTCATAATCTCAAGAATATTCAAAATCCTGTATTTGGAACTTTAAAAAAATAGTTGTTTAGTTATTGGTAACAAATTATGAGCCTAAGCTCTGTTTTCCGTAATCTGAAAAATAAAATAAGTATACAAAAATAAATTTCGTGCATGTAGATTTGCTAGATATTTTTTTGGTCATTCATGTGTGCCAATGACTGTTTTTCAGTATAATAAGCAGGCAATGTTGATTTCCGCTATTTCCCAATCGTTCATATCTTTTACACTCAAAAATTAAAACTTCAGTTGTAGCTATTCGTCTAAAAGTTAACTCACTTACTAGTATTTTGGGCTCCAATGACTATTAATTGGTTTAGTAAATCCACCAAAATTAAATTCGGTCAATCCCATGCATGAATGACCACAAAAATATCCAGCAAATCTACACACATGAAATTTATTTTTGTACTTATTTTATATTTAAAGTTATCGAAAACAGAACTTAAGCTTAAAATTTGTTAACTTAACGACATTTTTTCAAGTTTCGAGAATTTTAAATATTCATGAGATTTCGAGATCAGTTAACCAGGAGGCGGAGATGATTGACATCCATTTAAACTCAAATTTGCATCTAGACTTTTTTCTCGGAAGGATGCATGTGATTGAGAATAGCTGGAAGAGAGTTGATTGCAAATAATATATTAACAGCGCTGGAAATAACAATCAATCACTGAACATTGTCCAAACAAATTTTGAAACTGTACAACTAATTAATTTTATAGGTTGGACAGAGATCATGTCTGAGCACCAAAATGTCTCAGGTTTTTGTCATGAAGATCTTGTTTACTGATCATGTTTGCTTTAAACATGTTAAAAATCAGAAATCATAAAGATCCATGTTTTGTTTGGCTGTACAAAACAAAACACCATAACTGTGAAACAAACACGAGCTTCAAAAAGTGCCCCATAATATGCATTGCTAAGCATTCTTATTTCATGTATGCATATGGCTTGAGTCATCAGTTTATGCAAATTGCATAAAATGCTAACTAATGTCCGACCAAATTTGCAGTATGTCCAGTCAAAAAAGAGATTTGCAAGGACATATGTCCTGCTTAGCAGGAAAAATTATTTTCAGTACTAATATAAAAGCTCTGTTACTGTTATAGACCTGGTCCTTCTTGGAATCATTGCCATCTTCACTTGCCAAGTTTGATTCTTCTTCAAAATCTGATTCTTCTTGAAAGTCTAAAGAATCCAAATCCAATCTAACATGCTGACACAGTTTTTCTGTCACCATCCTTGCTATATCTTTAGAACATTCTAGCAATCCTGGTTTGTTCTCATGGGTGGGATGCCAGTTCTTAACTTGTTCAACTTCAATCTGGCATTGTGAAGCATTTACTTCAATTGCTTCAGTACTCTGTTCTTTAGGATCAAATGGCAGGCCTAAGAGATTCTTCTTTAGACTGGATTTACCAACCCGATCTGGGCCAATAACTATCAATCGACAACGGTAGACATTCACATATCCATCTCTTAGAGCCTTTTCATAGGCCTGTTGTGCTCTTTGCCCCTCTGCTCTTTGTTCATGTATATGATCTAATAAGTAAAAGTAATGAGAATATTTTTGTCAAGAATTATTATTACAACTAGGGATAGTTAACACTACAACTGCCCCCGCTGTTATCCTTTTTTTTTCTCAGCGTATCCGTTACTACAGTCAATTATTTCGCTTGATATTTTGGCTATTCTATTTTCTTTATTGATTGAAAATCAGTTTTTTGTTTGGAACAGTCTTGCGATAATTTTCTCGTGTTCTACTCACAAAGCATCACTTGTTTCTGGCTTTCTCTTTTTCAAGATCATGGGACGAGGATGTGCCATTTAAAACAAACTTTCACTATGAATTGTTGAGGTCAAGTAGCTAAGTAAGACAAAGATATATTATGCAAAAATTCTGAAGGATTACATGTAATAATCACGTAAATTTAATGACACGAACGCCTTCCCAGTCTTCCCAACTTCCTGAGTTTATTTTTGTCTTTTTTTGCTGTAATGGGTGATCGTAGCGAGGATAAACTTTGGTAATAGCGAAACGTTTTAAAACTACCAATTGAGACCAGCTGTTTTCAGATTTTTTGTTTCAATATATTAAGGCTGGGAACTCAAGCAGCAATGACCAACTTGACAGCTGAGCTCGAAACGGATGCCAAAAGATTTCTCACCTCTGTCAATGTAAATGCCTGCCGTGAGTTTTGATTATCTCAAGAACTCTTTTGGATTCTCTTTCCTTCTTGACAAGTCTCAGTTACAAATTTTACTTAATGCCTAAAGACTGATCGAGTCTTTTATCTTTTATTTCTACCACTTGAGTTTTTTTAAGTTATGATGTTCCACCTAAAAGCCGAAAGCACTGGATCGACAGCTTGCTAGTTATACATGTATGTCTCAAGTGAAAACTTTCTCACTTCTCTGCGAGTTTCAATGCTCGCGGTATCTTTCAAAAATTTTCCTTCTTTAACTCTTTTTGAACTTATCGCAGCTGCTAACTTTATATCTTGGTTGTGGCCTGAGCCGGGGGGGGGGACTCCCATATGAAATGGACGGGGATGCTCGTCGGAAATTTTGAATTTAACCCCTAAAAGAGACCAATCTGGGTGCGGCCGAAGCTAATGCAGACCCCTAAAAGAGTAAATATAACGAATCCAAACTTTTTTCTTTTTTGTTATTTCTTCGTGTGCAACCCTAAACGAGACCTTGACGGCTAAAAATAATGACATTTTGCCCAGAACACCCTAAGCGAGACCAAAATCCGAAATTTACACCCCTAAGCGAGACGACGAGCATCCCCGTCCATTTCAAATGGGAGTCCCCCCGGGGGGCCTGAGTCTTTCAAACCCCTTGTGTAAAGTGTGATTTGTGTCTGACAAATCTCGATTTCGGATTGAGTCTGTCAATCCTGCGAGCGAACGAGAGCTGCTCGCAACACGCAAACAAGAGAAATTTCTAGACCAATACATACTATTCTTGTTTTTGATCATATCCATTGCGTAAGTTTCGGCTTCTAGACCTTGTGAAATCAATAAAGCTCTAAGGAAACTGCAGCAACCCAACTGCAATCAAGGTTTGCAAGCGTCGTTTGTTGACTTGTCATTTGTGCACGTGCTCACGCTTTGGTTTGTCATCATCACCCAATCATCGTTTATCTTGCGTCATCATTTACCAATCACAGTACAGGAAATTTTATCACACCTACCGATACTACTTGCGGGCATTTTATCCCACCTACCGATACTACTTGCGGTCCCACTTTGGCCAAGTCGAGATTTTGTCTGGTATATTATTGCCCCCGCAGGGTTTTGGCCCAGAGGCCAAAACCCGAGGAGGCATCATTGTAGTCCACGCGTATATAGAGTATATATATACTAGGTATAGTTAACACTACAGCTGCCCCCGCTGTTAATCTTTTTTTCTCAGCGCAATTTTTTTCTCAGTCAATTATTTCGCTTGATATTTTGGCTATTCTATTTTCTTAATTGATTGAAAATCAGATTTCTGTTTTGAACAGTCTTGCAATAATTCAGAAGAAAACACAAATTTTTCTCGTGTTCTGCTCACAAAGTATCACTTGTTTCTGGCCTTCTCTTTTTCAAGATCATGGGACGAGGACATGCCATTGAAAACAAACTTTTAGTGTGAATTGTTGAAGCCAAGTAGATAAGTAAAACAAAGCCAAACTATGAAAAAATTCTGAATGACTAATAACACGTAAATGTAATTACACGAACGCGTCCCCAACTTCCTGAGATCATTTTGCTTTTTTTGCTGTAATGAGTGATCTCAGCGAGGATAAACTTCGGTAATATACAAATTCAAACGTTTTTAAACTACCAGTTAGGATCAGCTGTTTTCAGATTTTTTGTTTCAATATATTAGGGCTGGGAGCTCGAGCAACAATGACAAACTTGACAGCGGGGCTCAAAACGGATCCCAAAAGATTTCTCACCTCTGTCATTCTGATTTGATTATCTCAAGAACTCTTTTGAATTCTCTTTCCTTCTCGAAAAGTCTCAGTTACAAATTTTACTTGAATGCCTGAAGACTGATCGAGTCTTTTATATCTTATTTCTACCACTTGAGTTTTTTTTATTAATTTTAATGTTATATTATGTTCCGCCTAAAAGCCGAAAACACTGGATCGACAGTGGGCTAGTTATATATGCATGTCTCAAGTGAAAACTTTCTCACTTCTCTGCGAGTTTCAATGCTTGCGGTATCTTTTAAAAACTTTCCTTGCTTAACTCTTTTTGAACTTATCGCAGCTGCTAACTTTATATCTTGGTTGTGGCCTGAGTCTTTCAAACCCCTCGCGTAAAGTGTGATTTGTGTCTGACAAATCTCAATTTCGGATTGAGTCTGTCAATCCTGCAAGCGAACGAGAGCTGCTCGCAACGCGCTAACAAGAGAAATTTCTAGACCAATACGTACTATTCTTGTTTTTGATCATATCAATTGCGTAAGTTTCGGCTTCTAGACCTTGTGAAATTTAAAGCTCGAAGGAAACCCGAAGGAAACTGCAGCAACCCAACTGCAATCAACGTTTGCAAGCGTCGTTTGTTGACTTGTCATTTGTGCACGTGCTCACGCTTTGGTTTGTCATCATCACCCAATCATCGTTTATCTTGCGTCATCATTGACCAATCACCGTACAGGAAATTTTATCACACCTACCGATACTACTTGCGGACATTTTATCACACCTACCGATACTACTCGCGGTCCCTCTTTGGCCAAGTCGAGATTTTGTCTGGTATATACTATATATATATATAGTCTATATACGCGCGGACTACAATGATGCCTCCTCGGGTTTTGGCCTCTGGGCCAAAACCCTGCGGGGGCAATTAGTTAGATGTTAGCAATATCAAGCAGGGGTAGTTTTATTATTAAGCAGCATCAGTGCAAGATTAATGTTATTTTTTTAACATGAATGCATAATATTATGGTAAATAAACTTTTAATTACCATTTTTTATTTCATTCTTCATTTATTATCAATGTAATGTAATTCTATTGTTAGTAATGTACTGTATGTAGTTTATTGTAAGTAGCATGTTGTAATACAATTGTTTAAAATAATAATAATAAAAAATTAAAAATTAAACTTTTACAATTATACATGTATTTATGACAAATAACTTTTAGACCATGTAAAACATGTACATATAAAGTTAACCCCCACTATAACATTAAGCACACAGTCCTTCAGTATGTATTTTATCAAAGTTGAGTTATTTTCAGTAACTTAATTTTATTCACAGGGACTTAAACAACTGTCCAGTAACTGACAGTATATATTTTCAAGAAACATCTATTTTTTATCACTGGTATATACTGTTTAAGTACAACTTGGGAAAAAATTGCCCTTGTGGTTGGTGTACTGAATCCCCAATCCAGAAGCTCGTTTTGGAAATTTTTGGAAAAATATTTTATATAAGACAACAATTAACTGTAACTTTGAAGCTTTACTTTTTTTATTTTTTGCCAACAGTTATTTGAGTGTTTTACATTTGTAGAATTTGAAATATTGTTTCAGTTCAGTTCAGTTTATTTTCTTGACAGCAAGTTTTAACTTAAAAGACTGTGCAAGAAGAAAGCTTGAACTCTGGAACTTTATAGGGCAGAGAAAGACTTCTTTTCTCTTGAATTTTCAACTTGACTTTGAAGCTTTTGTCAGGCATGGAAAGATAAATATATTAGCTTCACTTACGATTGAAGTTTTTATATTCCTTGAGATTTGTCAAAATGTTTTACAACTACACATTCATGAAGATGCCTAAAACAGGTAAATTAATTTTGGTAAAAGTAATATTGCCTAAATAAACTGCTTCCATTTATTCTTCTTAGGCTATAAGACAAGCTAATGATCAGGACTATTCAGTGTACCACTGGCAATTAATACTTAATCATGTTAAAATTTTACTTCGGTGCACAATTAAATACAACATGAATACAAATAATGAACATTTAATTTCTTATCTTTACCTGCTACACCTCTGGAGTACTTCATCCTATTCTGTATTTTCACAACCCTTCTCATTCCTTCAAATGTTAAAGGATTACCATCCACATACAGCTCTTCCAGCTCCTTCAGTTCACCAAAATCATCAGGCAAACACTCCAGCTGGTTATTACTCAAGTCCAGCCTCCAGGGGTTCTTCAAATGTGAGAAGTGTGTTGGTAAAACTGACAGCTTGTTGTTTCTCACATCCAGCACTTCCAGCTCCTCCAGTTCAACAATATTATCAGGCAAATACTCTAACTTGTTACCACTCAAGTACAGCCTCCTGAGTTTCTTCAGATGTGAGAAGTGTGTTGGTAAAACTGACAGCTTGTTGTTTCTCACATCCAGCTCGGACAGGTTAATCAGTTCACCAACAGTTTCAGGTAGTTCACTCAGCTGGTTGTTGTATAATCTCAGCCCTTTGAGATTTTTCAGCTTGTTAATACTTGTTGGTAATTCTGTCAAGTTATTATTTGACAAGTGAAGTTCCTCCACATCAGTCAGGTCAGTAACAGCTTCAGGAACTTTTGACAACTTTCTTTTACTCAGATCTAAAAACCTTCGCCCATATTTGGTTTCAATGAACTCCCTGAGCTCCTCGTCTGAAATATTTTCCATCATCAACAGTGCAAGGCAACTGTAAAATGCGCTGACTTTGTATAACTTAATTCTGTTGAAGTACCTGAAACCAGAAATAATGTAAACTTATGTTTTAATATCAAAGCTTACAAAATTGGTTCACGATTCGCTGAAAGCTACTGGCAAGCTCCTTCAAATAAAGAAGAAGTCTAGTGAAGATTCGCAGAAAAACCTGGGCAATTACTGTTATTAGTTCAAACAATATGAATGAAAGGAAGGTGTATTAATATTCATCTATTCTGTAACAAGATTTTAAATACGGTAAATAACATTTAAAACGCATTTATAATGCAAATGCTGACTCAACCTGATCAATGGGGGACGCTACGGATCGATCGATCTGCGTGCACGGAAAGATATCTCTAGATCTCACAGCTTCAAATTAAACAAGCTACGTTAACTCATGATCGAAAGTTTCACTTGTGTTTTATGCTTGTTTACTTTTTATCTTATAAATAAGGTGACGGACTAAAAGTTCTAAGCTACGAAGCCGTACTACATTTAAACTTCGTCTTAAAATAGCGTTGCTCTCGAGCTCACTGCAGGAATTCAGCTTTAACTGCTCATTTGACTGGCCTTAAGTTTAATATAAAGCGATTTGAGAATAGTTCACATCATTAAACGTCTGTACATCAAACAATTTCTTACCTTAACTCTTCGAGAATACAGGGAAGAAAAGAAAACTGTTGTATACACTGTGTAGAATTGAACGAGACTCTGAAGACGAACGACTCCCTTCTCAAGTTACGAATGGCATGTTTGGGGTCCGGGGCCGGGGTGGGGAGGGGGTTGCTAAACGTTCTCTCTTGGCTCACCCTCAGCAAAATAATTAGACGTTCTTGGATTTTTTTTTTACCTTTGGATAACTGGGAGGCTAACCCTCCCACCTCCCCCTCCCAAAAAATAAATAACATAAAATTAGGGTAATTTTGCAGCAAGAAACACAAGGCACCAAAGAAAGAGGGCGTTCGCTGGTCGGTACCTTCCCCTCCCCACCCCCACCACCTCCACTCCCTGCAATCTGCATGAGAACAAGGAAGCGGATTTTTGGACAAACATGGCGAGCTGCGAGGGTGAACCGAGGGTGACGATGTCGTTTTACTTGGACACCAAAACATTCAACGAGGGAGCAGTGGTTGAGCGGCTTATATATTTGCGGTGTAAAACGCACCAGTGACGTCTTGTAGGTGTCTCATATAGGTGTCTTATAGGTGTCTTATAGGTGTCTCATACGCTCGCTGCTGTCTCTGGCTTTAAAATGGGACTTTGGATCTTTTTTAGGGACGGACCATTATTTTTCTGGAGGGGGGGGGGGATGAAAAATATTGAAAAAAATTGTTTGCAGGGCCTAAAAAGACAAAATAAATTGTTTGCAAACATCATATGTACTAAAAAATAGTTTATATAGCAGTCAGGGCATCTGATAGGGTGCGGAAAAAAATAACAAATTATGCGGAAATTTTCAGTAACATTATGCGGAAGAAAGTGTTGATTATGCGGAAAACACGTTGGATTATGCGGAAATTCTCGGCTCGCTTCGCTCGCCAAAACTCACATCTTTTCATGCAGCCGAAATCGAGCTGCCCCTAAAGCCGAGAGTTTGCTCGCAGGTTAATTTTAAACAAAAAAAATTACATTGGTATTTGGGCTTTTCCAGTTATTTTCATTTGTATTTGGGATGTTATGAAATTATCTTATCAATTATGTGATGTTCAATGAAAATAACACAACCGTTATTTTGTTGGCTGAAGTTGATTTTCTTCTTATGCATAAACAATACAATTCAAGGTGCTACGTGATCTACTACAACATTAATTGCACGTTGAACAAAATAACAGTCCATTATCTACATAGAAAACTCCAGGATACAGGTTCACTCAATCCTTTGCTGATATTAGACTTTCAAAAAAGTCCTTCGTCTTCATTATGGCACGTCGCTCACAGGCCACTTTGCAGCCTCAAGCTCGCTTCACTTAATTCGTCGCTCATCTAGCCCGTGAGGGGCATACGATTAGCGCTAATCGTATGGCCCCCAAAATATAACAACACGCAATAACATATGTATTAAGGCGTTTTTTGTAACGTTCGTTTAGTTTATACAGCATACTTAAGTTATTATTCACTTCCATGGGAAGTTGTAGCCAGGCACGCGAATGTGCTATATATGCTGTTCTTTGCTAGTTGTATTCATTCCCTGAAGAAGTCTCAGTTAGAGACGAAACTCATGAAAAATAAACGACAAGCTTACAACCACAAGAAGTCTTTCCTTGTGCTGCTCACTAGTCTTCGTTAAAAAATTAAAAAAATTAAAGAAAAATTACTGCCGCCAATCTTTGTTGTGTACGTCTCAGAAAACGAAAAAGATGAGTTCAGAGGTGTTTATTGGTCGATGGCAGCAAAAGCGAACCTCCTTTTTGAGTCAGATCGTGGTTAATAAAGATCGAAAAAAAAATTGTTTGCAGGAAGGTGTTGTTAGAAAAAAATTGTTTGCAGAGGTGCATAGATAAAAAAAAGTTTGCAGAGAGATATTTTTCATCCCCCCCCCCCCCCCCCTCCAGAAAAATAATGGTCCGTCCCTTAGGCCTCTGGGTCGGGGGTACACCTGAAGCCTTGTTTTTCCACCGCTAAACTTGGTTTAATGCCAATATCTCGTCCGCGTTTCAAGGAATCCAGAAACTCTATGCTCATTTCACAAAGCTATGTTTAGCGGGGTTTTGTAAATTTTTGGGTGATTTTTGGAGATGTTTGGGAAGAGAAAGTTTTTCTCAAAGGTTTAGTAAAATTTGGAGAAATAAGAAATATTAAAGATTTAATGTGATGTTAAATTGGAATTTGAAGTTAAAAATTAGTAGATGGACACCCAAACAGTCCCCCGACAACCTGGGGTGCTCTTGCGCGGGGGTCAACTGTCTGTTGGTGTTTCAAAACTAATTTTCTTTCTTCTATCCTTTCCTTAAACCTCTTAAGGTGGCTCGACTGGTTTTTTTAGGGGCAACACCGCTCAAGTTTGAGAACTAACCAGACTGTCATTAACAATGCCATCGAAAAACTATCACCACAGCTGAATTAGGTAAAGATGAAAATTTGTTATGACCAGTGTTATTTTGACATCGGAGTTGTCATAGCAACGTAATGACGTCATCACGTTTATCAATTTCGTTCGTATTGCTCGGCACCAGGAGGTTTTTTCGGAAATCGCTCAAGGAAGCATGTACCTCCTATACCTGCCTCAATGTTGGCAAAGTTTGAACAAATTCTGTGAGAGCGTTATCGAAATTTTTGGGGATGAAGTTTCGAGGGTCATAAATACAGTAAAAAACATACTATTGAGATAATAGGGTAATATCTGAAGAACACGACGCGCTTTGGGAATGCAGTTTCATCTCATAGTAGTTTGATGCCATTTAAAATTGTGTATACAAAATTATGGGGATCGCCACGACCGATTGCGAAAAAAACGGATTTGATGAGCGTGCATTCAGGTGCTCTTGTTGCCACTTTTGTAAATAATTTGGTCTACACCTACAAATGTGATAATTATTTGGAAACTGCTCGATGAATTTTTTTAAAAACTTGTCAATCTCGAGTTTTGTCATCAGTTTATATGGCCTGCAAGTTTCAAGGTCATTGAAAACATGTAAGACAATAAAATCGGGGCTCCAATGTACTACTTTTTTCTCCCAGATTTTGTGTTTACAAGTGAGTGTCCTCATTATTCACGGGCATTGTATTCAACTTTCATTTTCACGTGCACAACTCAGCAAAAAATTCATTTGCATTTTATCAGTGAGTTTAGACTTTTTTCCTGATCTGTTGTTCTACACAAAAATAGCTTTTCGTTTCCTGGAAAAAGAGACCCTCGGCATTGCTGTATTACAGTCTAATGGCGTAACAAATATTATTACAGTTTTCAAGTCATATCAGCATGTTTCCCGAACATTTTTAGAAAGCAATTGAGCGTTCTGTTTAATGCAAATGAATTTTTTGCTGAGTTGTGCACGTGAAAATGAAAGTTGAATACAATGCCCGTGAACAATGAGGACACTCACTTGTAAACACAAAATCTGGGAGAAAAAAGTAGTACATTGGAGCCCCGATTTTATTGTCTTACATGTTTTCAATGACCTTGAAACTTGCAGGCCATATAAACTGATGACAAAACTCGAGATTGACAAGTTTTTAAAAAAATTCATCGAGCGGTTTCCAAATAATTATCACATTTGTAGGTGTAGACCAAATTATTTACAAAAGTGGCAACAAGAGCACCTGAATGCACGCTCATCAAATCCGTTTTTTTCGTAATCGGTCGTGGCGATCCCCATAATTTTGTATACACAATTTTAAATGGCATCAAACTACTATGAGATGAAACTGCATTCCCAAAGCGCGTCGTGTTCTTCAGATATTACCCTATTATCTCAATAGTATGTTTTTTACTGTATTTATGACCCTCGAAACTTCATCCCCAAAAATTTCGATAACGCTCTCACAGAATTTGTTCAAACTTTGCCAACATTGAGGCAGGTATAGGAGGTACATGCTCCCTTGAGCGATTTCCGAAAAAACCTCCTGGTGCCGAGCAATACGAACGAAATTGATAAACGTGATGACGTCATTACGTTGCTATGACAACCCCGATGTCAAAATAACGCTGGTCATAACAAATTTTCATCTTTACCTAATTCAGCTGTGGTGATCGTTTTTCGATGGCATTGTTAATGACAGTCTGGTTAGTTCTCAAACTTGAGCGGTGTTGCCCCTAAAAAACCCAGTCGAGCCACCTTAAAATTTCACTCAAAATCGGGTGTACCCCCACCTTAAACAAGAACACGATATCGTGAGCCAGCGAGGGGGTCTGGGGCATGCTCCTCGGGAAAATTTGGATTTCCGTTACTCTCAGATACCGAGAAATGGATTTGAAATTAACAAACGAAGTGTTAGATACAAGCATTCAGCGATTAAAACGAAATGTTTTTACAGTACAAAAATACTATACATTTAGAATCGGGGGTGGAAGTGAAATTATGAATCATAGCTGTAAAATTGGTAGGAATCACAAATCTTCGTGTTTAAAACTTGGGAATCATGAATAACGAGAGATGGCTAAAAGAATCATGAATAACAAATGAATATGTTTCCATAGAATGCAAACTACGAAACTTCTTAACAGTTATATCACAGAAATGGCCGAAAATAGCATTTCCGAGCGTCTAATTTTCAAAATTTTCTGGGAGAGCATGCCCCCAGACCCCCTACAGGAAAACACTGAAAACGCGATTCAAATCTTCATCCCTTACCTATCAACTTGACCGTGATTAGGTATGTTACACACAGCGAAGTTATTTTCAAAACTGGATGAAAACAGTGACAAATGAATCATGAATATTGAATGAAATTTTTAAATGAATCATGAATCATTGAGGTAAAACAAGACAGGAATCATGAATATCCAATGTCCAATGATTTCACTTCCACCCCCGAATTTAGAACCAGACCTACAGATTCACTATCAAATTCTGCTACTTTTATTCCTTACAAACTAAATCAAAAAGACAATTTATCTCCAGCTTTTAGAAAGGCGTTCACAAATGAATTATTATTAGTAATTATTCGTTCAGTAATTATACATGATTCTGTCAAGGAAAATATCATCCCATGATGCAGTTTCCGAAGAAAATTGTAACTTATCCTCACTGCATATCTATTGTAGCGATCACGAAGAACTAAGTTATGGGGGAAATCCGCGACCGCCGAGGCAAGAGATATGCAGCAAGGCTAGGTGAGAGGTGGTCACCGCCACCAGGGGAGGAGGGAGGGGCGCAAAGCGCCTTCCAAGGCAATCTCGACATACTGCGAGATCCCGCGCCGCACAGCCAGATTTTATGCCTGAATGGCCGCAAAGGATCATACTAGACGCCACCAACCCGGATCCTCGGGATTAAAGGAATGAAGCATGCTTTCATGACACGCTAATTATATATGCAGTGAGAATAGCGGCAAATGTGTCGCTCTCCCTTGTTAGTAAGTATATTCTTGTTAGGGATGCCACCTTTTTTGTTGTGGATTTTTTCACTGGGGACAGGGCATCGGATTTAGGGCGGCTCTCCTGCAACCAAGTTTTCAGGTTAAGAGATCGGGAAGGCTTTTTAATTAGATTGTCTCTTACGAAAACAGTTCGCAAGGGGTCCCCCCGTGAGTTTGTCCTCGTCCCTTTTCGGGACCCAGAGGTTTGCCCTGTTCTTTGGTTGAGCTATTATATTCGTGCCTGCCAAGCTCTGGGGGTCTCCTTGTCTGGGGGATACTTTTTCCGGGCTTCTGATCGGGGGAAGTGTGTTGGGGAGAGACCATTTCTTGGTTCGGCAGTTAATAATCGTTTGCGTGTGTATCTCTCCGAGGCGAAACTTTGTGCAGGGGAAACACTCCACAGTTTCAGGGTCGGGCTTTCCAACACTCTTAACATTTTGGGCTGTTCTCCGGATGAGATAGCCCAGTATTTGGGATGGAGAAGTAGTGATATGGCGAGGCACTATACCCGTGTATCTCAGACGGCCAGTGCTCTTAATCTTTTGGAAACTCTCATGCCCCGGGTTTCGTCTGTTACTGCCACGGTTTCTCATCCGGGAAACATCCAATCAATAGTAATTTATCCTCACTGTATATCTATTGTAGGGATCACGAAGAACTAAGTTATGGGAGAAATCCGCTCCCGGCCCCAACAATTGCCATGCCTCGCCGGTTCCGCGCGCTGTCCAAACAACGACACACAAGCGGAGGAAAATACCACGCTACGCCCGAAAAATGCTCAAGTTGCTTTATTCCACAGATATTCTTTCCATTACTCAGATCCCCAGGCGCCCAATGCTAGCTATACTAACCCTGTGGTATGGAGATACAAAAGTGCACAAGCGGTCAGACTATTTACTTCCTAAAGTGACCGATAAGCGATCTGAATTTCGTGAAGAAAAGAGGGACCGCCTTCTTAGGAGTCACCGCCAAACTGGCTTGCTCATCCCTAGTAAATTTTAAATATTCCTTCACTAAAGAGTGCGAAACAGGGTTAGCATTACCCAAACGGCCTAACTTATTATAAATAGCACGTAACTTCCAATGAGGGAGTCCACGGAACCAGCTGCTAAACGGCGGGGGCATTTACAAACTTTCCTATCACACGAATGAGTGTGAACAATAGTTCTGCCTGTCCTATCCTTACTAATAAGAAATTTAACAATGTCTTCAGAGGTGGCAGAGGTTGTGGACTTCGGCGGCGAAAGAGAAGCGAGGAAACTTGACAACTGCCGCTCCAAGGAAGACTATTGCTTCTGATATGACTTGTTACTGGAAAGCGATTTAAAGCTCACAAAACGGCTATTGATAGCATTCATGTCTAGACAAGGCTGGACAACTGGAGTAGTAGGAGTCCCTGCTGATGTGCCACAAGCTTAGCAAAAATTCGCATCGCGATCGTTTGGATAGAGGCAAGATGAACATCGCCGGGCTGCTTTCCAGGGATGTGAATGAAACCTGAAGAAAAGAAGTTTATGTAGGTAAAATGCTCGTCAAAGAAAAGCCAGATAGTCGTCACTCAACAGACACAGCGAAACGCCCAAAGGTCCCATTGGAGCGGTCTAGGGAACCAACCCTGAGTCGCGGCAGAAGGAAAAACCAAAACAAAATCGTCGCCTTTCCGCCCCAGGAGAAAACGATCAACGCTAGTAGCTTGCAAGAACGCCCACCAGTACCGACGAGGCTGTATGTCCGGCACGATTATAGTGAAGGGGCACTGATAATGCGAGTCAATGAAGAAACGAAGGAGTGGACCGATCAATATCAACGGGGGGAAAACAAACAGGTTTCCCCCGGAAGGCAACTGTAGTGCAAACACGTTGATACCGGATGACTCTGGGGTGTGGCATGGCGTAAAATGCGGCAGACGATTACCAAGCCGATCACGGCGGCAGTTGCTGTCAAGTGACATGAGATCAAAGGTATGCGGACCGAACATCTCTGGACACGGGACCACGCCTCCTCAGAAAGGGTACAATCAAGGTCCGAAAAACGACGCGACAGGAGGTCGGCCGGGTTTTCAGCAGATGGAACGTAGTGCATGCTTATTAAAAAGTTGAAATCTTGACTGCATCGCAAAATCGCCTTAATAACATCATTTATCTCTGAGTTATTTCCACTCTCGTTCTGCCACGACCCCAACAGAACTCTGCTATCCGTATGGACATCCACGCGGGAATTTCGAATCCTTGACTTGAAAGCATCCAAAGCACACAACAATGCCTTTGCCTCTAAAAGATTAATGCTGCCCGTTTCATCTCGCCAGTAATCCCGCGGCAAACAATTACCATTTTGGACGCGAAAATAACCTCCCTGAGTTCCTTAAATTTGACTCTTTTCCCCTCTGGAAGTACGAAAGCTTGCCGAATAGAATCACATATAAAGCCAAGAAACGTAACGAACGTGGACGGGACGCATTGAGATTTCTCCAAATTAACAAAATAACCGGCCTCCACAAGTAGGTAACAGAGAATGTATGCCGCCGCCTCAGAATTCCGGTAGCTAGGGGCCCAGGGCTGCTCAGACGACTGAACAAAAAGCTGACCAACGTGTCGATCATCGATATATTGAGAAAGTGGAACACTAAACGAACGAGCTGCACCAGAAACCGCCAGGCCCAGGTTATGATAAAGGAAAGCACTGGCTTTCCAGCCAAAAGGTAACGTACAAAAAGTAAAGTAAAAACCCTGCCACTGCAAGCCGAAAAAGGTGCGGGAAGACGGGTGGAGGTAAACGTGTTGATAACCGCTTTTCTCATCGAAGGATGTCTGGTAATGCCCGGGCAAGACATACCTCGGTAAATCCGACAAATGGTCCAACTTGAAAGGGAGATCCTTGATCCACAGATTAAGGTACCGCTCGTCGTGGCAGAGGCGAGGTTTCGAAGATTCAACGGTGAGGGGTAGGACCAGATAACGCGGTTGGACCCGGCAAATCTCGCCCCAAACCGACAGGACTCCGGCCGAAACCCATTGCAATATCGTAGAGGAAATGAAATCCGAAAACTGAGTGCACGACCTGGAATTTTCCAATACGATAGGAGGAGGACGATCCGAGTCAAAACTTCTTCCTTTGAAATCCCCCCTGAAATGGACGAAAAATTGTTCAACTCTCACCCCCTCGTTAATTACAGCCATAAGGCCGACGTGCTTATTGCTGACACCGGACAATAACTTCTCCCAAACTTCCGGGTGCGCATGTAACGATCCAGCCCGAAAGTCATCTGGATTCCTAAAACGAAGGCTACGCAAAACTCCAAGAGCTGGATCCATGGCCACCATGGCAGGCGAAGCCAAGGGGCCAACGAAAGGCTGGGTTCCTTTAAAAACATCACACCAAGATGGCTCGACCGTCCCGCGGACGCTTACAGCGTCGCACAACTCCCTTCGAAAAACCACCTAAGGGAACAAGTGGAAAAAGGCAGAGATAAGAAACAGGGAGAAAACAAAAGGGAACCCAACCCTCCGTTGACCCCAGGCTCCGAATCAGGTCCAGAATTGAGGCACAGAGAAGGCCCCCCTAAGGTCAACGAGGGCAGTGTGAGGACCCCCCTCCCTAATTGGGGAGCTAGAATATGTGAGAACAAGACCCAAGCAATCATAAAAACATGGCGTACAACAATTCATAAGACAACACAAACTGAGACAGCTGGTAATCAAAGGATCTTTATTAAAGAAATACTGAAGGCGCCTACAGACATAACTTAAGAACGCCGAACTACAAAAGCCAGTGAAAGGCGGAGAAAAACAAAACTCTCGAGGGCAAAAAACTTAATAGAGCAACGATTGCCTCCTCCAAAGCAAGGCTAATGTTTACCGCCTCTGAACCCCCCCCCCCCCCCCCCCCGGGACTACGATAAGGAAATTGAGAACGGCGTTGGTTGAATTACATTCACGTGCCATATGGCCGAAACGATTGCAATTAAAACAACGAACATTTCCGTAAGGCCTCGGGCGAGCGTAACGCAATCTGCAATCCTTGCCCGAACTGGATCCTCCAAAAGGCCAACAAGGAGCCTTTGCAACGATTCGTTATCCAGTAGATCTGCTCTCGCTCTGACTTCATCGAGGGCCGCCGCGTACAAGTCGGCTTTCTCGTGTGCTTCGTTCCTGGCGAGGCGCACCAAAGACTGCAAAAGCTCTATCGCCTCATATCGATCAAACATGTTCAACGGACGGTTTAAATGTCTACGGAGAGTAATCAAGGAGTTCTCCGTGCTCCGACGCGTTCCCTCGTCCTCCAAGGTCTTCAATTTCTTTTCAAGAACTTGAACACGATCAGGGAGTGGCTGACACACCGTCTGGCTAACAAGAAAGGGGCAAAAACGCTATTAATCCTAAACGAAGTCTGAAAAAACTCCTTTGGCCTTTGCGACTCCCTGCAAAATTCTTATCCCTTTAAAATGGCCCTCATAATCTCCCCACCCCTAAACATTGCTCCAAAAATTTATTATTGCGTTTGCCACATCCTTACTTTCCTCAATTTCTCTTTTTCTCTTCTATCCTTCTCATCCATTGCATTTCATATGCTTTGCTTTCACATACGTTTTATCCTCCCTTCCTTTCCTCTTTCCATCTCCTCCTTTTTTTTCCTTTTCTTTTTTCTGGCGCTATCTTAAAATTCACTTTTTCCTCTTTCTCCTTGTCCTCTTTCCTTTTCTCCTTTTCCCTCGTTCCTCTTTCTTTTTTTTTTTCTGGCGCTATCTCATAAATCACTTTCCTCTCCTACTCCTTCTCTTTCCTTTTCTGCTTTCCTTCCTCCTCTTTTCTCCGTATTCTCTCTTTTTTTTTTTTTTTTTCTGGCGCCACTTTTCCTCTTCTGTTCCTTTCATTTTCCTCTGTCTCTTGTTCTTTTTTCCTTTTCTTTCTTTTAATTTTTTGCGCCAACTCTTAATTCACTTCTCTCTTTGTCCTGACAAAAGCGCCACTAAACTAAGCGCTTTCACCTCTAAAGCTCTTTCTTAAATATCACCGCACAAAACAAAAGGAGCTTACCGACAATGGAAACAATACAACCACGAAAAACATGTAAACGAAGAAACGCGGAGGCGGCAAACGTGCGAACAAAAGCAGGGAAAAGAAGCACATAAAAATATATAAAGAAAATATAACATACGCATAAAGAAAATGCAACAACGAACTAAAACCGAGCACTCCGAGCGCGGGAGAGCAAAAAATTAAGCAGAGTAAACTGAAACACAACAACACGAAAAATGCGCAAAGACATAACAAGGCGGGCAAGAAAACAAAGACTAGCAGCGAAGCCCACGTGGGAAGGCGAACTATGAAGGTGCGAAGGAACGCGGCCTAGCAAACTGCTGAAAAACAAGCAACGAAACATGGAGAAACATAACTAATGCAAGCAAATACAAAACTAGGCGACCAAAAAGCCGAAACACGCCGGCAAAGAACGCGAAGAACACACGCAGAAACCACAAAAGACCAAAGCAATTACCTCAACGTCTTCCACGGGTTCGGCTGGCTCGGCGGGCGGAACAACCACCTCAACTGCAACTGGGTCTTCTGGTGGAACAGGGCCAGGAGGTGGAGGCAAGACAGGCTCAGCCATTATCGAAACTTGAGGGAAAACAGAAAGCTGACACACGAGAATGACAAAGGCTGGTGGCGGTGACAAAAGACTAAGCGCAAAGCGCCTTCCAAGGCAATCTCGTCAAACTGCGAGATCCCGCGCCGCACAGCCAGATTTTATGCCTGAATGGCCGCAAAGGATCATACTAGACGCCAACAAACCCGGATCCTCGGGATTAAAGGAATGAAGCGTGCTTACATGACACGCTAATTATATATGCAGTGAGAATAGGGTGTCTCATTTCCAAACGCGGCACTTTAATGAACCCTTGAATTCAGATCAGGAAGCGATCATTTCTGAGTTGCAAAGTCTAGAAAATGCGCCTGCTCAATCGAATTCTTTGAACGACCTGATAACTGAGCTCGAAATATACGCAGCGGCTAAAAAACTTAAAACTAAAAAAACTCCGTTTTCAGACAAAATCAGAAACGAAATGATCAAATCCAGCCTGTTTATTTGAAATTATTTAATACGGTTCTAAGATCGGGCCGTGACTATGCCTCAAACATGGTGTACAGTGGTCTTATCACACCAATTTTTAAAAATGGGACTAAAAGTGATCCCTCAAACTACCGTGGCGTGGAATCTGTGTTTCCAGCTGTCTTGGAAAATTATCTTGCTCAATTCTCAACCAAAGATTTCTTGAACACGTCCAGTTACTTGAGATACTTCATAAATCTCAAATTGGGTTTTTAGCAAATAATCCAACAGCGGATCACGTTTTTACGCTACGGGCATTAATAGATAAGTATGTCGATTGTCATCAAACGAAAGTATATATGCGTGTTTTGTCGACTTTAGAAAAGCATTTGATTCGGTATGGCACGTTGGACTTCTATACAAGCTGATACAAATTTATGTCCGAGGAAATTTCTATAATTTAATAAAAAGTTTATACTCGAACTCTACCTGCTCTATAAGAATTGGCAACAACAGAACGCGCCCTTTTCGGTATGCAAGAGGTGTACGCCAAGGGTGTATTTTAAGTCCTTTGCTCTTTAACCTATACGTTAACGATTAGCTTTTTCTTTTAACAATGTTCTATCCGATCCGTTCATACTGCTAAATGGCACCAAACTCAACTCCCTTTTTTATGCAGACGACTTACGGCGCGTTCGTTTGGGAATATTCTGGAATAAGAACATATCCTGGGAGCAGAATAGCCGGAATGGAAATCCAAGTATTCCGGAATAGGAAGAGCAGCCAAACGAACGCTAACTTGCATTATTCCAATTATTCTTATTCCAGATTGATCCCAAACGAACGCGCCCTTAATTATTTTATCACGATCAAAACTAGGATTGCAAAATTATCTTAACAAGGTATCTTCACATTGCAACTCCTGGATGCTAAACATAAACCCTAAGAAAACCAAAATAATGATTTTCCAACGACGTACAAAACGATATCATTATGCTTTTTACGTAGGCAGTGAAAAAAAATAGACATTATTCAAGACTATACCTATTTAGAGACTCGCATCTCATCTTCAGGAAATTTTACACTCTCACTTGAACACCTACGACAAAAAACTCTTCATGCTTTGTTTAGCCTGCGACGACACACGGACTTCAATAAACTGAAACCTTCAATAGCATGTAAAATTTTCGATTCAAAGATCTTACCAATCTTAACCTACAACAGTGAAGTTTGGGGTGCCTTTGTGTAATCAGACTTTAAGTCGTGGGACCTTTCCCCAAATGAGAGAACTCACTGATAGTTTTGTAAACGATACTTAGATGTACACAACAAGGCATCCAATATTGCATACAGAGCTGAACTTGGTAAATTCCCACTGGTTATTGATATAAATAAGAAGGTATTAAGTTATCTAAATTACCTACACCAAAAGGATGAAAACTCTATAGTCAGACAAGCCTTAGATATATCGATTGATCTTAATGATAACGGAAAAAATAGTTGTTTTTTTTTAATTTACGGGACAAATTACGTACAGTGCTTACAGTAGAATTACTTACATAACAGTACATTAAGTTACAATGCGATTAAATTAAAAAAGGAAGCCTAATATTAATAATACACGTTACTAGCAATATTACAATAACAGGTGTCATTTTTTTTATTTATATTGACATTGCAATACGCAGTGGACAGTGCAATATTTACGTCAACAAGAAACACGAACACACACACTAACTACTAAATCAAAGCTGCCCACGTTTCTTTAAATTGTTTTAGCTGGTTGTTTTTCACTGCTAAAGTGCGAAGACTGACGAGTTTGTCCTTTAGGCGCGAAAGAAAGCCCTCAAAGTCCAAGATGCCAACGCTTGCATTTACAGAGAAAATATGGTACTTAGCAATTATTATACAGTAGTTGAGGGCAGTCCAGTAGTTTGAGTCGCGATCCTGATGCCAGCCGTATAGAATTACACTCTTTGACAGAATAATGTGTTGGCTAAAACTAATCTGCCACCAATTTGTAAAATGGGTCCAGAAATCCGAGGACTGACAGCATGTTAAAAACATGTGGGTCAATGACTGGCTTTCAAGATTGCAAAGGGGACATTTGTCATTGCTTGCCAGACCGGCGCGGAACAAGCTGTACTGCGTAGGTAAGATACCGTGGATAATTTTGAGTTGAAACATTGTAAGTTTTGCTTCTTTCATGATACGAAATGGGAGGGTGTAAACAAGCTGAATATTTTCTTTAGTAAAGTCGTGATTTAGAAGTTTCGGTTCAGCTGTTGGAGCAAAGTATTTTTTCTCCAATAACTTTGAATATGCTAACTTCGTGGAAAAAAGTTTTAGAGGTATTGCAGATGCAGATTCCAAATTGCCGTGGGTTGTGTTGTGGAGGGCTATCTTCCATTCTTTTGGTATAGCATTTAAGAGGCCGTAATACATGGTGAACGGAAATTCTATTCGGTATTTTTCTTTTAATCCTGCTAATGATAGAAAATTAAAATCTGTATTAAGCAGGTCCTTAAGATATAGATGATGCCTTTTTTGAACCAGTCGCTTATAAAGATTGGCTTTACCATCCAGACAAATGCTGCGATTTTTCCAGATTATTCGTTCTCTTACGGGTTTCTCTTCATTGTCGGTTAGGAGTTTAAACTCTTGCCAGTAACCTAGAATTGTACGGTAAAATTCTGGGAGTTGATCTAGGTTGAGTAACTTTAAATCGTAGTCGCATTTAATAAGAAAATCAAGACCGCCGAGTTGAATGACCGCGTGATTTGGAATGGCTTTCCACGCGGCATCACTATGTTCTATAAAGCGTTTAATCCAAGCTATTTTAAGAGAAAGTTCCATGATTTCAAAGTCAATCATTTTTAAACCACCATGTTTTATTTCTGCGATAATAGTCTTTTTCTTGATTTTGGGCGTCTTGCCGTCCCAAATGAAATTGAAAATTATTTTATTAATGCGGTCTATAAGAGGCTTCGAGATTGTCAAAAGGGAGGTGCTATAAATTAGTTTGGCTAAACCCAATGCTTTAACGATGTTTATCTTGCCAAGTAAGGTGAACTTTCTTCTTTTCCAACTTTGTAACGTTTGTTCTAAAGTGCGAATTTTCTCTTCGAAATTAAGCTTATCGGAAAGCTGGGGGTCATATGAAAAATGTACGCCGAGGGCGTGAACAGAGTCTTGCGGCCATTTGAAATCAAAAGGCTTATCGTTGCGATTTCTCCAAGAACCTAGCCACATTGCTTCAGTTTTGTGTTTATTGATTTCTAGGCCACTAACTTCCTTGAAGTCTTCTAAGAGCTTTATTAAATGGGGGACAGACTCGAGATCGCGTACCTAAACCGTAGTGTCATCTGCGTACTGTGTACTTTTTATTTTTTATTAAAAATAGTTTTTACTCTAGGGTAATGAAAATAAAAGAATACTATAATTTTTATAATTTTAACTATAGTTCATTAAATGATTGTAAAATTAAACAATATATTAATGTCATGAAACAGAAGCATATTTCACATTGGAACCAAACCCTACAAAACTCGCAAAAACTTAGTTTTTATAACACTATTAAAAATAATTATCGCCCTTTTACCAACTTAGTTTTAACAAGAAGGAACCCTCTAAGGAAAACATTATTAAAACTGAGAATAAGCTGTCACAAACTTAGGATCGAAACAGGTAGATACGACAATATACCTCGAAATAAAAGACTATGCCACTTCTGCAATTGCAACAACATTGAAGATGAAACCCACTTTTTGTTAGATTGCTCAGCTTATTCTCTGGTACGAGACATATTCTTCTCTAAAACAGAATCCAAACTCCCATTACTACGACTACTACCACGCGAAACCTTGATATCACATCTTATGAATTCCACTGACTACTTTATAAACACTCAGCTAATTTCATTTATCTCGGCATGCTTTGAATTGAGAGACAATCTCGTTACAATGATCACAACCTCAAATAGTTAAAATGAAAAATTGTTGTAATTCTTTTATTTTGCTTTTATGTTATTTTCTATTTTACTAGTTATCTTAGTTAATGAATTGATAAGTAATTAAATTTAAGTAGCTTTTGCAATACTGCTAATCCTATGTAGTCATGCAAATAAAGCTTGTCGTTCTTGTTGAATCTGTTAAAAGTTGCAAGCCTAAAGCTTGTGAACTTTTAAATTCATTTTCTCAGGTTCTGTTAAGAAATTGTTTTACCATTAAAATTATTTACACTTTATTGCAAACTTTTGTGGTTACTGCTTCATATATCTTATCAAAAGAAATCTTTCCTAACAACACTAAACATCGAAAACAAATTTCGAAGTTCCACTGAATTCTACAAAATCACTCAAAAGACGATTTTACAAAATGACTAAACGTAACATTTTGCCGTGCTAACCCACAGAAATTTAAAAAAATATACATTTTTAGCGAAGAGCATCTTTTTTGCCGGACAGAGTTTTTCGCACTACGTTACCGCGATTTTGTGATATTACTTACGATTAAATACACTATTCAGTCTAATACAGTCATCACTATGCAAATAACAAAATGAATTAAACAAAAACAAAACAGATCAAAATCCACCAATCGCAACACACAGACTTGACCTTTTTAACACCTTGGACTGAGAGATCAACAGCGTAAAACGCAATCATTTGAGTTTTGGACTTCAGAGTTCACGTATCTTTGACCATCCACTGAAACCCAGGGCTACAAAGGGGCGGGAAGAGAAAGGAGGTGTTTTGGGTTTTGGGAATGAGAAGCCTTAGACTTTAGTTGAGAACCTCGATATCACAAGCCAGGCATATATATGGCCCTGATCACTCGATCTGCTCACGTATCCTGTGTTAACCTGCTGAACGCAGTTTAATGAAGAGATTAAAACCTCTCCTCGCAGCACTATCAGTGCGGAGAGGTTGTCCGCCATGGCAACTCTCCACGTCTTACCCTTTGCTTGTAAACACTAGAAAACACTGTTAAAACCTACTAGTAATTGTCCCAAAGGTTGACACTTACACAACATAAGTTAATGTTACTTATTACTGAACGTTTTTCCATGTTCTGATATATGAAACTGTCCCCAGGAAATCGTGGGAAATAGCATTTCCTAGACTTGCTCGTTCTCGCGCTTCGCGCTCACTGTCTCGCTTCGCGCGCTTTCAGCTCAACTTGTAGGCAAGTCTAAGCATTTCCGAGCCCCTAAAAATAAAAATTTTCTCGGGGGCACCCCTAGCGGCTCGCGCTTAAATTGGTTTTTCTTGCATACTCCACGAAAAATGCACCATACTCCAATGGCCTTCCCTTGTCCGTGAAGGGGACATTAAATCTTCCCTTGTCCGTGAAGTACCTAATGCATTGCTACATTCGCCTTCTCATTTCGATATATCGCCGCAGTAACTGGCAAGAGAACACGATCATTTTCTTGCGCCATATTCAGTCCAGTCGGTGCTCACTGCGGTGTGTTCCTGCTTCCCGCCAATTTTGCTTAGTATATGTACCTAGTAACCGAGAGTGAATTCATAACTTATACCCTTACTCCAGTTCAACCACAGCCCGCGATCATTGGAAATAGCGGATTAAAATAATAATTGACGACATGGGTACAGAGACAATATTACCAGATGATTTCCTTTTACGTGTTTTATTTTAATTTTATTAGTTTTTTTCCACGTAATTCCCAACAGAAAAGTGTTCCATGTTCCCTTGTTGAAATTGGCCATGTTCCCTAGTTCCTCGAAACCCCTGGGAGACACTCCGTACAAATGCGGATAGCTTTGTTCTATGATAACAAAGTTTCGTATCAGAGATTGCAATGTTTTAGATCCGTTAAGATAGGGAATCACCCCCACCCCCTCCCCCGCCATCATGTGAACCTAAAGTTTTCATTGCATATGCATGACTTGATATGTAGCGCGTTACGGTTAGTGCTCGAACATAACCAGGGACAATGCCCCGTGAATTTGTACACCGATCAAGGAAACGAATTCAACAACAAACACATGAAACGTTTGTTGGACGAGTACACTGATCATTATTCTACCGAAGGAGAGTCCAAAGCCTCCGTTTCAATCGCGCGCTGTAGGAACTCACCTACAATTACATGACGGACCACAACACCCCAAAGTACTCAGACGCTTTACACGAACTAGCGGACAAATACAACCAACGCATCATGACGGACCACAACACCCCAAAGTACTTAGACGCTTTAAACGAACTAGCGGACAGATACAACCAACGCATCATGACGGACCACAACACCCCAAAGTACTTAGACGCTTTAAACGAACTAGCGGACAGATACAACCAACGCATACATTCAAGCATTACATGACGGACCACAACACCCCAAAGTACTCAGACGCTTTACACGAACTAGCGGATAGATACAACCAACGCATACATTCAAGCATTCAAATGGCCCCCGCCGACGGAAACAACTTCAATACCGAGGTGGTTTAGGAAAGGTTGTCCAAACCCACGGTCCCGTTGAACCCTTACAGATTTCAATCGGAGGATTTCGTCAGAACCACCAAGTTACTGAGGAAGGAGAAGAAATGAGGCGCGTTCAACTTCAAGAGTACCAAGGGGGCGTGGACACGAGCCGTTTGCACCAGGGAAGAGTTCCAGGGGTTCTGGAACCCCCCTCTTTGGTCTAGGACCTCGACTATAATTTTAAGAGCAAAAAATTATCGGAACCCTCTTTTCTAAACTGCGCGGGATAAGACTGATTTTGAAGAAAAGAAAACTAATTTAAAAAGGCATAACATGCCATATCAAGGGTCACAATATTAAAAGGATTCTTGAAAAGTGGACAGATCGTACAGTATTTGATGAAGTATGTAATGTATCCAACAACTATTACTGTAACTAGTAACTTATCAGGCCATTTAGTGCTATTAAAATCTCTTCAGGAATCGAGATTTGCAATCCCCTCTAAGAAGTTCTACGTAAGATTATTGAAAATTAGTGCTCAGAATTAAGCAAAAGCCAATTCTGAGGACATAAAATACAAAACTTTTCCGGTCAAAAAAGATTTTCTTTCCGGGGGAGCATGTCCCCGGACCTCTCCCAGCAAGGAGCGCCTCTGGCGCTCGATTGTCAATCGGGTCAGCAATGATACATAATAACCCCTCTATGCAAAAAGGCTGGCAACGCCCCTGTACACGGTGTTGTACACGGACGGGGTGAATTATTGCACGCTAGAAGATTAGCAACGTCATAAGAAGCTGAGCTGCTCAGTATCGAGTCTTAATGAAACGTTTAACCTTCTGCAAGGGAACCTGGTTTAATCTCGGTTATTGTATCTGAATTACAATAAACTATACTGTAATATTGATGTCTCTTAATCTTTGGTCTATAAAATATATCTGTGAAAAAAATACAATTATATGTACAAATATTTACAAAAGATTAACATTTTAAAATGCTCAAGATAGCAGAATTGAATACAAACATTTTGTTTAATTTTTTAGCCTGTGTACAACCGTCCCGCTCCCCTAAAAAAATCGGGGATCCCCGATTTTTTTTGAGGGGAGCGGGACGGCTGTACACAGGCTATAATTTTTTAGTTACTAATTATTGCTGTACCTACAAAATGTGTTCGAGAAATACAACTTCTTTTAAAACTATCATGTTTTAATTCACTGGGAACGCCTAATATTGACTATCAACTATACTTTATGTCGTCCAGACGACTTTTCTGTATTTGGTTCGTAATAAATTATTTGCTGTCAAATGATTCATAGATAGATAGACAGCACTATATATTTACAATAAATATCAATATCAATTAATCCAAACTACATTTGCTATTCTAAATAATTTACTATTCTAATATAATTTACAATTTACTATTCTAAATCTAAAACTGTCAATTCATTTATTGTACACTGATTGCGATTTCAAAGCGAAATTCATCAGTAAGGGCCGTGAGGGGCAAAGGCAATGATTCCTCAGAATGAACAAACGAACGTAAATTTCTGTGGACGCCGACTGAAAAGAGCTGGAGCTCTTGAATTGAAGAAGACGTAATTGCTCAGGTCACTGCACGTCAACATTAATCTGCTGAAATAAAAAAAATATTGTGTAATTAACATACCAGGCATGCGGAATCTACGCCACATCAGAGGACCAAAAAGTGGTTTATTCTTTAAAGAATATTTTTGCTTTTTTGACAAATACGAGTGACATGTAATGACACATTTATTCATAACATCCGATATAAAAGGAGAAATATCTCAGTGAATTCAATACCTGGAAGACATGACATGATCGATATACATGACCAACAGACAGACCTACTGAGATGTACTGAGCTATACCTTGTATTGTAGGTTGAAGACTAACGTAGTGTAGCTCATGAACATGTCCCAGTACAAGTGGCTTGGTACTGTCAACAGGACGATCTGGCCTGATAGTAAGGTCACCGTGATGTGGCAGACTGCTGATGACGTCAATGCATGTTTCATAGCAGTTTGCTGCAGCATAGAGAATCACGTGATCTCCCCAAGTGCCATCTTGCTGCATGTTTGTGAGGTAATCATCCCATGATCGATATCCATGGACAAAGTTAAACAGATCTGTTCCATCCAGCTGCAAGAGGATTAAAACACAATTTTACTTGAAGTGGAATATACAGTAGAACGTCTATTAAGCGACCACCCTCAGGGAAATGGCACGTGGCCACGTAATAGAGGTTAGCCGCTTATTAGAAATTAGAATAGGGCCTTTTGGAGTCAATATGAAGACGACAATAAACCTGTGTTTGAATGATTTTATCAGCCGTCACTTTCCTTTTAGACTCTGGTCTGTCCAAAATTGTTGAAAACAAAGCCAAACATCGTATATGACATTCTTGCTGACCGCTAAATAGGGGAAAAAACAATAGAAGAACGCTCATGAGGACGGCAGAAAGGTTGCCGCAGCCGCTTAATAGGGGTGGCCGCCTATAGTTGAAAGGGGTCTTATTTACAGTATTATCCTGACAATAGTTTCGGGACTTTAGTAACTGTCCTGTATCTACACTGCATTTACAAGCACCAGACTTACCATTTGTGGGTTCTTCCTAAGGTACTGGACTATGGATTGTCTCAATTCTTTGTGTGAGATTCTGATTCGTTTCACAAGGTTGAGTTGATCTGACAATGCATAGAACATGCAATTGCCAGAACCTTGGTTCTCGGAAATCGTGAAGCCCTTCTCTGATGCAATCTTCTTTAACTCCACTGATGGGTCAGTCTTACTGTTGAGCTTGCTTGCATTGTGTTGCATTTGTTGAAGTGTCTGGAACATTTGCTCAGGAAGATCTAAAAGAAGTTTACAAACTGTTAATCTTTGGTAATTTCTAGGAAGAGGAGATGGAGTGGTAAGGAATTAAGGCATAGAAAAAGAGAGGAAACTCTTATAAGTTATCAAATTAGCTGCAGAATTAATGCATCCATTTTCATATCCAGACTAGCTCATTCGTAAAGGATCTAAAGGAAATATCTCCCACTACCTGTAGCTTTTACACTCAATACCTGCCCCATTTCTTAGATGTTCCTGCCTCTTTGGGCTATTTTATTGCAAAATATTACAAAATGGTTCAAAATTGTTTAAATGACACCTGGTTGCATTCTCCGAGACCCAGGGGCAGCTAGTTGGGGCAAAACGAAGTAAACCGGACAGACATCTCCTGGTTCCCATCACCTTAGGAATCCTCCTTCCCAATCTCTCTTCTTCGTCACCTGTATCCCTCCAACCCCCCCCCCCCTCCCCCCTCCCACACCACAACAAATGTAACCTGCTTGAATACTTTGGGAGTTAATTTCTGTTACAAGGAAAATCCTCAACTAGTTTAGAGAAAGTTACATTGATGAACCACCAAATTCTCACATCAATCAGAAAAGACACTAGTATAGAGAGCTTAAGCACAGGCATTTTTGAGCCACGGACGGTGGCCAGAAATGGGACCTTCTTGTCTTTAGCCCTTATTGTTACCTTTTTGTTGAAAAATTCAAGTTGTAAGTGCTAACAAAAACTTTCTAACTTATTTTTTGGAGGTAAAGTTTGCTACAACTTTAAACATTAGCCTTCCGGTTTCTGTCCATGGCTAAAAAACATCTGCTCTCTACTACTGTTCAGCTGTTCAAAGGGGAGGTGGGAAAATCTTAAACACTCAGGTTTTACTGTACTTCTTCTGTTCTTATCCCTGTCACTCTGATTTTGGAAACGTAATGTGTGATTAAACTCATCGGCAACGAATGAACTTGGGAGCAGGTACCTTAAGCAGTAAGGCACTACCTCTCTGGAACCTCTATTTTCATTCGCCCGCTGTAAACACTACCTCTATTGTTATTCAGGGCTAGGGGAATTGTTATGACCTGCTATCTATTGTTTTAGGAACCAATGAAGTAACTCGTTCCGAGAGGTAGTGGGCGACCCACCTTTAGAATTGGATGAGCCAGGCAATATCAAGCACAGGGAACAAAGCAGGTATCCATGGTAACCCTGTAAGCAGTCACCACCAGAGGGTAGCAAGGGGTTTATGCGTGACACGTAATAAGGGCAAAAATTAGACCGTGACGTGTGAAAGTAGCAAGAAAAGAAGACGGTGACGCATTAAAATAGTGAGAAAAAGGAGCGGGATTCGTGAGTTTTTTGTTTCAAGTATACGTGGCACGCGAATTTGGTTAAAAGTTGTGCATGAAACGGGATCACGACCCCCCATTGCCACCTTCCCACCAGGCACTGACACACTGAACCACTCAGTAAAATACTAACCAACCAATATTTACCATAACCCATATGCCTTGAAGGGAGGGTGAAGCAGGGACTAGGCTCCACAAAGCAATGCAAGCAAGCAAAGTGCTTTAAGCAAATGACCCGTTGCAAATAACTTCAAGCAACCAACTATGGGTCACAAGGTGATCCTGCTGAACAAATACAGTCACCTGGGTTGCCTGTGTAGGGAGACCCTTGACCAGCATTGTCTCGAGATTAACTTTGCGTAAATAACATATAGCGACTTATAATGAGTAACAATACAGCACACATCAAAGAAGTTCTGGCCCAAGCAATATTCATACAAATCAACAAGCAAACAATCATATTAGGATAATGTTCTATTTAGTGTGTTACTATCAGCCTGATATTTGTACTTGATTCTGCAGTCAGAGTAATCTTACTTTCTTTAAATCAAGACTTGTAATGTATTTTCTGGAGAAGCACTGCTATGTAAAATGTATTCATGCATATATTTACCTGAGGGCAAGAGAGTCTCACTTCTCATCTGTTTGGTCACAGACTCTACAGAAGCTCTACACTGATCTGTAGTGATAAAAAAAAGGAATAAACAAGCTTTACATGTAATAGATGATAATCATTTTCAAGAAATCACATCAACAAGAGTAAGGGATATCATTCTGTCTTAAAGTTAGAGCATTTAATATCAAACAATTATTACAAACTTGAAGTATTGTAGAATTCTACAAAAGCTTAAGTCATCCTAGCTACTGGTCCTCTAGGGTAGCAGTTGCTATTCTTGTTTTTCTTTTGCTTGACCTTTATTGTTGTCTTGCATGGTACCAAGCTAATCATATGAGACCTTGCCAGAGCCTCTGCCTGACCCCAAACTTAAAAGCACTTAGGTACAAAATAGTTATGGGATTCTTGATCAGTTATAATTTGAAAATAAGCATTCAGCATACACACAGAGATTCAAAACTGTTGAATCGCATACAGGACAGGGCATGGTTGTTTTTGGAGCTTTACGGTGATATAATGTTTATGTGACTTGTCTCATCCTCTCCCTTCTTCTTTGAAATACAGTAGAACCCCTATTAAGCAGCCACCCTCAGGCAAATACCAACTGCAGGCCGTTTAACAGAGATTGGCCGTTTTATAGGGGATTGTCAGAAATTAGCATAATGCATTTCAAAAAGGTTATGTTTCTTCAATACAAAATAGTGTGAAAAGGAATAACGGAATCACATGAAGACAAATATAAACCTGAGGTTTGAAGGATTTATCACGATCAGCCGTCACTTTCTTTCTTCGACTCAGGTCTGTCCAAGCGTGTTGAAAACAAAACTAAACAACGTATACTACATTCTTGTTGGTCGCTAAATAGGGGTAAAAACAATAGAAAAACTTTCATTGGGACAGCAAAAAGCTGGCCGCAGCCGCTTTAAAGAGGTGATCCACCATTTTCTTATGATTATGATTATGTCTATGACTATGACTATGTTTCTTTTCTTTATAGTGGAAATCCGAAAATCATAACAACATCATCAGAAACATAATGACGCAGCTGGGTCATTGCGTTTTGGCCAATTAAATTCTAGGTCAAGTACTTTCACGTCGGTTCATCAACACCAGAGACACGCTTTGGAATACCATTCTTTGAGGTTTTAGTGCGGCCGTTCCCACTAGAACATAAGAAGCTTATGTTTATGTTTAGGATAGGGGTTCGACTGTCAAAGCCCATAGTCTTTTCCAGCAGGTTATGACATTAATTAATTATAAAAATATAACAAACAAGTGAAAGCCTTACCATGAACCAAATTCCACATCATTTTAACAAGGGATTCACATTGCTTCTCCCAGCTGTAGTTCTCTTCATAACATCTCCGCAGCCTTTGAATCTCTTGAAGTCGCTCTTTTCTGTCTCTCAGACGGACAGCTCTGATTGCTTTGGCCCACTCTTTAGGGTCAGCAGAATCCACCACAAGTGGCTTGCCTAATTGCAAAATGCGCAGTGCATCTCCAAAACCCGAGTTACCACTCACAAGAATGGGAAGACCAGCAGACAAGGCCTCCAGTGCAGTCAGTCCAAATCCCTCTGTCCTGGATGGCATGATGGCAAGATCAGCCTCGCAAAACAATTCTTTCAATCTCTCCTTACTTTGCACAAATTTTCGGACGATCAACTGATCTTTAGAGATTCCACTCTTCAGCAAGTTGTCTGCAACTTCCTCCTGCTTCCCATCAGGTGCGCCAACAAAGATCAGACGATAAGATCTGTCTTTCAGTTCAACTATTGCTTTAGCAGCAATGTCATATCCTTTGAGACTGAAGTCTTCAGGATCCCCACGACCAAAGGTCAACACCTTAAACTTATCACTCTCGTTTGTTGCCTGTTTTACGTCTGAAAATTCACTGAATGTGCCCGGAGTCAACTGGATTATCTCTTGGTGTTTCTCGCATGAGCGTAGGTAAGAAGAGTAGACCTCCGTCAACTTTGGACCAACTGCCACGACAAGATTTGCCATTTTACATAAGTCTACTTCAGTTCTATTCTTCTCTTGACCTTTGGAAATGGCTTTGGGATAGTCTTTGTGCATACCAAGTTCTTCAGGTGCAGTGTGCACTACTTGCACCCACTTACAACTGTGTGACTCTCTAATGACTTGGGCTTGTTTACCAAGCTTCCCTCCGTGACCCAGCACAATATCAATGCAAAGGTCTCTTGGTGGGAAGCTCAGCCATTCAAGGGGGTCAAAGCCTGGACGTCTCTCTGCTTCTCTAATGGCAACATTGTGACTTCTAGCAGCTCTCTTCTCTTCCTCAGAGCAAGCAAACTGTGGGACTAGGAGAGTGACTTCTACTTGCTTGTGTTTGGCCAATAATGTGGCAAGCTGTCTGTTTATGGTTGACAAGCCCCCCATAGATGAACTCCACTCACTGGCCAAGAGAGTTACTCTTAATGCCGTGTCAGACCTTCCTGGTCCACCTTGTGTTGGTATGCCTTGAGATGTGTCAATGACTGTGGAAGAAGACAAATCCTGCAAGAGAAGCATGACTACAATTATTAATGCTTACTTTAAAATTTAAAGATGCCACAGGTCCCAATGGGCAAATCATGCAACTATTATCCTGTAGCTTCTAATATAAATGGTTATTTACACATCTGTTGGTAAATCATTTTATGGCACAAGTAACAAGGTAATCAAACTAGCCAAGATTCTAAACTTTCAACTGGCGATTAATAACTAACTTGTGAGAGATTTAGCATGCTAGGTAACATGCACCTGTAAGTAATCTTATTAATAAAAGGTAACAGGGATGGTCACTTCTTGTAAATTAGATTTTGCTAAATTCATTATTATTGCATAAATCGTGTACCTCACTTGTTCTCTTCAAGAACCATTTCTCCAGTCCATGGACAGTGAGTACTTTATCAGAGACCTTCCTCATACAGATCAGGGGTTGATCTTGTTTTATTTCAAGAAGGTGGAAGCACTCCTCATCAACACATGACACTTTACCATGGTTAGAACACTTGTGACCACCCTGGTCTGTCCCTTGATGACAGTACGGGCATAATACACACCACTCATACTGCAGTCCAGTCAGGTAGGGAAGCTCTTGTGACATACTTTGCAAAGTTCCTTCCACAAACCTGTGCACAAGCATAGCTAGTTCTTCTGAGGTCTCACTTGAAACCTGACGGCTTTGTGTTCTTTGCTTAAGGAGGATCTTGACAAAACTCATCTTGCAAATCAGAACGAAATCATGGATTTGTTTTCCGATAACAAACCATGCTCCATTTTGGTACAGCTTGGGTTGCTGCATGGGCCAAGTCTTACAACACCATCGAATGGATCGCGACACAAGCTGCGAGAACAGACCATGAGGGACAAAGCCATGCACAAAGTGAAGATACAAAGGACAAGGATCAGTGTGCGATGGTTCCATTTTACAAAGCTCTTCAGGTGGTGACTTGAGTTGAGCTGGCACAAAGTACTTTTCTTCAGTTGGGGACGGTGAGAACTTGGCAATCAAACCAAACTGCTCCAACATGTCTAAGATGTCATCTTTGATAACGCCTTGTTGAATGAACTTGGAGAAGACATGATCAACAAGTTTCATGCTGAGGGTACCATCTCTCTCTAGTTCCTGCCAGTACTCAGAATGAACAGGATCCTAAAAAATTAGTCAAAAGAACAGTGACAATTGTCTCTTGACTCTGAAGATGACTTCCGCACAGGTTGTCGAAACGTCAGTCACCAACAACAGTTCTTCTCAGAACTACTCTCACCCGGACGATCAGACTATACGAACTACTGATACTCCTGGGTTCAAACCATTTACTAAGTGACAATTGTATACAATTTCTGTGAAGCTTGATGAGGATACTTAAATTTTATTGACAACCCCACTGCAAGGTAGCTCCCTCACATTGAATGGAGGTTTTCATGCTGAAGCCAACCTGCAAGCAGGTCAACTTATGGGTCACACATCAGAGGGGAGTGTGTGTGTGAGAATAAGTGCAGGATGTTTATGCCAATTCATTTTTGCAACTTTCTTGCTCATGTGTGTGACCCAAAGGTGAGTCTGCTCACAGGCTTTCTCCATGTTAATGTTATATATAGCCATTTAACCACAGATTCTGCTGCATACAGTCATTTTAAGGTGGCCAGTGGCTATTTTTGGGATCGGAGGTGATCTTTTCTAAATCAAATTTTGGGCATGTAAACATTAACCAATATCTCTGATTTTTGGCCATGGAAATAACAGATGTTCAATTTTAGGGCAAGCAAAGCAAACGATCATGAGATATAAGCGCTCTTGAAAAAAATCAATTTCTGAAAAAACACGAATATTTCAAGCAACAAGCCACGGATAAAATTGCCGCTGAGCTTTGTATTCGTGCATTTTATTCAGGCATGTTCATTTCCAGGTGCTACGTACTGTTGAGAATGCTGGCAAGTATAAATAATTTACTGTAACACGAGGGTTTCCAAAGTGCTTCAAAATGGAAGTCGAGAAGAAGTATAGTTATCTCGGCGAGCCAAATTTGATGAGTTTCATCAAGGCTAGACACAAGAATCTAGATAAAGCCATTTGTATATATGCTGTATTTTATCATACTTAAAAATAAAATTAAAAAAAATTGGTAGATTTTGTGATGTTGAAATAAATTAAAGTGTTATGTGTAAGATTTGATGTTTTTCAATCTGAAGATTGATCAATCAGAGGCAGAGGACAGCTTGATTTGATTAAATCTGCATGAAAGAATGTGAATAAATTAAAAGTGGTCACACTAAGTCTTGAGTTCACCAGTTGACCAAGTCAACTCAGAGTCCATGTCAAATTCAAGTCAGAGTCAAGTGACAGAGTCACTGGTCAGCTTTTTGTTTGTCATGAACATACAAAAAATGCGCAGACTGCATTTTATGTTGGTCATGCCGAGTTGGATTCAGTACTGACCAAGAATAAACCAAATTGTTAATGTTTATATGCTGTAAACATAAATATATGTAATTGATATACTGTTTCCCTAAACAACAAATGAAAGCTAACTGCAAGCAAACTGGTCTGTGGAATTAACCGCAAGCGAACCCAAGTGGATCTATAACTGCAAGCACACTCAGGAAATAAAGCCAGGCCAAAAATGCAACTTGAAATTGATTTCAAAAATCCAATTCAATAGTCCAACTAGATCTTGACTTGGTAAACCTCTGCACTTACCACCCGCCATCCTACAAACGACTTGTGAATGACAAAATGTCATGGTCTGACTCGGACTCAAATGTGACTGAGGGGCTTGGAGTTGTCACACCTCTGGACTCCTTTTTGTAAAATCACTTTATTATAAAAATTGGACAATTCAATTTCTGCATAATATCTGATGGACTTGCGAATAACAAAATGTTATGGTCTGGAGTTTGAAAGGTATATTGCTGACCAGTTACTTGGTCTGACTCTGACTCAGATGTGACTGACGAACTTGGAGTTGTCTTGGGAAATGGAATTACTCAGTCACACTTCTGGGCTCCTGATGCTGTAAAATCACTTCATTGTAAAAATTGGACAATTCAATTTCTGAAAATGGTGCTATACACTGTATAATATCTAATGGAGATTGTGTCATGTACAGACAAACACACCTCTGTCACTATAGCTTTTTTTAAAGCAAAATAGATTGCAGCCAGGATTTGAAAATTCGATCACCATCCACCAATAATTGATATGAGGGTTGACACCTGGTGAAGACCCCATCCCACTGGGGGTTCTGTGGGCATGCCCCCAGAAAATTTTGAAAATTTGAAGCATCTTCTAAGGTGCATTTTCTGCAATTTTCAGCCGATAAATAATCATTGACCAGTCTTGAATATTAAATGTGTCATTTTCACTGCCAAAAACCTAAAATGGATTGAAACTGTACTTGCTTCTGCCCATACTAAACACATCAGTAGCGTTAAACCACCTCCATGAATGTCTTAATTTCCAACATTTATCCGACATTGATTTTGGCAGCAATCATGGGGAAGCTGGAGGAAATAGGTGCAGTACTTCATGTAGCCACCAACAAGCGCTCCCCAGTATAAGGAAAGCTTACTGCTGGCTACACTGAAGAATCAAGTGAATTTTTCCAAACTATTATGAAATCACTCCCTCCGAATCAGCAAGTTCTTAACTTTTTATTTATTATTTCTTCTGAAAAGTGGCGGTCGACAGAATGGCCAGATGGCCATCTGGCTTAAAGGTTGGTTGTAGCCTAAGTTAATAGTGAAATTATCTTCTAATGGTGCTAGCCAAATCAGAAGCACTTGAGACAAAAACATACATATCATACCCACATCATTTTGATACAATAATCTTCAGTTGCTACAAAACATTTAAAGTAAACATCAGGTATCCTTAATTAGCTAGCAAGAGGCACTGTTCTTTTATATATACGAAATAAATTTTTCCTACCATTTTATCGAAGTGTGGAATGGTTATCAGCTGCTTCAATAGGTTGATCAGCCACTGAGCCTTAAGAACAACTGTCTTGCGGTGCTTGATAATCATACCAAGGCCATGGTAGAAACTGATCATGGCGGCAAACTCATCTGCATCTTTCAGGAAGCACTCTTTCTCAGCATAGTGTTGGAGTTGTTTCAGACTTCTGTGGAAAATGTGTTGAGCTAACAAAGCTTCAATGACCTTTTCAAACAGAAACCATCTAGAGAACAATCAGAGAAAAATAGATTGCATCACATGGACATGCTGATTTATTTCCTGCCAGGCAAAGACCTTTTCATGCATTTACCCAATGGGAACAGTTCCAGACAAGTTGTCTGTTGACTTAACACCCAAAACCAGCATGCAACTGACCTAGGCAAGCAAAGTTTGAGAGTTGATTGTCCAAAGGGCACGCCCATGTCCAATACACCAGCATTGATACGGACCATCGTGTACAATTGACGATCTGTACTGACCGTCATCTATTCATACAGAATGGCATTTGATGTTAATCTTGCTTACGGCCCGAATACAAAGCATGCATCTCATTAAATCGATGGGGCAATATGAGTGTTAACAGTCCATAAGTTCAGTTATCATTTTCACTACAAAAATTCAAATGTTCGAACTTCTGTTTGTTGTTTAAACTCATCAAAAATACAACAAAACATTTGGGGGTGACAAATCATTTATTACTTGCCAAAAGTTCCACATTCAGAAAGCAGAGAAAGTAAGCTTTAAGCAGTTTGCAGATCAATGTAAGATAACTGCTGCTTGTTTTCTACTCTTCGATAAACATTAAAAGGAAGCACTGTGGATAACATTTTAGAGTGTTCTCTCATGCTTCTGTGAGTCCCAAAGTGTCAGAATATCGCATATATAACAACGATTTCTCGTGATTGAACAATCACAATTTGTGCAAACATTCGTGCCCAGGTTATCCCAAGGAAAACGTGCGACTTTCTAAAAGGGGTTTTGAAATAATGCCACCAAATCATCCACTATAGAGTGACAATAAATCAGTGCAAGACATTACAGCCCAACCATTTAGTAACTCATTAGATACATAAGGAAAACTGTTTAGTTAATGAAAAGTTTTGAAATCGAGACTATCCGTTTTGACAAGTGTAAACGTTTTTGCAAGCCATTCAGAAAATTGGGGCTATCCATTTAAACGTTTTCCTAAACAGTTAGAAATTTTTGCTTATCTGTTACAAGCATTTACCAAACCCTTAAAAAATCTGGTAAATATGATAACTATATTAAGAAATAGAATTTTTTACTAAACATTTAGTTTCCTTTTGGTTTTTGTTTCCCGCTACATCTTTTATTTTCTTTCATTTTTTCTTTCTGGTTACATTTATGAGCAATGTTTCTTGTTATTTCTTTTTGCATTGTTAGCCCTATAAGTAGTGATTTAATGTTAACAGTATCAGCTTCATAAAGTAGAGTAATTGCTCACCAATTTCAACGGTAAATGGGCATTCATGTTACCCTTTATCTACATCCTGGAAGATGGTTCAAAATAACTTGAGACATATTTTCTGTACTAAAGCTGTAGCAATAGAACGTGACCATGTGCAAAACTAATGCAGGTCACTTTGCCGGGATATTGATAGATAGGTAATTGAAAACAATCTGCTTGACAGCAAAAGAAAGTCAATGATAATCGATGGCTATGGATGGCAATCAATGACAATTGAGAACTCAAGCAGGGCTGCCCGGGGGGAGGGGGTACTCCCATATATGGGCTATATAGGTATGTGCCGTGGGATAGGGTATGTTTTTTGAGGTTCTCAGTCCTTAAATAGGGTATCACTTTTGTTCCTTTTGGCATTGTGTTCCCGGTGTGATCCTTAGATAGGGTAGCTAATTTCTATCAGCTCAAATAAACGCCCAGCTAAATGAAAAAAAATTGTCTGTCAAAAATGAACTATCTGCCATTAAGTATTAACAAGCGATTTTAAAAGATTTTAGCTTTGCCGTGCGCCGTTAGCCGTTATTTGAATCGTCACGCAATGCTTCTCCTCCCCTTGAATAGGGTGTCAATTTTCAGGTTTGGGCCTTAGAAAGGGTATTAATTTTCGTTTTCTTTATCCTTAGATGGGGTCAGGGTTTGAGAACGTTCGCAGCACACCCTGCTGCCTAAGGAAATTTCTAAGGAGCCCTTCGGGCTCCTAACATCAAAAGTTAGGAGCCCAAGCCATTACTTTAGGAGCCCAGCCTAAAAGTTGCCATGGTCGATCAAGGGGGAGGGGGTGGGGTAGTAGTAATAATACCATTCATTCTTCATTCCATATTTGGTAGTCAGTCCCAGTCCTAAACACTTGAAAATAAATGCTTTTTCATTAGTTGCTGAATTTTGCAAAGGCACATTAGGTATTTGATACGCTAAAATTATCTCGATTGTGGAAAATTTCAGTATTTCCGTTTCGAAATGAAGCACTTATTGCTTTGAACGGGATATATCTTACGCCAGTGGAAAAAAGTTACAAGGAAATGGAAGTCATTAGCTGAGAATGGAAAATAGATGCTTAGGCGCCCATCTGGGCTCCTTGAACAAAAATTTAGTCGCCCACACTCTTAACTCAGGCGCCCCAGGCTACCAAATGCCCGCTAGGCAGCAGCCTTGTCAAGCTTGTGATTATTGATTGGTGATCAATTGGCCAATGGCAATCAATAACAATTAGCTAATTGACATTGATTGCCAACAATATTGATCATGCACGAGGAGCAATGATACAGCTTTTCCCCATGCTGCAATTTCACGAACACGTGTATTTAAATTTCTTTTTCCTGTAAATTTTACTCCACAAATTTTACACTCCATAGATCTCGAGCAACTGCATGACTTGCCAACATGCACAAACACACACTTTATACCACAAGATTGCATTAAAAAGGGGGGGCGCTTCCCACTCACTCGTGCCATTTTATGCAAATTAGCTCCTGGTATACAAATAAGCTCCTGGTACGGTTTTCTCAAACTTTGTTGGCGGCCATTTTGAATTAATTAAAACAATGATAAATTGGAACTACAACTGCTACTACTTTGCACAATGCAAAACTAGGGAATTCATCACCTTAATTGGCTATGCCACATGATGAGTTTGGACTAATTGTGCACCAGAAATTTTGTCGAAATATAATATAATAAAATATAATATTCACCGGACTGGTATTTTCTCCCCCATATATGGTTCCTGTCTTGACACCTCCATGATTCTGTTTCTAAGTGCTTGAATTCCATCTTGGTTGCCTTCTTGCCCTTCAAATAATACAGTACGATGAGCAGTCAAGGTGAATATGCCGTCTTTCTACACACCAGGCTTTTAAATGTGAGCAAGTGAAGAAAAGCTTATAAAAAAAACAACTTGACAACTTGAAAATTAAGCCTGCAATGATTTCAATCATGGAATATACCACAGAATTTGAGCGGTTTGAAGGATTTTGCGTTCGCTGCTTACTACATATATAATTATAATGAAAGGGTGGAAACTCCAACAGCTCCAAATTCAAACAGCTCCAGCGCCGAGGCGATTTTGGACCAGAAACTGAGCAACATGTAAGAGGAAGGTTTGAGGAATCTTCTCGTATTGTTCGATCAAAAATTCATCCAAACAGCCCAGAGGTAGCCTTCGAACAAAAACGGGTAACCAAAAATTTTAAGCCGTCCGAATGCGTAGCGACAAAAAGTTGTGCCGAAGGGAATTTGCTATTCCCTAGCCTCTTTCTGATTGGATACAATTAAACAATGGTCGTTCAAGATTTCGTCCCGTGGATAGGTGGGCAAAGGCAAAATCAATACTCACTAGCATGGGTAGTGATGTCAATGGTATGTAGTAAGCAGCGAACGCAAAATCCTTCAAACCGCTCAAATTCGCAATTTCGAGCCAAAAGAACCGCACCACAAAACTGGTAAGATAAACTTACGTTTATTTAGCATGTATTTGTTCATATTTTACGTTATTACAAGCAATTCTGCGAGCTGTTCTGTAAATCCTATACATTTGCTATAAAAATGCTAATGCACACAAAAATGCTAATGTGCACACAAACAGTTTGTCCGGGCTCCCTGTGAATATACTGCATCATCCAAGATGGTGGTCCAAAATTGGATTTTATCACAACGGAAAGTTGCAAATTATTCTCTGTTTTCTAACAGTTACGAATAGACAACAAGAAACAGAACACAGGTAACTCATGAGGAAATTTAATAAATGTTTTTTTTTCATAACTCAAGTTTAAGTCCTCGGGTGGACGAGTTTTCTTGTTGTTTTTGTCGTCCATACAAAACTAAGATTCAGGTCAAGTTCTTTTTAACCTAGACCAGAAAGGTGATTTAATTTAATTTTCTACTTATTAACCTAGTATAAAAATAAATAAAACAGATTAGAAAAATACACTAGGTTGAAAAAAATGACCTTAAGCTAATTTTGACCTGTAACAGCCACACCAAGTTATAAAACCTTATAAATTACTGGTACCTGCTTGCTGCAGTGATCTTGTGTTATCAATGCTGAAGAATGGTCGGACCACATGTTTCTGGTATTCTTTACCAGAAATTCTCTTCTGTATTTGTGATTTCATTACTGCAATGTCTTCAAATGGTTTGTCAGCATGTGTACCAACAATGAACACTGGAGGCAGCAGATAGGGCAGCTTCCCTTGTGCTTCATCATCTGTTTCTTCTTTCACCTGTGAGACACTGTGAATTGTAGCAAGCCACGACAGCAAATTCTCCAGATTTGTTTCATTGTTTGGGTTTTCCAAATAAATATCACAAGTTCCTTGTCTAACACAGGGCTGAGCTAAGGCATGTAATGGCTTGCTGAGGTTGTGCACCAAAATGTAGAGTGCTTGTGGTGATAAGAAAAGTGGGTGAGAAGCATAGTACAGGTGTTGTCCAGCAAAATCCCAGATATCCAAACTTACAACAGATTCTTCTTTGCCAATATCAACATTTCCTTTAACATACTCTAACCACTCATGAACGTGTTTTGTGACGTCGTCTGGGGGTGAAGTTGCATTGATGGTTACATCAGGCTCATCTAGTGTGTTTTCACTGTTGCAATCAGAGGAACGTTCACCACCATTAACACTGTCCTGCCTTAGCACTACTTTTTCTTTTCTTGATGGTGAGAACATGTCTGATTTGGTAGAGTGATCTGCTGTCCCCTCAACCTAGAATACGTAGATACAAGAAGTGATTAGTGGTATGATTACATGCCAGAAACTCGGAAAGATATCATCTCCAACAGTTATAGACACCATCCTGATGAACATTTTCTCTGATTTGCTCCTAATCATTGCAAATGATTATACAGTTAATATCTCTCTCTAAAACATACACTGCAGCTATGGTCATATGAGTTACTCGTTATGTCAGGGATGTGTAAACAAATTAGGGTTGGTGACTTCTTTCAGGGAGTGTGTGCTCATGAGTGTGAAAAAAAAGTTACTTCAGATGTTGAAAAGCTGGTGATCAGCATGTATCGTCTCCAGAAAAAGAATGCCAGGGGTGAGCTGAATGTGTCTGTTTTAAAGAGTTAATACAAAGGTGTCTATTTACAGCTATTCTCAATCTCACGCACCATTCAGAGCAAAAAGTCTAGACGGAAGTTTGAGTTTTAATGGATGATCTCCTGGTTAACGGATCTCATAATTTCAAGAATATTCAAAATCCTGTGTTTGGAACTTTAAAAAAAATTGTTGTTTTTGGTCATTCATGTGTGTATATGACCGTTCTTCAGTATAACAAGCAGGCAATGTTTATTTCCGCTATTTCCCGATGGTTCAAATTTTAATGCGTTTTTTTTACAATTAGAAAAACTAAAACTTTTCCGTTGTAGCTATTCTTCTAAAAGTTAACTGACTTCTGGTATTTTGGGTTCCAATGACCATTTTACGTGCGCGCTGATAATGCGAGCGTTGGGAAACTGCACGTGTGCTGACGCAAGCTCAGGCAAAAGTTTTTAACCACGGATTTGAGTTAAACATTTCAAAGGAAATCTTCATCCGCAATAGAATTTTAAGAACAGACAATGCTGTTTAAGCTTCCAAATTATATGAGGTTGTATATTTTCATCATGGAATTGCATAAAGCGCCCAGTAAACACTGTGAGCGAGCCTAGAGGTTTCAACGTTGACGCATGCTCAAATAGCGATCTTGGCAAATTTCTATTCCGTTACGTAATTGTTACAAATTTGGGGAACTAAAATGGCAACTTTCGTCTAACTTTTCTCACGTTTCCTTTGGTGAAATTTTGTAAAATTTGCCAGAGAGGTTATAATTATTTTGCTCTACATGGCATTCGTTTTTTACGAAAATCTATAAGACCAGTTTCTACGCAGAGGGGAAAAACACAAATTTGCAAATAACAAAGAAGCTGCCTTTACAACCCCCTACTTTTTTCTGTTTAAAATTATTTTTCAGATAGTATCCATGTACTGTGAAAATTTTGGAAGATTTCACCGAAGGAAATAGAAGAAAATTGCACTTAAAGCCACATAAACGCTCAACATTGCATTTGTTTGGGTAGTCTTAATTCACGACTTAAACCCAATATTTTAACAGAAATGGTTGTAGAACACTATTTCATCGTTGCTTATTGTATTTGATAAGTTTGAGCGAACTGGGAGTGAAAACAAATGCAAACACCAGATTTCAAAATATAACACTAGCGCGCACCACATCCATGTTATTACCCTATGGAACCACCTTAATTGTTTTAGTAAATCCACGGAAATTAAATTTGGTCATTCTCATGCATGAATGACCACAAAAATATCTAGCAAATCTACATACATGAAATTTATTTTTGTACCTATTTTATATCTCAAGTTATGGAAAACAGAACTTAAGCTTATAATTTGTTAACTAAATGACATTTTTTCAAGTTTTGAAAAGAGGGTTTTAAATATTCATGAGATTTTATGATCAGTTAACCAGGAGGCGGAGATGATTGACATCTATTATAACTCAAATTTGCATCTAGACTTTTAGCTCTGAAGGGCGCATGTGATTGAGAATAGCTGGAAGGGAGTTGATTGCAAATAATATATTAACAGCACTGGAAAAAACAGTCAATCACTGGACATTGTCCAAACAAATTTTAAAACTGTACAACTTATTAATTTTATATTTTGGTCAGATGTCATGTCCAAGCACCAAAATGTCTCTGTCAGCATTTTGCCATGAAGATCTTGTTTACTAATCATGGTGGCTTTTAAACATGCTAAAAATCATAAATCATAAAGATCCATGTTTTGTTTGGCCGTACAAAACAAAACACCATAACTGTGACACAAACATGAGCTTCAAGAAGTGCCTCATAATATGCATTGCTAAGCATTCCTATTTCATGTATGCATATGGCTTGAGTCATCAGTTTATGCAAATTGCATAAAATGCTAATTAATGTCCGACTAAATTTGAAATATGTCCAGTCAAAAAAGAGATTTGCAAGGACATATGTCCTGCTTAGCAGGAAAAATTATATCCAGTACTAATATAAAAGCTCAGTTAATGTTAGACCTGGTCCTTCTTGGAATCATTGCCATCTTCACTTGCCATGTCTGATTCTTCTTCCGAGTCTGATTCTTCTTCCAAGTCTGATTCTTCTTCCAAGTCTGATTCTTCTTCAAAAGTCATTATTCCATGCTGACACATTTTTTCTGTCACCATCCTTGCTATATCTTTAGAACATTCCAGCAATCCTGGTTTGTTCTCATGGGTGGGATGCCAGTTCTTAACTTGCTCAACTTCAATCTGGCATTGTGAAGCATTCACTTCAATTCCTTCAGTACTCTGTTCTTTAGGATCGAATGGCAGGCCTAAGAGACTCTTCTTTAGACTTGTTTTACCAACACGATCTGGGCCAATAACTATCAATCGACAACGGTAGACATTCACATATCCATCTCTTAGAGCCTTTTCATAGGCCTGTTGTGCTCTTGGCCCCTCTGCTCTTTGTCCATGTATACGATCTAATAAGTAAAATAATGTAATGAGAATATTTTTGTCAAGAATTATTACAATTAGGTAGATTTCAGCAATATCAAGCAGGAGTAATTTTATTATTAAGCAGCATCAGTGCAAGATTATTGTAATTTTATTAACATGAATGCATAATTGCCCCTGCAGGGTTTTGGCCCAGAGGCCAAAAACCTGAGGAGGCACCCTAGGATTCCCCGGGTGTATACATACAAGGACAAAGAATATTGTTGAAAAAGTAAGAATTAATGTGTTTGTAGTGGGCGAAGCATTCTCGATTTGACAAAAATAGGCGTGCACGGTATGGTATGATGGTATGATATTTATTTTAAGTCGTAGACGTTGGAAGTGGTTGCCCAAGAGAGCATTGGGTAAAAAAATGGCCATCGCATATTGCAAACACAGGAAATAAACATTTATTGCTTAAAGTCAAGAAATGGCTGAAGTGTGCCCAAAATTAAAATAATACCGAAATTGACATGGAGAGTACCCAGCATTACCAATCAATGAAATCGATGATCGGAAATTCAATTGATAAATCGATGTCAATTGATAAAATTAGCTAATTGATATCGATTGGTATCGACCAATCGATGACCAATCGATAGTCACAAAAAAAATTTTCATCGATTGGCATTGATTGACGTTCACGTCGCGTAGCAGCAAGTTTTTGCCCCTTCATGCCTATCTCACTTTTTACTGCTTCGCAAGTCACTTTCACTTGAGTTTAGAGGCCAGAAGCTAAGAAACTGAGAAAACCTATGTGGAGAGAAATCACTTTGCATCGTGATTTCTTTCTGATGGATGTTGTTTGTTCATTTACTGTTCATCCTCTAGTACAGTGACACCGGGCGTGATAGGAGCTACCGTGTGGATCAAAAGGGCCCAGAAAGGGGAGATGGAGAGGCCAAGACAGGGAAAGGGCAATCAAGAAACATAAGACATTTGTGGCCTTTCACGGGAAAACGTACACTAACCACTTTCCGTTTTCAAACGGAATTCTGTTTCCAAGCCGTTTGGAAGCTGTTCGAAAAAAATTTGAATTCGTTCGAACGGCTTATTCACCCATTCGGTAGAAACGTCCAACCGTTTGAACGACTTGGGGCGTGTTCGTTTGGGATCAATCCGGAATAAGAATAATTGGAATAATGCAAGTTAGCGTTCGTTTGGCTGCTCTTCCTATTCCGGAATACTTGGATTTCCATTCCGGCTATTCTGCTCCCAGGAGCAGAATAGCCGGAATATATTCCAGAATATATTCTTATTCCAGAATAGTCCCAAACGAACGCGCCCTTGGTAACCCGTTTGATAAAAACATCCAGTCGTTCGAACGACCCAATTGCTGGAAATAGCCATCTGTTTTAACGACTTGAGTAATCCGTCCAACGACCTGGATCATCCTTTCAGGACAAAAAAGTATCTAGGTGCATACAAGCAGCAGAAGTCAAATGGCTTGCCACTTTAATTCAGCGGAAGTGAAATCTTTCTGCCGCCGAGTTCTCTTACTTGACGGAAAATCTGCAAAGATGCCAGTGTGTAAACAATTCTTGGGAGCGATAATGTTTTACAATTGTAAGGTTCTCCTGGTTACTTTGTATAACAAACAAACGTTTCTTGCAGGAAAAATCGAAAACAAAACGCCAATCAAAGGAAACAGGATGTTGAACAGCAAATGAAAAACGGCATTTTACTGCGAGCCCTTTGTTTACATTAATTTACGGTCGCCGAGAATGTAACTCAGCTGTTGTGAAATGCAACTACCGAAAAAACATACCGTTTTTAAGAACAATTAACACGTATACCGTTTTTAAGAACAATTTAAGAACATTAAACATTATGGGACTTTGACCAAGAAGTGTGACAATTAAATACAATTTTTACTATTTTACTGTTTTTTAATAATATTTTTATATTTTATTCTTAGTTAGACAAAATATTATACACATAGTTATTCTTAATTATAGCTTAATTTATACACTTCCAAGAAGTTTTTATTTTTCTATTTTGTATTTTTATTTCGTGACGCACCTGCAAACTAGCTTTTTAGCTAAGTGTGCTGACCACGTTAATAAAGATTGATTGATTGATTGATTGAACTACATGCAGAGTGACTACCGAAATTTTTTCAATTTGTTTGGTGCATTCCTGTTCTTTCAAAGATAAATACACATTGAAGGACAACCTAAAAAAACCCAGAGGAGTAGATAAAAGTAAAAAAAACAATCGTGACAGGCAACTCGACGCGCGAGGGTCAAGCTTTTGTCATCGCGTCGGAATGTGCTGTCTCAGCGACTGAGAACTTATTCAAAATTTTGCGTATAATGTTTACTTGAAAGGTATTATTACTCGGCAAATGTCTGGATATTTATTGTTTCTTTCAATTTTGTCATACAGAACAGATATATAAGAAGCTAAATCAATTGTAGATCGCTGAGTTGTTTTTTCCAGAATACCGCATGTCTGGGACGGCGGGACATAATGCAGCGCTTCACTTCCAAACTATCTGTCAAGACGTGAATATCGTAACACTAATCCATATCGCTGACTGAGTGATCTCAACTCAAATTTGCAACTGTTACTCTTGGTTGGGTTAAAAGTATTCCTATCCGGGAAAGAAACAAAACTTCCGAGTCGATGACAAATAAACAACTCATTGGAAGAAGCCGACATTTGTGTACTCCACTGTGAAATTGTTTCCCGAAAGGATTCCTTGATCTTCAGTGTTTATTCGATAACGAAAAAGTGTTTCCAAAGTTAAGAAGCAATCTTTTGATGTGTTTCTTTTCATGACAGCATGTTTAAACTCAGTTAAACCATGTTAAATGTTACCACAAAAAAAATTGCGGGACGTGCTGTCACGTTTGTTATTGATAGCTGTATCTTGGCGTAGATCAGTGAATTTACACGCAGCCAAACAAGTCAACCGTTTGAACGGCTCGCTTACCCGTTTGAAATTTTTCATCAGCCGTAAGAACAGCTTGCTTAGCAGTTCGAAAGTTTCATCAGCTGTTTGAACGGCTTGCTTACCCGTTCGAAAGTTTTCAGCAGCCGTTCGAACGGCTTGGGAACCTGTTCAAAATTTTCCATCATTCCTTTGAACGGCTTGGCTACCTGTTTGAAATTTTTAATCAGCCGTTCGAACGGTTTGGTTAACCGTTTCAAACGGCTTGCTGAACCGTTTGTAACCTGTTCATTTCACCCGTTTAACGGAAAGCCATTAGTGTACGTTTTCCCGTGAAAGGTCACATTTATTATAAAAATGCAGTCTGTAATTTGTAAAATTGTTGAATCTGGCATAGCAATCTCCTTTTTGTATTTTGGAAAGATCACTGAATCATAAAACTTCATACAAAAACTTCGTTGTGATAATAAATAAAAAAAAATTATTGATAACAATAAATGACAATCAATAGCAATTGATGACAATCGATAACAATCGATAATAATCAATGCCAATCGATAAGGTCACAAAAATCTTCGTCATTGATTGGTCATCAATTATCAATATCAATCGATTAATTGACATCAATTGCCATTGATTGATATCGATTTAAATTGATCATTGATTTCATTGATTGGTAACGTCAGGAGAGTATTACAGGCATATTATCCAGAGAAGCAGAGTTTTAATCAGCGGCTGAACATCGTGTAAACAGTGGAAATTGTTTGAATTGTATGATGAAGATAAACATCCTAAACATAGAAGCGTGAATGTTTTCATGCAATTCAAAGTAATTCATTTTACACACTGACAATCTTGCTTACAAATTGTCAGCATTTTGGTCCACAGAGTGGGTTGAATATGGATCAAAATCGGTTATCGATTCTTTGAATGTGCCATAAGCTTATTTTGTTATTCGTAGACATTTTACGCTTTTGCCGAGGAAATCATTGTAAGCTCATTTTGAATGTAATAATTTGTGTGTAACTACCATGAATTAAAAGTTCACACATTCTGCCTGAATTTTTGAGGTAATTTCTGGTAACTTATCAATCCTAATAATATTCAAACGTAATCATAAATCAACTGATGATCATCGCTAGTTTAGATGTGAATGCAACAGATAGAGCGGTGTCACGCAACAGGGAAATTCCGGCGTACAGTATTAGAAAATGTCACAACGTACTTGGCACAGTATAAAAATCGCCTAATTGTGTAGTCCATGGACTTCCAATAATTATAAAGGCATCAAATGTACTCTACTAATCTTAGATTATTGCTGAAAATAAAATTATATAAAGGTGGGGGCAGCTGTAGCGAGAACTATTACTAGTATAATTATGGTATTACTAAATAAACTTTTATTGACATACTGTACCTAGTTCACTGTAAGTAGCGGATTGTTATCAATGTAATGTTATTCTATAATTTGTAAGTAAGGTACTGTATGTAGTTTATTGTAAGTAACATGTTGTAAATAACATTTTTCACAATAATTAAATAATAAAAAATAAAATTTTATAATTACATTTAATGACAAATAACTTTTAGACCATGTAAAACATGTACAGGATGTCAACTCCCACTACAACACTAAACACACAGTCCTTCATGATCAGTGTCCATAGTATGTATTTTATCAAAGTTGGAGTTATTTTCAGTTACTTAATTTTATTCACAGGGACTTAAACACCTGTCCAGTAACTGACAGTATATATTTACAAGAAACATATATTTTTTATCACTGGTATATAATGTTTAATTACAACTTGGGTAAAAATTGCCCTTATGGTTGATGTGCTGAATCCCCAATCCAGAAGCTCATTTTGGAAATGTTTGGAAAAATATTTTAAATAAGACAATAATTACCTGTAAAGTTCTTTGAAGCTTTTTTATTTTTTCCCAATAGTCATTTGAATGCTTTAAATTTGTAGAATTTGAAATTTTGTTTCAGTTCAGTTCAGTTTATTTTCTTGGCAGCAAGTTTTAACTTAAAAGACTGTGCAAGAAGAAAGCTTGAACTCTGGAACTTTATAGGGCAGAGAAAGACTTCTTTTCTCTTGAATTTTCAACTTGACTTTGAAGCTTTTGTCAGGCATGGAAAGATAAATATATTAGCTTCACTTAGGATTGAAGTTTTTATATTCCTTGAGATTTGTCAAAATGTTTTACAACTACACATTCATGAAGATGCCTAAAACAGTAAATTAATTTTCCCAAAAGTAATATTGCCTAAATAAACTGCTTCCATTTATTCTTCTTAGGCTATAAGACAAGCTAATGATCAGGACTATTCAGTGTACCACTGGCAATTAACACTTAATCATGTTAAAATTTTACTTCGGTGCACAATCAAATACAACATGAATGCAAATAATGAACATTTAATTTCTTATCTTTACCTGCTACACCTCTGAAGAACTCCATCCTATTCTGTATTTTCACAACCCTTCTCATTTCTTCAAATGTTAAAGGATTACCATTCACATGCAGCCATTCCAGCTTCTTCAGTTCACCAATGTCATCAAGCAAACACTCCAGCTGGTTATCACTCAAGTCCAGCCACCTGAGTTTCTTCAAATGTGAGAAGTGTGTTGGTAAAACTGACAGCTTGTTGTTTCTCACATCCAGCCATTCCAGCTCCTCCAGTTCAACAATATTATCAGGCAAATACTCTAACTTGTTATCACTCAAGTCCAGCCACCTGAGTTTCTTCAAATGTGAGAAGTGTGTTGGTAAAACTGAAAACTCGTTGTTACTCACATCCAGCCGGGTCAGGTTAATCAGTTCACCAACAGTTTCAGGTAGTTCACTCAGCTGGTTCTTGTATAATCTCAGCTTTTTGAGATTTTTCAGCTTGTTAATACTTGTTGGTAATTCTGTCAAGTTATTATATGACAAGTCAAGTACCTCCACATCAGTCAGGTCAGTAACAGCTTCAGGAACTTTTGACAACTTTCTCCAACTCAGATCTAAAACCCTTTGCCCATATTTGGTTTTAATGAACTTCCTGAGCTCCTCTTCTGAAATATTTTCCATCATCAACAGTGTAAGGCAACTGTAAAATGCGCTGACTTTGTATAACTTAATTCTGTTGGAGTACCTGAAACCAGAAATAATGTAAACTTATGTTTTAATATCAAAACTTACAAAATTGGTTCACGATTCGCTGAAAGCCACTGGCAAGCTCCCTCAAATAAAGAAGTCTAGTGAAGATTCGCAGAAAAACCTGCGCAATTACTGTTATTAGTTCAAACAATATGAATGAAAGGAAGGTGTATTAATATTCATCTATTCTGTAACAACATTTCAAATACGGTAAATAACATTTAAAACGCATTTATAATGCAAATGCTGACTCGACCTGATCAACGGATCGATCGATCTGCGTGCACGGAAAGATATCTCTAGATCTCAAAGCTTCAAATTAAACAAGCTACTTTAACTCATGATCGCATCTTTCACTTGTGTTTTATGCTTGTTTACTTTTTATCTTATAAATAAGGTGACGGACTTCAGTTCCAAGCTTGGGGAAGCCGTACTACATTTAAACTTCGTCTTAAAATAGCCTTGCTCTCGAGCTCACTGCAGGAATTCAGCTTTAACTGCTCATTTGACTGGCCTGAAGTTTAATATAAAGCGACTTGAGAATAGTTCACATCATTAAACGTCTGTACATCAAACAATTTCTTACCTTAACACGTCGAGAATACAGCGAAGAAAAGAAAACTGTTGTATAGACTGTATAGCATTGAACGAGACTCTGAAGACGAACGACTCCCTTCTCAAGTTACGAATGGAATGTTTGGGGTCCGGGGGTGGGGAGGGGGTTGCTAAACGTTCTCTCTTGGCTCACCCTCAGCAAAATAATTAGACGTTCTTGGATTTTTTTTACCTTTGGATAACTGGGAGGCTAACCCTCCCACCTCCCCCTCCCCAAAAATAAATAAATAAGTAACATAAAATCAGGGTAATTTTGCAGCAAGAAACACAAGGCACCAAAGAAAGAGGGCGTTCGCTGGTCGGTACCATCCCCTCCCCACCCCCACCACCTCCATGAGAACAAGGAAGTGGATTCACAAGGGGAGTTTTGGACAAACATGGCGAGCTGCGAGGTTGAACCGAGGATGACGATCTCGTTTTACTGGACAACAAAACATTCAACGAGGGAGCAGTGGTTGAGCGGCTTATTTGCGGTGTAAAACGCACCAGTGACGTCATGGATAGTATCTCGAGAAACAGCTTGTCTTATAGGTGTCTCATACGCTCACTGCTGACTGCTGTCTCTGGCTTTAAAGGGACTTTGGATCTTTAGGCCTCTGGGTCTTACGGTCTTTGGATCGCTGGGTCTCTTGGTCTCTGGGTCTTCGGGTCTCCGCGTCTCTGGGCCACTGGGCCACTGGGCCTCTGGGTCTCTGGTTCTCTGGGCCTCTGGGTCTCTTGGTTCTCTGGGCCTCTGGGTCTCTTGGTCTCTTTTCATGTTATTTTGCCAAATTTGCACGCATTTCATGTAAACTAGGGCTCGCGCAGCAACATTTTGATCGTGGCGTGGCGGGGGGGGGGGGGGGGGGGGGGGCTTAAAGAAGAACACGATGACGATAGAGGGGGTCTTGGGCATGTTTCTGGGAACATGTGGATTTTCATTACTCCGAGATACCGGGAAATGGATTGAAATTAACAAACGAAGTGTTAAGATACAAGCATTCAGCGCTATACATTTAGAACCAGACCTACAGATTCACTATCAAATTCTGCTACTTTTATTCTTTACAAACTAAATCAAAAAGACAATTTATCTCCAGCTTTTAGAAAGGCGTTCACAAATGAATTATTATTAGTAATTATTCGTTCAGTAATTATACATGATTCTGTCAAGAAAAATATCATCTCATCAGTTTCCGAAGAAAATTGGGTGTCTCATTTCCAAACGCGGAACTGAACCCTTCAATTCAGATCAGGAAGCGATCATTTCTGAGCTGCGAAGTCTAGAAAATGCGCCAGCTCAATTGAATTCTTTGAACGACCTAATAACTGAGCTCGAAATATACGCAGCGGCTAAAAAACTTAAAAAATAAAAAAACTCCGTTTTCAGACAAAATCAAAAACGAAATGATCAAATCCAGCTTAAACCAGTTAATGCCTGTTTATTTGAAATTATTTAATACGGTTCTAAGATCGGGTACTATGCCTCAAACATGGTGTAATGGTCTTATCACACCAATCAGTTTTAAAAATGGGACTAAAAGTGATCCCTCAAACTACCGTGGAATCTGTGTTTCTAGCTGTCTTGGAAAATTATTTTGCTCAATTCTCAACCAAAGACTTCTTGAACACGTCCAGTCACTTGAGATACTTCATAAATCTCAAATTAGGTTTTTAGCAAATAACCAAACAGCGGATCACGTTTTTACGCTACGGACATTAATAGATAAGTATGTCGATTGTCATCAAACGGAAGTATATATGCGTGTTTTGTCGACTTTAGAAAAGCATTTGATTCGGTATGGTACGTTGGACTTCTATACAAGCTGTTACAAATTTATGTCCGAGGAAATTTCTATAATTTAATAAAAAGTTTTTACTCGAACTCTTCCTGCTCTATAAGAATTGGCAATAACAGAACGCGCCCTTTTCGGTATGCGAGAGGTGTACGCCAAGGGTGTATTTTAAGTCCTTTGCTCTTTAACCTGTACGTTAACGATTAGCTTTTTCTTTTAAGAATGTTCTTTCCGATCCGTTCATACTGCCAAATGGCAACAAACTCAACTCCCTTTTTTATGCAGACGACTTACGGCGGGTTCGTTTGGGAATATTCTGGAATAAGAATATATTCTGGAATATATTCCAGCTATTCTACTCCTGGGAGCAGAATAGCCGGAACGGAAATCCAAGTATTCCGGAATAGGAAGAGCAGCCAAACGAACGCTAACTTGCATTATTCCAATTATTCTTATTCCGAATCGATCTCAAACGACTCAAACGAACGCGCCCTTAATTATTTTATCACGATCAAAACTAGGATTGCAAAATTGTCTTAACAAGTTATCTTCACATTGTAACTCCTGGATGCTAAACATAAACCCTAAGAAAACCAAAATAATGATTTTCCAACGACGTACAAAACGATATGATTATGCTTTTTACGTAGGCAGTGAAAAAATAGACATTATTCAAGACTATACCTATTTAGAGACTCGCATCTCATCTTCAGGAAATTTTACACTCTCACTTGAACACCTACGACAAAAAACTCTTCATGCTTTGTTTAGCCTGCGACGGCACACGGACTTCAATAAACTAAAACCTTCAATAGCATGTGAAATTTTCGATTCAAAGATCTTACCAATCTTAACCTACAACAGTGGAGTTTGGGGTGCCTTTGTGAAATCAGACTTTAAGTCGTGGGACCTTTTCCCAATTGAGAGAACTCACTTACAGTTTTGTAAACGATACTTAGAAGTACATAACAAGGCATCCAATATTGCATGCAGAGCTGAACTACTTGGTAAATTCCCACTGATCATTGATATAAATAAGAATATACTAAGTTATCTAAATTACCTACACCAAAAGGATGAAAACTCTGTAGTCGGACAAGCCTGAGATATATCGATAGATCTTTATGATAACGGAAAAAAGTGTGTTTTTTTTAATTTACGGGACAAATTACATACAGTGCTTACAGTAGAATTACGTACATCACAGTACATTAAGTTACAATGCGATTAAATTAGAAAAGGAAGCCTAATCTTAATAATATATACACGTTACTAGCAATATTGTTAAATTAAAATTTTCGGGACAATTACATATAGCACTTACAGTAGAATTACTTACATCACAGTACATTAAGTTACAATGCAATTAAATTAAAAAAAGGAAGCCTAATATTAATAATACACGTTACTGGCAATATTACAATAACAGGTGCCATTTTTTTTTAATTTATTTATATTGACATTGCAATACGCAGTGGACAGTTCAATATTTACGTTATCAAGAAACACGAACACACACACTAACTACTAAATCAAAGCTGCCCACGTTTCTTTAAATTGTTTTAGCTGGTTGTTTTTCACTGCTAAAGTGCGAAGAATGACGAGTTTGTCCTTTACGCGCGAAAGAAAGCCCTCAAAGTCCAAGATGCCAACGCTTTCATTTATAGAGAAAATATGGTACTTAGCAATTATCAAAGAAATAAAAAACGCGCCCGAGTGCATTGTTGAGTTATATAAACACGCGGGAATTTTTAAGAACACGAGAGAAGTGCATAGAGAAGCACGAGGCGTAGCCGAGTGCTTCTCGCACTTCTCGAGTGTTCTTAAAAATTCCCAAGTGCTTATATAACTCAACAATGCACGAGGACAAGTTCTTTATTTCTTTTATAAAATGTTAAAGAAATTGCGCGCGCTAAAACTTGTGACGTAAGCAGCGTGCATTATATACTACTTATTAACCGAGAGTGAGGTCATTACAAGGAAATCTCAGACCGAGGCCTTGATGGACCTTGATGTATTGACCGAGCGATAGCGAGGTCAATACATCAAGGCTGAGGTCTGAGATTTCCCTGTAATGACCGAACGGACGAGGTTAATAAGTTATTTATTATATGGCCTTTTTAGCGCTGAAAAAAGGGAAACGTTTTTCAATATCCGCTTGCGCGCGCGAGAGGTCATTCGAGGTCATGCGATCCAAACCTGAGGAAACTGTTTCTTTGATAATGAGGCAAATTTTGGCTTCATTACGCCAAGATCTAGGGCAAATTTAACCATTTTAATTTTCACAAAACAAACTGACCTGTGTTTACAAGTGTTTGACCCTTAAAAAGTTATAAAAAGCTAAGGCAAGAAAAATTTTCATAATGACCGGTCATTACAAGAAAATCTTGCCCGCTCATCAGCCAATCAGAGCGCGCGTACTATTGTAGCCATATAATAATGCTTCATATATCTTATCAAAATAAATCTTTTCTAACAACACTAAATATCAAAAACAAATTTCGAAGTTCCACTGAATTCTACAAAATCACTTAAAAGACGATTTTACAAAATGACTTAACGTAAGATTTTGCCTACAGGGGGGTAGCGACCATATACGCACGTACGCACGTGCTAACCTACAGAAATCTAAAAAAAATATACATTTTTAGCGAAGAGCATCTTTTTTGCCGGACAGAGTTTTTCTCACTACGTTACCGCGATTTTGTGATATCACTTATGATTAAATACACTATTCAGTCCAATACGGAAGTTCAAAACCCAGTCATCACTATGCAAATAACAAAATGAATTAAACAAAAACAAAACAGATCAAAATCCACCAATCGCAACATACAGACTTGACACCCTGGACTGAGAGGTGTGCAGCGTAAAACGCAATCATTTGAGTTTTGGACTAGCTTCAGAGTTCGCGTATCTTTGACCATCCACTGAAACCCAGGGCTACAAAGAGGCGGGAAGAGAAGGGAGGTGTTTTGGGTTTTGAGAATGAGAAGCCTTAGACTTTAGTGGAGAACCTCGATTTCACAAGGCAGGCATATATATGGCCCTGATCACTTGATCTGCTCACGTATCCTGTGTTAACCTGCTGAATGCAGTTTTAGTAGCATGAAGAGATTAAAACCTCTCCTCGCAGCGCTATGAGTGCGGAGAGGTTGTCCGCCCTGGCAACTCTCCACATTGATAAGCATAAGGCCAGATCTCGTCATTGACAATTTGGTTTTTAAATTTGCCTGTCTGAAGGGGAGACGTTTTTCCCTTTACTTGTAAACACTGGAAAACACTGTTAAAACCTACTAGTAATTGTCCCAAAGGTTGACACTTACACGAAATAAGTTAAAGTTACTTATAACTGAACGTTTTTCCATGTTCTGATTTTTGAAACTGTCCCCAGGGAATCGTGGGAAATAGCATTTTCTAGACTTGCTCGTTCTCGCACTTCGCGCTCACTGTCTCGCTTCGCGCACTGTTAGCTCAACTTGTAGGCAAGTCTAAGCATTTCCGAGTCCCTAAAAATAAACATTTTCTCGCCGGCACCCCCAGCGGCTCGCGCTTAAATTGGTTTTTCTTGCATACTCCACGAAAAATGCACGATACTCCAATGGCCTTCCCTTGCCCGTGAAGTACCCAATGCATTGCTACATTCGCCTTCTCATTTCGATAAATCGCCGCAGTAAGTGGCAAGAGAACGCGACCATTTTCTTGCGCCATATTCAGTCCAGTCGGTGCTCACTGCGGTGTGTTCCTGTTTTTCGCCAATTTTGCTTAGTATATGTACCTAGTAACCGAGAGTGAATTCATAACTCATATCTTTACTCCAGTTCAACGACAGCCCGCAATCATTGGAAATAGCGCATGAAAAACGTGAGTGCAGAGACAATATCACGAGATGATTTCCTTTGACGTTTTTTATTTCAATTTTACTTGTCTTCATTTTAACAGAGTTTTGTTCCCGTAATTCCCAAAACTGTTTTATATTCCCTTGTTCTGTACCCTGGGTGCCAGAGGGTTTTTTGTTTTTGTGAAGCGATCGTGCCGCTTCACCGCTCACTGTCGCCGCAAAACAAAACAAAAAAAAACCCTCTCGCACCCTTGTTCCCAAAAACCCATGGGAGACCCGCCGTACAAATGCGGATAACATTGTTTTTTGGTAACAATAAATGTTTCGTATCAGAGGGAGGTGGTGGCCTAATGGTTAGTGCGCTGGATTCCGGATCGGGCGGTCCGGGTTCGAGCCCTGCCCGGGCACTGCGTTGTGTTCTTGGGCAAGATACTTTACTCTCATAGTGCCTCTCTCCACCCAGGTGTATAAATGGGTACCGGCGAATTTACTGCTGGGGGTAACCCTGCGATGGACTAGCGTCCCATCCAGGGGGGAGCAGCAATACTCCTAGTCGCTTCACGCTACGGAAACCGGGATAAGCTCCGGCCTGACAGGCCCCTAGGCTCGTATACAGACTTTACCAATCAGAAAAATTGCAATGTTTTAGATCCGTTAAGATAAGAGACCCCCCTCCGCCCCCCCCCCCCCCCCCCCCCCACTATTATGTGAGCCTTATTTTTTCATTGTATATGCGTGACTCGATATGTAGCACGTTGCGGTATATCGAACATAACCAGGGACGATGCCCCGTGAATTTGTACACCGATCAAGGAAACGAATTCTACAACAAACACATGAAACGTTCGTTGGACGAGTACACTGATCATTATTTACCGAAGGAGAGTCCAAAGCCTCCGTTCCAATTGCGCGCTGAAGGAACTCACCTACAATTTTATGACGGACCACAACACCCCAAAGTACTCAGACGCTTTACACGAACTAGCGGACAGATACAACCAACGCATCATGACGGACCACAACACCCCAAAGTACTCAGACGCTTTACACGAACTAGCGGACAGATACAACCAACGCATACATTCAAGCATTCAAATGGCGCCCGCCGACGGGAACAACTACAATGCCGAGGTGGTTTGGGAAAGGTTGTCCAAACCTACGGTCCCGTTGAACCCTTACAGATTTCAATCGGAGGATTTCATCAGAACCACCAAGTTGCTGAGGAAGGAGAAGAAACGAGGCGCGTTCGATTTCAAGAGTGCCAAGGGGGCGTGGACACGAGCTGAGGGGGGGGGGGGGGGGGGGTTTCTAGGGGTTCTGAAACCCATTGGTCTACGACCTCGACTATAATTTTAAGAGCAGAAAATTTTCGGAACCCTCTTTTCTAAACTGCGCGGGATAAGACTTTGATTTTGAAGAAAAGGAAATTAATTTAAAAACGCATCGCATGCCATATCAAGGATCACAGTATTAAAAAGATTCTTAAAAAGTGGACAGATCGTACAGTATTTCATGAAGTATGTAATGTATCCAACAACTATTACTGTAACTAGTAACTCATCCGGCCATTTAATGATATTAAAATCTCTTCAGGAATCGAGGTTTGCAATCCTTTCTTAGAAATTCTACGTAAGATTATTGAAAATTTGTGCTCAGAATTAAGGACCTAAAATACAAAACGTTTCCGGTCAAAAAAAGATTTTTTTTCGGGCGGAGCATATCCCCGGACCCCTCCTAGTAAGGAGCATCTCTGGCGCTCGATTGTCAATCGGGCCAGCAATGCCTCTATGCAAAATGGCTGGCAACGCCCCTGTACACGGTGGTGTACACGGACGGGGTGAATTATTGCACGCTAGAAGATTAGCAACGTCATAAGAAGCTAAGCTGCTCAGTATCGAGTCTTCATGAAACGTTTTTAACCTTCTGCAAGGGAACCTGGTTTAATCTCGGTTATTGTATCTGAATTACAATAAACTATACTCTAATATTGATGTCTCTTAGAATAAACAATCTTTGGTCTATAAAATATATCTGTGAAAAAAATACAATTATATGTACAAATATTTACAAAAGCTAAACATTTTAAAATGCTTAAAATAGGGGAATTTAATATAAACATTTTGTTTTAGTTTTTAGTTACTAATTATTGCTGTACCTACAAAATGTGTTCGAGAAATACAACTTCTTTTAAAAATATCTTTTTTTAGTTCACAGGGAACGCCCAATATTGATTATCAACTATAATTTATGTCGTCCAGCCGACTTTTCTGTATTTGGTTCGTAATAAATTATTTGCTGTCAAATTATTTATAGATAGATAGACAGCACTATATATTTACAATAAATATCAATCTTCTAATCCAAAATAAATTTGCTATTCTAAATAATTTACTATTCTAATATAATAATTTACAATTTACTATTCTAAATCTAAAATTGTCAATTCATTTATTGTACACTGATTGCGATTTCAAAGCAGAATTCATCAGTAAGGCTGTGAGGGGTAAGGCAATGATTCCTCAGAAAGAAATTCCAATGAAACAGCTAATTCTAACTTGAAACAAACGAACATAACTTCCTGTGGGCGGCTGAAAAAGAGCTGGAGCTCTTGAATTGAAGAAGACGTAATTGCTCAGGTCACTGCACTTCAACATTAATCTGCTGAAATAAAAAAAAATATTGTGTAAGTAACATACCAGACATGCAGAATCTACGTCACATCAGAGGAACAGAAAGAGGTTTATTCTTTAAAGAATATTTTTGCTTTTGTGACAAATACGAGTGACATGTAATGACAGATTTACTCATAACATCCGATATAAAAGGAGAAATATCTCAGTGAATTCAATACCTGGAAGACATGACATGATCGATATACATGACCAACAGACAGACCTACTGAGATGTACTGAGCTATACCTTGTATTGCAGGTTGAAGACTAACGTAGTGTAGCTCATGAACATGTCCCAGTACAAGTGGCTTGGTACTGTCAACAGGACGATCTGGCCTGATAGTAAGGTCACCGTGATGTGGCAGACTGCTGATGACGTCAATGCATGTTTCATAGCAGTTTGCTGCAGCATAGAGAATCACGTGATCTCCCCAAGTGCCATCTTGCAGCATGTTTGTGAGGTAATCATCCCATGATCGATATCCATGGACAAAGTTAAACAGATCTGTTCCATCCAGCTGCAAGAGGATTTAAAAACAATTTTACTTTAAGTGGAATATACAGTAGAACCTTCTATTAAGGACGTTCGCGCTAATTGTTTATGCGCATCCTTACTGCGCACGTAATTCCTGTCGCAACGCTACGCCACGTCATGCATCGAGCGCGCGCGCTGAGGAAACTTTCCAACCACATATAGGGTGAGTAGCCGTTTCGATAACTTTGCTTGCAGTTTGCTAGCTTAAATGCCTGGTGACCCCTGTTTTTCTTTACGTAGAAAGTTTCCTTTACCAATTCTCCCATTTACACAAAAAAAAAACAAAAAAAATCTGAACGTGAGAAGTTTTTTTTTTTCGTTTTTTCGACTCGCGTAGGCTCAAATTTATGCATTTGGCGGCTGAGCTTGACAAGCAATTATCCTTCCAAAAGGTTCACTCTACCTGAAGGAATGACACCAATTGCAAATATTTACTTAATAGGCCTGTTTGAGTTAAGGCCAACACAAAAACCTTGGCTGTACTAGTTCATTTTCATTTTTTTAAAACTTGAATCAAGGTACGCAAATTCGAATCAATTATCAAAGCTTCCATAAATACTGTGGTCTTCCATACGGTTTATCTCCGAAACAAGCGTGGTGACCCCCCAATTTTTTTTCGTTTCTGACACGAGTTAGTCATTATCTAACTGCAGGTAAAGTTATTTAAAAATCTGAACGTGGGAAGATTTTGGCGCGAACGTCCTTAAGCGACCACCCTCGGAGAAATGGCAAGTGGCCACTTAAAGGGGCAGTATCACGAGAATTCTTCTACGTTTTTGTGCAAACTATGCTGAATTTATAAAGCAGCACTCACTGATCAACAAAAAAACCTTTAAATGCCAAAAGGTCATAAATGCACTCTTTAAGATGTGCATAAACCATAATCAATGGGTTTTTAATAATTTTCCTCCAAATAACGCTGTCAAACTTGAAAACGTCGGCCCGACGTTTTCAAGTTTTAGACCATTTCTTTCGTACCCGTCCGTAGCTACTCCAGTTTTAAACATCTTTCGTGAGTAGTACAGTGCGTTTTAGCAAGGTTAGGCAACTATTAGTGGATTTCCAATTAATACCAGCACCTTCATTAGACTTTCAAGTTTGGCTAAATCTTGATGAGACTGCCCCTTTAATAGAGGTTGGCCGCTTATCAGAAATTAGAATAAGACCTTTTAGAAAGGTCGCGTTACTTCGATACAAAATGGCGTGAAAAGGAATCACAGAGTCAATATGAAGATGACAATAAACCTGTGTTTGAATGATTTTATCAGCCGTCGCTTTCCTTTTAGACTCTGGTCTGTCCGAAATTGTTGAAAACAAAGCCAAACATCGTATATGACATTCTTGCTGACCGCTAAATAGGGGCAAAAACAATAGAAGAACGCTCATCGGGACGGCAGAAAGGTTGCCGCGGGCGCTTAATAGAGGTGGCCGCCTACAGCTGTATGGGGTTTTATTTACAGTATTATACTGACAATAGTTTCGGGACTTTAGTAACTGGCCTGTATCTACACTGTATTTACAAGCACCAGACTTACCATTTGTGGGTTCTTCCTGAGGTACTGGACTATGGATTGTCTCAACTCTTTGTGCGAGATTTTGATCCGTTTCACAAGGTCCAGTTGTTCTGATAATGCATAGAACATGCAATTGCCTGAACCTTGGTTCTCGGAAATCGTGAAGCCCTTGTGTGATGCAATCTTCTTCAACTCCACTGATGGGTCAGTCTTACTGTTGAGCTTGCTTGCATTGTGTTGCATTTGCTGAAGTGTCTGGAACATTTGCTCAGGAAGATCTAAAAGAAGTTTACACTGTTATTCTTTCGTATTTTCTAGGAAGAGGAGATGGAGTGGTAAGGAATTAAGGCACATAGGAAAACAGAGGAAAACTCTTATAAGCCATCCAATTTAGCTGCAGAATTAATGCATTCATTTTCATATCAAGAACAGCTCATGCATAAAGGATCTAAAGGAAATATAACAGCAATGATACACTTGAAACCTGCCCTTTTCCTTAGTTGTTCATACCTCTTTGTGCTATTTATATTGCAACTGAAATACTACAAAATGGTTCAAACTTTTTCTAAATGTCCCCTGGTTCCATCCTCGGAGACCCAGGGGCAGTTAGTTGTGGTAAAAAGAAGTTAACCAGACAGAAATCTCCTGGTTCCCACCACCTCAGGAATTCCGATTCCCAATCTCTCTTCTTCTGCCACCTGTATCCCTCCAACCCCAGCCCAGCCCCACCCCCCCCCCCCCCCTCCCACGCCACAACAAATGTAACCTGCTTGAATACTTTAGGAAGTAATTTCTGTTGTAAGGAAAATCCTCACCTAGTTTAGAGAACGTCACATTGATGAACCACCAAATTCTCTTATCAATCAGTAACATTACAAGATTTAATATTCAGATCAAGGCTGATAAGCCTACTGCCTTCTACTCAGTAGATTTTGTTCAATATTCATACAAATCAACAAAGCAAACAATCATATCAGGATAATGTTCTATTTAGTGTGTTACTATCAACCTGATATTTGTACTTGATTCCACTGTCAAAGTAATCTTAGTTTCTTTACATCAAGACTTGTAATGTATTCACTGGAGAAGCACTGCTATGTTAAATGCCATCAGGCATGCTTACCCGAGGGCAAGAGAGCCTCACTTCTCATCTGTTTGGTCACAGACCCTACAGAAGCTCTACACTGATCTGTGGAGATGAAAAAAAAGAATCAACAAGAGTAAGGGATACCATTCTATTTGTCTAAGTTAGCGCATTTAATATCAAACAATTATTACAAACTTGAAGTATTGTAAAATTCTACAAAAGCTAAAGTAATCCTACTGGTGGTACAAAATGCACCAAATAAACTGGTGCATTCTATACCGCCACTTAGTGTCATTTAGAAACACTAGCAATTATTTTTAGCATAAAGACGCTACGCAGTTTTAAACTATTAATCCTACTGGTCCTCTAGCTAGCGTAGCAGTTGCTATCTTTTTTGGGCCTAAGGGCATTGTTTGTTTTGCTTGTTTTATTGTTGTCTTTAAGGGCAGGGAGCCAATCATGTAAGACCTTGTAAGAACCACTACCACTACCTGACCCCAAACTTAAAAACACTTCATTAATAATAATTAGGAATAACACACTTACTGGGAAGAAAAAGTTCTTAAACCCGTTATGGGATTCTTGATTAGTTATAATTTGAAAAGAAGCATTTGACATACAAACTACTCCTCGCATCCTCTCCCTTTGTCACTGTAAAAAGACCATACATGTAGTTTATTTCCAGAGGGTGATGGCATTATTATAAAAAGAAAAAAAAATAGGAGAGCCTTACCAGGAACCAAATTCCACATCATTTTAACAAGGGATTCACATTGCTTCTCCCAGCTGTAGTTCTCTTTATAACATGTCCGCAGCCTTTGAATCTCTTGAAGTCGCTCTGCTCTGTCTCTCAGACGAACACCTCTGATTGCCTTGGACCACTCTTTAGGGTCAGCAGAATCCACCACAAGTGGTTTGCCTAATGGTAAAATACGTAGTGCATCTCCAAAACCTGAGTTACCACTCACAAGAATGGGAAGACCAGCAGACAAGGCTTCCAGTGCAGTCAGTCCAAATCCCTCCATCCTGGAAGGCATGATGGCAAGATCAGCCTCGCAAAACAACTCTTTCAATCTTTCCTTACTTTGCACAAATTTTCGGACAATCAACTGATCTTTAGAGATTCCACTCTTCAGCAAGTTGTCTGCAACTTCCTCCTGCTTCCCATCAGGTGCGCCGACAAAGATCAGATGATAAGATCTGTCTTTCAGTTCAACTATTGCTTTGGCAGCGATGTCATATCCTTTGAGACTGAAGTCTTCAGGATCCCCACGACCAAAGGTCAACACCTTAAACTCATCACTCTCGTTTGTTGCTTGTTTTACGTCTGAAAATTCACTGAATGTGCCTGGAGTCTACTGGATTACCTCTTGGTACTTCTCGCATGAACGTAGGTAAGAAGAGTAGGCCCTCCTCAACTTTGGACCAACTGCCACAACAAGATTTGCCATTTTACACAAGTCTACTTCAGTTCTATTCTTCTCTTCACCTTTGGAAATGGCTTTGGGATAGTCTTTGTGCATTCCAAGATCTTCAGGTGCAGTGTGCACTACTTGCACCCACTTACAACTGTGTGACTCTCTAATGACTTGGGCTTGTTTACCAAGCTTCCCTCCATGACCCAGCACAATGTCAATGCAAAGGTCTCTTGGTGGGAAGCTCAGCCATTCAAGGGGGTCAAAGCCTGGATGTCTCTCTGCTTCTCTAATGGCAACATTGTGACTTCTAGCAGCTCTCTTCTCTTCCTCAGAGCACGCAAACTGTGGGACTAGGAGAGTGACTTCTACTTGCTTGTGTTTGGCCAATAATGTGGCAAGCTGTCTGTTTATGGTTGACAAGCCCCCCATTGACGAACTCCACTCACTGGCCAAGAGAGTTACTCTTAATGCTGAGTCAGACCTTCCTGGTCCACCTTGTGCTGGTATGCCTTGAGATGTGTCAATGACTGTGGAAGGAGACAAATCCTGCAAAAAAAAGATTGACTACAATTAATGCTATTGCTGAGATGCAATAAGTCCCAATAAGCAAATCAGTCAGCTATTTTCCTGTAGCTTACAAGTGGTTATTTACACATCTGTTGGGAAATCATATTATGGCAAAAGTAACAAATTAAGGTAATCAAACTAGCCAAGATTCACAACTTTCAACTGGAGATTAATAATTTAACTTGTGAAAGATTTAGCACGTTAGGTCACGTGCACCTGTAAGTAATCTAATAATAGTGTAATAGAATATTGGCCTCTTTTTGTAAACTAGATGTTGTTACATTTATAATTATAATTATAAATCATGTACCTCACTTGTTCTCTTCAAGAACCATTTCTCAAGTCCATGGACAGTGTGTACTTTATCAGAGACCTTCCTCATACAGATCAGGGGTTGATCTTGTTTTATTTCAAGAAGGTGGAAGCACTCCTCATCAACACATGACACTTTACCATGGTTAGAACACACTTGACCACCCTGGTCTGTCCCTTGATGACAGTACGGGCATACTACACACCACTCATACTGCAGTCCAGTCAGGTAGGGCAGCTCTTGTGACATAGTTTGCAAAGTTCTTTCCACAAACGCACGCACAAGTGTAGCTAGTTCTTCTGAGGTCTCACCTGAAACCTGTTGGCTTTGTGTTCTTTGCCTAAGGAGGATCTTGACAAAACTGGTCTTGCAAATCAGAATGAAATCATGGATTTGTTTCCCGATAACAAACCATGCTCCATTTTGGTACAGCTTGGGTTGCCGCATGGGCCAAGTCTTACAACACCAACGAATGGATCGCGACACAATCTGTGAGAACAGACCATGAGGGACAAAGCCATGCACAAAGTGAAGATACAAAGGACAAGGATCAGAGTGCGATGGCTCCATTTTACAAAGCTCTTCAGGCGATGACTTGAGTTGAGCTGGCACAAAGTACTTTTCTTCAGTTGGGGAAGGTGAGAATTTTGCAATCAAACCAAACTGCTCCATCATGTCCAAGATGTCATCTTTGATAACACCTTGTTGAATGAACTTGGAGAAGACATGATCAACAAGTTGCATGCTGAGGGTACCATCTCTCTCCAGTTCCTGCCAGTTCTTGGAATGAATAGGATCCTGAAAATTAGTCAGAAAAACAATGACAATATTTGTATACAATCCCAATGAAGCTGAGTGAGATAAATTTAGTTTTATGCAATTGAAAAAAAAAATAAGAAGAAATTAAAGTGTTATGATTTATGTTTAAGAATTTATGTTTTTCAATCTTAACATTGAAGAAATGCAAATCCCTTCTAATAATTACAGCAAAGAGGCCAAAAGTGTGACCACTTTATGTATGTTCTTCACATTCCTTTTTGATTGGATTAAATATGAATGAAAGAATGTGAATAAATTAAAAGAGGTCACACTTCTGGACTCCTTGCTGTAACATATCTTCATTATAAAAATTGAACAATGCAATTTCAGAACATTTGGTGATATGATATCAGATCTAGACAAACACAACTCTGTCACTACAGCATTTTTGCAGCAAAATAGATTGTACCCATGCTTTTAGCCAGGATTCGAAATTTGACCATCCACCTATTGATATGGGACATGAGCCCCACCCCACTAGGGGATGACATGCCCCACCCACCCCCCCCCCCCCCCCCCAAAAAAAAAAAATGAAAATTTGAAGGGTCTTCCAAGGTGCACGTTCTGTAATTTTAAGTCAATAAATGATCATATTTCAGACTTGAATGTTAAATGTGTCATTTTCATTGCGTTAAACCACCTCCACGCTTGTCTTTTATTTCCAACATTTGTCTGACATTGATGTTGGAGGTCATCTGGGGAAAGGTGGAGACTGGGAATGAGTAAAGTTTTGCAGTTCTTTGTGTAGACACAAACCAGCACACCCCTGTAAGAATGCTCCTTGCTGGCTACATGACATTCAGTTAGGTAATGCATGTCATCCTCTACACGCATATAAACCAATAATATAAGGTGATGTTGAGATGGCCATGGTGTGCAAAGAATTTCTAGAATATCTATTTCCAAAGACACTGATCTTATATATATGAAATATATTTTTCCTACCATTTTATCATAGTGTGGGATGGTTATCAGCTGCTTCAATAGGTCAATCAGCCACTGGGCCTTAAGAACAACTGTCTCGCGGTGCTTGATAATCATACCAAGGTCATGGTAGAAACTGATCATGGCGGCAAAATCATCTGCATCTTCTATAAAGCACTCTTTCTCAGCATAGTATTGGAGTTGTTTCAGACTTCTGTGGAAAATGTCTTGAGCTAACAAAGCTTCAATCACCTTTTCAAATAGAAACCATCTATTGAACAATTCAGAGAAAAAAAGATCTGGCATAACATTATCATGTACATTTGCCAGTAAAATAATTAACAATATTATTCACCGAAGTGGAGGTGAATAGTGGTGGATATTTACCAAGCCGCGAAGTGGCAAATGAAGGTAAATATCCACCACTTTCACTGACACTGAGATGAATGATTGTTTTGGTATATATCACACACAAGCTGAATTATAAACAGCAGACCAAAACATTACTTTCTGAACCCAAAGTGACACGGGAATTGAAGCATTATTCACTTGTGTGGTATATACTAATGCTTATTACAGTCAAAACATCTCAAGCATTCCTATCAAGGATGAAATAATGAATGCCTCCTCATGGCTTACTCATTGCCAAATTGCAAAACAACGCATTAGCGTACAAAAAAACTGCCAGGCATAAAAAAGACATATGCAGCCTACAGTGTAAAATTTAACAAATTTGGTTTGCATAAAAACTAAAACTGAAAAACAAAAATACAAAGATTATATTGAAAACTGGCAGTGGAATATTCACCAGCTATTTCCAGTTTTGGCTGTGTCATGTGACGTGTTTGACTAATGGTACACAAAAATATTTGAAGGATTATATTAATATTATATAATAATGTTTACCGGACTGGTATTTTCTCCTCCATGTATGGTCCCTGTCTTAACACCTCCATGATTCTGTCTCGCAGTTCTTGAATTCCATTGATGTGACTGGCCTCTTGCCCTTCAAATAACAACATGATTATAACCATGTCATGACACTAATGCAGTACAAGTGTCTACACACAACTCAGTTATACTAACACTGTGTACATGTACATTATTAAACCTACTGAGCTAAAATAAACACTCCAGTAAACAGTACTGGTATTATTTAGCAGATGTGTATTAAGAGGAGGGTAGAGAGAAGGGAAAATAAGAGAAATGCAGTCAGTACTGCAAGCTGGGAAGACATATTAACTAAAGGTATCTAATCTACATGCTTTTGCCAACATTACATTTACTCTTTTATCATGACAATCAAACTCATGAAATAATCCTAACAGACAGTGCTTACACTGGCACATTTCTAAAAACCTCATGATTGTCATAAACAAATTAAGAGCTTATTATCATTACACATGGGGAAACCAGTCTTTGAACAAGGACAATTATCAAAGAGACTTAATTGCTGCAACATATTCTGGAGCATATTTACTTTAGATAGTCTTGTCCAATATGTCAAGTCGATAGTCAGTTGATAGTTGACCGACATATCAGTCAAGAATTGGCCGATAATCGATTGATAGTCGGTCAATAGTCAGTCCATAGTTGCTCACTAGTTGGTCAATATATCAGTCAATATGTCTGTCAGCTGATACAGTTTTTAGTTCATAAATTCTTCAATTATACCTTGCCAACACTTCACCTGTACTTCATTTGGTCAACTATTGGTCAAAGGAAATGTTAATCGGGGACCATACATATACCAAACAAAGCGAGGATGGTTAACACTAACCAAGGATGCATTACTACCCAAAACGTGTTTCTTGAACTTGTGCTTGGTTGCACAAAAACAAAAAATCAATCCAGAAACACAATGCTTCCAATTATGTCCATCAATGTGTCAGTCAATATCTTGGTTGAAATATACCACCAACAGTTGACCAGTATAGACCAATGACACTTGATTGATACTCAACCAAGAAACGACTACGCCACATTAGCCAAAAGTTGGCCACTACATCAACTGCTGTAATTTAGCACCTATCCTGCCCTCCCAGGGTTTGATTCTTATTCAACAATGATTTTTCCCAAATGTGTCTTTATAGATTACTAAGTTATAAATTTCCCTATTATTAAAGAAAGTGAGGGAGGTGGGGGCCAGGTGTGTGTGTGTGTGTTGGGGGGGGGGGGGGAAGGGAGGTGTTGTGCTTATTTGCAAATTTGGCCAAGAAGGTGGGGGCTCATTCTAGGGAGGGAACATTATGTTGTGGTTTTAACTTAACTTTGGTTCAGAATCTTTCACACTGATTTGATTTTTATTTTCCTCTTTGTTTCAGCATGACAATGAAATTGAGACAAATCAAACTGGTTTGAGAAAAATAATATCAAACCAAAGATAAATTTAAACCACAACACATATAATCATTAGAGCATGGGCATTTTATTTGAGGAAATACAGTGCTTGAAATCTGATTTCTAATATTTTAGTGAACATAGAGCATTTTGAGTGCCTCTATTAAGAAAGAGTCCAATTTGTTTTGGTCTAAGAGCCATGGCCCAGAAGAGTTTATTAAATGATAGGGAAACATGAAATGCTGGCTGTAGAGTCTCAGCAGGAATCCCAGTGGGAGTAAGATTCCCGCAGGCTATATTTTGACGGGACCCTGCCAGGAATCCCACTGGGATCCCACCAAGATCGATGTGGCAATTTTCTCTCAAAGGGTCAGCTCCTAATTACAGTCAAAACCGAAGAAGCGTGAACGCCAAAAATTATTTCTGGAATGTTTATTGTTCTACGACCAATCAGATTCGAGACGTTACCGCAACAAACCGCAACAGTAATTAGCAAAAAGGTTTCGATTCTTTTATCACAAAACGACTTTTTCGTCTACATTAAGTCTTGAGTTCACCACCGATTAACAAACACTCTGGAATTATTAATTTTCTTCTATTTCAGAGTTGAAGCATAATCAAAGAATAACTATAAACGATAAATACTGAAAAGAGAAAAATAATCGAACAGTCATGGCTAGACAGCGCGTCTGGAAGCAGAATAGAATTTTTGATTATTTTTAAAAAATACGGCCTATCCGGTTTTTTCTTCTTACCATAATTTCTAGGTTTTATCCTTTTCCCCATTTCACCAAAAAAATTATTGAATAAACTTTACAAAAATGTTCTCTCTACCTTACTTCGATGCAGAGCCGGAACAGTTCATGAAGCCGCAGCAAAATTCTCCGGCCCAGTATGTCACGCAACGGCACCCATTTTTTCAATTTTTAACGGCACACATATTTGAATTTGCAACGGCACGCAAGTTTGCATTTGCTGTGAAAATTCAATTTTATTCTGCTTCCAGACGCGCTGTCTAGCCATCTCTGTTCGATTATTTTTCTCTTTTCAGTATTTATCGTTTATAGTTATTCTTTGATTATGCTTCAACTCTGAAATAGAAGAAAATTAATAATTCCAGAGTGTTTGTTAATCGGTGGTGATCTCAAGGCTTAATGTAGACGAAAAAGTCGTTTCGTGATAAAAGAATCGAAACCTTTTTGCTAACTACTGTTGCGGTAACGTCTCGAATCTGATTGGTCGTAGAACAATAAACATTCCAGAAATAATTTTTGGCATTCACACTTCTTCGGTTTTGACTGTAATATACGACAATAGTCACCTACTGTAAACTGTGCATTTTTCCAATCTCTATACAAGTCATTTAACTAAGAATAACTTGGTAGTTCTATTGATTACAGGGTTTTCAAAAGTAACTGGCGCCCGACGCAAGTCACCGGCTACTTCGAGCGTTAGCACCGCGTACTTTTGGAAGTCAAAATTAAAAAAATGATAGTAATAAAAAATTGCGATTCCTATGGGTTACGTTAAAGATAACATATTTTGTTCTTGCCCATTGCTCGCGTTCCAGCATCAGAAATCGTAGCTCTTTTATTCAACAACATTCAACGTGGACCGGGAACCATTTGCGTTTTCCCGCGAAAGATTGACATTTGATCCTTTCGTGACTAGTTTCTTCTTGCGTAAGTGAATGGTCCCAGTCACCGGGTGAAAAGGCAGAAATCACAGCCGCTTTTAACCCAGTTTGGGTTCAAACATCAAAGAAAGGAGATTGCTGGTATGAAACACTTTTTAAAATGCAAATTGTTTAGTGTTCGCCGGGTTTCTGTTTACAATCCCCCAGTCGATCAGAAAATAAGTTTTGGTGCTTGTTATGAATGAAACATTGCTTGAAAACAATATTGTATCGCTTAGGTTGAATTATTTATTGTCAACAAGGCAATTTGTAAGGGATGCTTTTATTTATTCAACGTTTGGTTTCGTGAGGCGCCGTTTCGTGAATGTGAACAGTGGCAGACTCTAGCAATTAAATAAATTTTATGCCGACACAAATTTGTTTAAATTTAACTTTTGATATAAGCCAAGGTATTTTTAAGATTTTTGTAAGACTTAAAGTTTAATTTCAAGTCTTCATAATTAGTAAACCGGATGAAACTGAATGTTTTACAGTTCTTTATGGAAAATTAATTTTATACGGAGCCGACACAGCCAGACTTGTCACGACTATGTCGCGCAACATGTTACGGCTCGCTTAACATAAAATTTTTCTAACCTTTTGTTTTTCTGGAGTTTTACTGAAATTGTTTGTTTAGCAGAGCATTGTTACTTTGATAACTAAACAACAGTTAAAACAGTTGTGCCCGCGGAATAAAATTGATTTATCTAATCGATTGAAATTTAGCTAACAATGCATTATTTACGGAGCTTGTATGTAGCGCTAAAAAATAAAATTAAATCTCCGCCTTTTACTCAAATTTTGTATTCGCGAGGTCATTACGTGAGGCCGAAATAACTATGCTTGGTTTCTTTAACGCGTTGGTCATGAAACTGTTCATCTTTATTTTCAATAAGTAGGAAAACTCTGACTGCAAAAATAAATTTCAAGAGTTGATTCATGTTATAACAGGTCAATGAAGTACTGATGAGGGCAAGAGGTCAATTTTTATTCGGATGTAATATGTAACATGGGAAAAGCGTTGTAATATGTGAGTAAACATAATTTTCAAAAAACACTCTAGGTTATAATAAAGTGTACAACGACCTAAAAAATAACTTTTTGGTCCTGAAAATGCACCTCAGAGCATGCAGATTTTCAATTTTTTCTGGGGGAGGCCCCCCATACCCCCTGCAGGAGGGGGAAACCCCCTCCCACACCCTCCCCATGGGCGGCTTTGCTGCCCAGCACCGCTAGCGCAGCGCATTGGTGCTCCGGCTATTTTCACATTTCCTCCAGATACTTTTTTCCATTTTGAAAACCCTGGATTATCAATCAATTTAACATGGTCGTACAAGTACTTCTGTCAATACCTGCTTGTTGTTTTCTTTTGTTTGGACGCTTTCCAAAAAATCCTTTGATCTTATTCCTCTTCATCAGTGAACTTGTGTTATCAATGCTGAAGAATGGTCGAACCACATGTTTCTCATAGATCTTTCCAGAGATTCTCTTCTGTATTTGTGATTTCATCACTGCAATGTCTTCAAATGGTTTGTCAGCATGTGTACCAACAATGAACACTGGAGGCGGCAGATAGGGCAGCTTCCCTTGTGCTTCATCATCTGTTTCTTCTTTCACCTGTGTGACACTGTGAATTGTAGCAAGCCATGACAGCAAATTCTCCAGATTTGTTTCATTGTTTGGGTTTTCCAAATGAATATCAGAGGTTCCTTGTCTAACACAGGGCTGTGCTAAGGCATGTAATGGCTTGCCGAGGTTGTGCACCAAAATGTAGAGTGCTCGTGGTGATAAGAAAAGAGGGTGAGAGGCATAGTACAGGTGTTGTCCAGCAAAATCCCACATATCCATACTTACAACAGATTCTTCTTTGCTAATATCAACATCTTCACCTTTAACATACTCTAACCACTCATGAACATGTTTTGTGATGTCATGTGGGGGCGAAGTGGCATTGATGGTTACATCAGGCTCATCTAATTTGTTTTCACTGTTGCAATCAGAGAAATGTTCTCCACCATTAACACTGTCCTGACTTAGCACTACTTTTCCTTTTCTCAATGGTGAGGACACGTCTGACTTGTTAGAGTGATCTGCTGTCCCCTCAACCTAGAATAGAGCAGATACAAGAGGTGATTAGTGGTATGATTACTGACATGCCAGAAACTCAGAAAGATATCATCTCCAACAGTTATAGACACCATCCTGATGAACATTTTCTCTGATTTGCTCCAAATCATTGCAAATAATTATACAGTTAATATCTCTCTCTAAACATACACTGCAGCTATGGTCATATGAGTTACTTGTTATGTCAGAGATGTGTAAACAAATTAGGGTTGGTGACTTTCTTTCAGGGATAATGTGTGAAAAAAAAAGTTACTTCAGATGTTGAAAAGCTGGTGATCAGCATGCATCGTCTCCAAAAAAAGAATGCCAGGGGTGAGATGAATGTGTCTCTTTTAAAGAGTAAGCTGTCTTAAATATAAAGGTGTCTATTTACAGCTATTCTCAATCTCATGTGCCATTCAGAGCAAAAAGTCTAGATGCAAGTTTGCGTTTTAATGGATGTCAATCATCTCTGCCTCCTGATTAACGGATCTCATAATCTCAATAATATTCAAAATCCTGTATTTGGAACTTTAAAAAAATTGTTGTTTAGTTATTGGTAACAAATTATGAGCCTAAGCTCTGTTTTCCGTAATCTGAAAAATAAAATAAGTATACAAAAATAAATTTCGTGCATGTAGATTTGCTAGATATTTTTTTGGTCATTCATGTGTGCCAATGACTGTTTTTCAGTATAATAAGCAGGCAATGTTGATTTCCGCTATTTCCCAATCGTTCATATCTTAATGTGTTTTTTTACACTCAAAAATTAAAACTTCAGTTGTAGCTATTCGTCTAAAAGTTAACTCACTTACTAGTATTTTGGGCTCCAATGACTATTAATTGGTTTAGTAAATCCACCAAAATTAAATTCGGTCAATCCCATGCATGAATGACCACAAAAATATCCAGCAAATCTACACACATGAAATTTATTTTTGTACTTATTTTATATTTAAAGTTATCGAAAACAGAACTTAAGCTTAAAATTTGTTAACTTAACGACATTTTTTCAAGTTTCGAGAATTTTAAATATTCATGAGATTTCGAGATCAATTAACCAGGAGGCGGACATGATTGACATCCATTTAAACTCAAATTTGCATCTAGACTTTTTTCTCTGAAGGATGCATGTGATTGAGAATAGCTGGAAGAGAGTTGATTGCAAATAATATATTAACAGCGCTGGAAATAACAATCAATCACTGAACATTGTCCAAACAAATTTTGAAACTGTACAACTAATTAATTTTATAGGTTGGACAGAGATCATGTCTGAGCACCAAAATGTCTCAGGTTTTTGTCATGAAGATCTTGTTTACTGATCATGTTTGCTTTAAACATGTTAAAAATCAGAAATCATAAAGATCCATGTTTTGTTTGGCTGTACAAAACAAAACACCATAACTGTGAAACAAACACGAGCTTCAAAAAGTGCCCCATAATATGCATTGCTAAGCATTCTTATTTCATGTATGCATATGGCTTGAGTCATCAGTTTACGCAAATTGCATAAAATGCTAACTAATGTCCGACCAAATTTGCAGTATGTCCAGTCAAAAAAGAGATTTGCAAGGACATATGTCCTGCTTAGCAGGAAAAATTATTTTCAGTACTAATATAAAAGCTCTGTTACTGTTATAGACCTGGTCCTTCTTGGAATCATTGCCATCTTCACTTGCCAAGTTTGATTCTTCTTCAAAATCTGATTCTTCTTGAAAGTCTAAAGAATCCAAATCCAATCTAACATGCTGACACAGTTTTTCTGTCACCATCCTTGCTATATCTTTAGAACATTCTAGCAATCCTGGTTTGTTCTCATGGGTGGGATGCCAGTTCTTAACTTGTTCAACTTCAATCTGGCATTGTGAAGCATTTACTTCAATTCCTTCAGTACTCTGTTCTTTAGGATCAAATGGCAGGCCTAAGAGATT
>OY855914.1:9380402-9485402 GCA_963693305.1 Meandrina meandrites
TGACAAACTTGACAGCGGGGCTCAAAACGGATCCCAAAAGATTTCTCACCTCTGTCATTCTGATTTGATTATCTCAAGAACTCTTTTGAATTCTCTTTCCTTCTCGAAAAGTCTCAGTTACAAATTTTACTTGAATGCCTGAAGACTGATCGAGTCTGCATGTCTCAAGTGAAAACTTTCTCACTTCTCTGCGAGTTTCAATGCTTGCGGTATCTTTTAAAAACTTTCCTTGCTTAACTCTTTTTGAACTTATCGCAGCTGCTAACTTTATATCTTGGTTGTGGCCTGAGTCTTTCAAACCCCTCGCGTAAAGTGTGATTTGTGTCTGACAAATCTCGATTTCGGATTGAGTCTGTCAATCCTGCAAGCGAACGAGAGCTGCTCGCAACGCGCTAACAAGAGAAATTTCTAGACCAATACGTACTATTCTTGTTGACAAATAGGATCACCTCTCCCCGAGGCTAAAGGGGTTGGCATAGGGCTAACAACCCTATCTATAAAAAACACCTGTTACGGAAACATTGACAACAACTTCAAGGCAGCAAGACTTGGGAGAGGAAGGGCCCTTGGACCAAGGGACTATGACGCAATGCAGTGAAAGCCGTCCGGAAGCTCTATTGCCGACTCCCCTTCTTACACCCAAGAGAATCACCAAAATAGCCACCTGGAACATACGAACCATGTTTGAAGCAGGGAAAGCAGCACAGGTGGCAAAAGAGATGGAAAGGTACAAGGTATCGCTGCTAGGTCTCTGTGAGACACGGTGGAATCAATCAGGACAGTTGCAATTATTATCAGGTCAGACAGTGTTATATTCTGGACACGAGGACGAGGGTGCACCACACACAGAGGGCGTGGCAATCATGCTAGCCAAGGAAACACAACGAGCACTCATCAGCTGGGAAGCAGTCAGTTCACGGATTATCACGGCCAAATTCGCCACCAAAAAGAAAAACATCGATATTAACATCATACAGTGCTATGCACCTACGAATGATGCTGAAGATGAAAAGAAGGAAGAATTCTATGACCAACTGCAGAGTGTAGTTAACAACCAAGGCGATAGGGATGTCACTATACTCATGGGAGATCTGAACGCGAAGATAGGAGCTGACAACACTGGGTATGAGCAGGTCATGGGCAAGCATGGGCTTGGAAGGATGAACGAAAACGGTGAACAGTTTGCAGAATTCTGTGCACAAAACAACCTGGTCATTGGGGGCAGTGTTTTCGAACACAGGCGCATCCATAAAGCAACGTGGATGTCACCCGACCACATGACAGAAAATCAGATCGACCATGTGTGTATATGTCGGAGGTTCAGGCGTGCTTTACAGGATGTGAGAGTCAAAAGAGGAGCAGATGCAGCATCCGATCATCATATGGTTTTGGCAAATCTCAAGCTACGCCTAAAGCGCTGCAAACCACCTTCTCCTACCACTAGAACAAGGTATAATGTGGACCTGTTGAGGGACAAGGAGACTGCAGATATGTTCAAGATCAACCTCGCCAACAGGTACCAGGTGCTCCAGCAGCTTTATGATGATGAAAACGTGCAGCTTGAAGAGAAGTGGCAGCAGACGAAGAAGATGTGGACTAAGACATGCGAGGAGACTGTTGGCAGGAAAACGACCCAACATAAGGACTGGATGACAGCGGAAACTCTGCAGAAGATACAAGAGAGAAGGAAGAGGAAGGCCATATTGAACACGTGTAGAACAAGAGCAAGTAAGGCAGCAGCACAACAGCAGTACACAAGGGCCCACCAAGAGGTGAGGAGGAGTATAAAGAGAGATAAGAGGAGCCACATCGACAATCTAGCCAGGCAAGCGGAGGAAGCAGCAGCAAGGGGGAATATGAAAGAGCTCTACAATACAACTAAGAAGCTTGCTGCAAGATACCAAGTGACAGACAAGCCAATTAAAGACAAGCAGGGGAAAATATTGACATCAACAGAGGAACAGCTAAAGAGATGGGTGGAGCATTTCAGTGAGCTCCTTAATAGACCAGGCCCAGAAGATCCCCCAGATATACCTCCAGCAGAGACAGAGCTGTCTATTAATTGTGCTAAACCATCACGGCATGAGATTAGAAAAGCAATCCAGGCACTGAAGAATGGTAAGGCAGCTGGGATAGATAGTGTTCCTGCAGAAGCTCTCAAGGTAGACATAGGCACTTCCACTGAAATTCTCTACAGATTATTCGAAAACATCTGGGAGGAGGAAGAGATTCCAAGGGACTGGAAAGAAGGACTTCTTATCAAACTACCAAAGAAAGGAGACTTGAGGGTCTGTACTAATTACAGGGGGATCACTCTTTTATCGATTCCAGGCAAAGTCCTAAACAGAATTCTTTTAGAACGAATGAAAGCAGCAGTCGACAACCGACTACGAGACCAGCAAGCTGGCTTTAGACAGGACAGGTCATGCACAGATCATATTGCCACTCTTCGCATAATAGTAGAGCAATCTCTGGAGTGGAACTCGTCTCTTTACGTCAATTTTATTGACTATGAGAAGGCCTTTGATAGTGTGGACAGAGAAACTCTGTGGAAGTTACTTAAACACTATGGCATACCAGAAAAGATCATTACACTCATTCAGCGAACTTATGAGGGAATGTCATGCAGAGTGGTGCACAGAGGCCAGCTCTCAGACTGCTTCAATGTCAGGACTGGTGTCCGTCAAGGATGCTTACTATCACCTTTCATGTTTCTTCTTGTTATTGACTGGATTATGAGAACCACCACAGAGGGAAAGAAGAATGGGATTCAGTGGACCCTTTGGACACAGTTGGAGGACTTAGACTTCGCCGATGATCTGGCTCTTCTCTCACATAACCATGACCAGATGCAGGGCAAGACCACCAGATTGGCAGCAACATCAGAAAGGACTGGTTTAAAGATCAACAGGGGTAAATCAAAGGTCATGAGGATCAACACTACCAATGAGAATCCAATCACAGTAGGAGGAGAGCAGCTAGAGGAGGTGGACTCGTTCACATACCTTGGCAGTGTTATTGACAAAGAAGGAGGTACAGATGTAGATGTAGGAGCAAGAATTGGCAAGGCAAGGGCAGCGTTTAACATGCTCGGAAACATCTGGAAGTCCAAGGAAATCAGGACTGAAACCAAGCTTCGCATCTTCAATTCAAATGTTAAATCGGTTCTCCTTTATGGGTCAGAGACGTGGAGACGAACAAAAAAGGCACTACAGAAGATCCAAACATTCATAAACAGTTGCCTGAGACGTATCCTAAACATCTGGTGGCCTGTGAAAATTCGGAACGAAGAGCTGTGGCAGCGAGGTGATCAAGAGCCAGTAGGAAGACAGATGCTAAAGAGGAAATGGGGCTGGATTGGCCATACCCTGCGGAAAGAAGCAAGTAACATCACTCGCCAGTCCCTGACCTGGAATCCACAAGGGAAGAGAAGGAGAGGGCGACCCAAAAATAGCTGGAGACGCGACACGGATACAGAGCTTAGGATGATGGGCTACACCTGGAAAGAAGTTGTGCGAGCAGCCCAAGTTAGAGTTCGCTGGAGAGCTGTTGTTGATGGCCTATGCTCCACTTGGAGCGACGGGCCTAAGTAAGTAAGTAAGTAAGTAACGTACTATTCTTGTTTTTGATCATATCAATTGCGTAAGTTTCGGCTTCAGACCTTGTGAAATCAATAAAGCTCGAAGGAAACCCGAAGGAAACTGCAGCAACCCAACTGCAATCAACGTTTGCAAGCGTCGTTTGTTGACTTGTCATTTGTGCACGTGCTCACGCTTTGGTTTGTCATCATCACCCAATCATCGTTTATCTTGCGTCATCATTGACCAATCACCGTACAGGAAATTTTATCACACCTACCGATACTACTTGCGGACATTTTATCACACCTACCGATACTACTCGCGGTCCCTCTTTGGCCAAGTCGAGATTTTGTCTGGTATATACTATATATATATATAGTCTATATACGCGCGGACTACAATGATGCCTCCTCGGGGGCAATTAGTTAGATGTTAGCAATATCAAGCAGGGGTAGTTTTATTATTAAGCAGCATCAATGCAAGATTAATGTTATTTTTTTAACATGAATGCATAATATTATGGTAAATAAACTTTTAATTACCATTTTTTATTTCATTCTTCATTTATTATCAATGTAATGTAATTCTATTGTTAGTAATGTACTGTATGTAGTTTATTGTAAGTAGCATGTTGCAATACAATTGTTTAAAATAATAATAATAATAAATTAAAAATTAAACTTTTACAATTATACATGTATTTATGACAAATAACTTTTAGACCATGTAAAACATGTACATATAAAGTCAACCCCCACTATAACATTAAGCATACAGTCCTTCAGTATGTATTTTATCAAAGTTGGAGTTATTTTCAGTAACTTAATTTTATTCACAGGGACTTAAACAACTGTCCAGTAACTGACAGTATATATTTTCAAGAAACATCTATTTTTTATCACTGGTATATACTGTTTAAGTACAACTTGGGAAAAAATTGCCCTTGTGGTTGGTGTACTGAATCCCCAATCCAGAAGCTCGTTTTGGAAATTTTTGGAAAAATATTTTATATAAGACAACAATTAACTGTAACTTTGAAGCTTTACTTTTTTTATTTTTTGCCAACAGTTATTTGAGTGTTTTACATTTGTAGAATTTGAAATATTGTTTCAGTTCAGTTCAGTTTATTTTCTTGACAGCAAGTTTTAACTTAAAATACTGTGCAAGAAGAAAGCTTGAACTCTGGAACTTTATAGGGCAGAGAAAGACTTCTTTTCTCTTGAATTTTCAACTTGACTTTGAAGCTTTTGTCAGGCATGGAAAGATAAATATATTAGCTTCACTTACGATTGAAGTTTTTATATTCCTTGAGATTTGTCAAAATGTTTTACAACTACACATTCATGAAGATGCCTAAAACAGGTAAATTAATTTTGGTAAAAGTAATATTGCCTAAATAAACTGCTTCCATTTATTCTTCTTAGGCTATAAGACAAGCTAATGATCAGGACTATTCAGTGTACCACTGGCAATTAACACTTATCATGTTAAAATTTTACTTCGGTGCACAATTAAATACAACATGAATACAAATAATGAACATTTAATTTCTTATCTTTACCTGCTATACCACTGGAGAACATCATCCTATTCTGTATTTTCCCAACTCTTCTCATTCCTTCAAATGTAAAAGGATTACCATACACATACAGGCATTGGGACATTCCATTTTTTATCCGCACCCCCCCTAAGGAATGCGGGTTTTTGCAAAGGGGGGTTCGGATTTTGTCTTCAAAGAAGCCGACAAAATTTGGACCCTTCAGAAATTTTTTTCAAAGGTGCCGACAAACAATCAACCCTTCGGATTTCATTTTTCAAAGGGCACCGGCAAAAAATTGAGGGTTCGGATTCCTGCCATCCTTAGGGGGGGTGCGGATAAAAAATGGAACGTCCCATTGCAGCTCCTCCAGTTCATCAATATCATCAGGCAAACACTCCAGCTGGTTATCACTCAAGTCCAGCATCCTGAGTTTCTTCAAATGTGAGAAGTGTGTTGGTAAAACTGACAGCTTGTTGTTACTCACATCCAGCCCTTCCAGCTCCTCCAGTTCAACAATATTATCAGGCAAATACTCTAACTTATTGTCACTAAAGTACAGCCACCTGAGTTTCTTCAGATGTGAGAGTTGTGTTGGTAAAACTGACAGCTTGTTGTTACTCACATCCAGCCCTTCCAGCTCCTCCAGTTCAACAATATTATCAGGCAAATACTCTAACTTATTATCACTAAAGTACAGCCACCTGAGTTTCTTCAGATGTGAGAAGTGTGTTGGTAAAACTGACAGCTTGTTGTTTCTCACAAACAGCCAGGTCAGGTTAATCAGTTCACAAACAGTTTCAGGTAGTTCACTCAGCTGGTTGTTGTTTAATCTCAGCACTTTGAGATTTTTCAGCTTGTTAATACTTGTTGGTAATTCTGTCAAGTTATTATATGACAAGTAAAGTTCCTCCACATCAGTCAGGTCAGTGACAGCTTCAGGAACTTTTGACAACTTTCTTCTACTCAGATCTAAAACCCTTTGCCCTTCATAGTTGGTTTTAATGAACTTCCTGAGCTCCTCAGCTTCTGAAATATTTTCCATCATCAACAGTGTAAGGCAACTGTAAAATGCGCTGACTTGTATGACTTAATTCTGTTGAAGTACCTGAAACCAGAAATAAATTGTAAACTTATGTTTTAATATCAAAACTTACACAATTGGTTCACGATTCGCTGAAAGCGACTGGCAAGCTCCTTCAAATAAAGAAGAAGTCTAGTGAAGATTCGCAGAAAAACCTGGGCAATTACTGTTATTAGTTCAAACAATATGAATGAGAGGAAGGTGTATTAATATTCATCTATTCGGTAACAAGATTTTAAATACGGTAAATAACATTTAAAACGCATTTATAATGCAAATGCTGACTCAACTTGATCAATGGGGGGCGCTACGGATCGATCGATCTGCGTGCAAGGAAAGATATATCTCTAGATCTCACAGCTTCAAATTAAACAAGCTACGTTAACTCATGATCGAAAGTTTCACTTGTGTTTTATGCTTGTTTACTTTTTATCTTATAAATAAGGTGACGGACTAAAAGTTCTAAGCTACGAAGCCGTACTACATTTAAACTTCGTCTTAAAATAGCGTTGCTCTCGAGCTCACTGCAGGAATTCAGCTTTAATTGTTCATTTGACTGGCCTTAAGTTTAATATAAAGCGATTTGAGAATATTTCACATCATTAAACGTCTGTACATCAAACAATTTCTTACCTTAACTCTTCGAGAATACAGGGAAGAAAAGAAAACTGTTGTATACACTGCATTGAACGAGACTGAAGACGAACGACTCCCTTCTCAAGTTACGAATGGCATGTTTGGGGTCCGGGGCCGGGGTGGGAAGGGGGTTGCTAAACGTTCTCTCTTGGCTCACCCTCAGCAAAATAATTAGACGTTCTTGGATTTTTTTTTTTACCTTTGGATAACTGGGAGGCTAACCCTCCCACCTCCCCCTCCCAAAAAATAAATAACATAAAATTAGGGTAATTTTGCAGCAAGAAACACAAGGCACCAAAGAAAGAGGGCGTTCGCTGGTCGGTACCTTCCCCTCCCCACCCCCACCACCTCCACTCCCTGCAATCTGCATAAGAACAAGGCAGTGGAATCACGAGGGGAGTTTTGGACAAACATGGCGAGCTGCGAGGGTGAACCGAGGGTGACGATCTCGTTTTACTTGGACACCAAAACATTCAACGAGGGAGCAGTGGTTGAGCGGCTTATATATTTGCGGTGTAAAACGCACCAGTGACGTCTTGTAGGTGTCTCATATAGGTGTCTTATAGGTGTCTCATACGCTCGCTGCTGTCTCTGGCTTTAATGGGACTTTGGATCTTTTTTAGGGATGGACCATTATTTTTCTGGAGGGGGGGGGGGGGGGATGAAAAATATTGAAAAAAATTGTTTGCAGGGCCTAAAAAGACAAAATAAATTGTTTGCAAACATCATATGTATTAAAAAAATAGTTTGCATAGCAGAATCAGGGCATCTGATAGGGTGCGGAAAAAAATAACAAATTATGCGGAAATTTTCAGGAACATTATGCGGAAGAAAGTGTTGATTATGCGGAAAACACGTTGGATTATGCGGAAATTCTCGGCTCGCTTCGCTCGCCAAAACTCACATCTTTTCATGCAGCCGAAATCGAGCTGCCCCTAAAGCCGAGAGTTTGCTCGCAGGTTAATTTTAAACAAAAAAAATTACATTGGTATTTGGGCTTTTCCAGTTATTTTCATTTGTATTTGGGATGTTATGAAATTATCTTATCAATTATGTGATGTTCAATGAAAATAACACAACCGTTATTTTGTTGGCTGAAGTTGATTTTCTTCTTATGCATAAACAATACAATTCAAGGTGCTACGTGATCTACTACAACATTAATTGCACGTTGAACAAAATAACAGTCCATTATCTACATAGAAAACTCCAGGATACAGGTTCACTCAATCCTTTGCTGATATTAGACTTTCAAAAAAGTCCTTCGTCTTCATTATGGCACGTCGCTCACAGGCCACTTTGCAGCCTCAAGCTCGCTTCACTTAATTCGTCGCTCATCTAGCCCGTGAGGGGCATACGATTAGCGCTAATCGTATGGCCCCCAAAATATAACAACACGCAATAACATATGTATTAAGGCGTTTTTTGTAACGTTCGTTTAGTTTATACAGCATATTTTAGTTATAATTCACTTCCATGGGAAGTTGTAGCCAGGCACGCGAATGTGCTATATATGCTGTTCTTTGCTAGTTGTATTCATTCCCTGAAGAAGTCTCAGTTAGAGACGAAACTCATCAGAAATAAACGACAAGCTTACAACCACAAGAAGTCTTTCCTTGTGCTGCTCACTAGTCTTCGTTAAAAAATTAAAAAAATTAAAAAAAAATTACTGCCGCCAATCTTTGTTGTGTACGTCTCAGAAAACGAAAAAGATGAGTTCAGAGGTGTTTATTGGTCGATGGCAGCAAAAGCGAACCTCCTTTTTGAGTCAGATCGTGGTTAATAAAGATCGAAAAAAAAATTGTTTGCAGGAAGGTGTTGTTAGAAAAAAAATTGTTTGCAGAGGTGCATAGATAAAAAAAAAGTTTGCAGAGAGATATTTTTCATCCCCCCCCCCCCCCCCCCTCCAGAAAAATAATGGTCCGTCCCTTAGGCCTCTGGGTCGGGGGTACACCTGAAGCCTTGTTTTTCCACCGCTAAACTTGGTTTAATGCCAATATCTCGTCCGCGTTTCAAGGAATCCAGAAACTCTATGCTCATTTCACAAAGCTATGTTTAGCGGGGTTTTGTAAATTTGTGGGTGATTTTTGGAGATGTTTGGGAAGAGAAAGTTTTTCTCAAAGGTTTAGTAAAATTTGGAGAAATAAGAAATATTAAAGATTTAATGTGATGTTAAATTGGAATTTGAAGTTAAAAATTAGTAGATGGACACCCAAACAGTCCCCCGACAACCTGGGGTGCTCTTGCGCGGGGGTCAACTGTCTGTTGGTGTTTCAAAAATAATTTTCTTTCTTCTATCCTTTCCTTAAACCTCTTAAAATTTCACTCAAAATCGGGTGTACCCCCACCTTAAACAAGAACACGATATCGTGAGCCAGCGAGGGGGTCTGGGGCATGCTCCTCGGGAAAATTTGGATTTTCATTACTCTCAGATACCGAGAAATGGATTTGAAATTAACAAACGAAGTGTTAGATACAAGCATTCAGCGATGAAAACGAAATGTTTTTACAGTACAAAAATACTATACATTTAGAATCGGGGGTGGAAGTGGAATTATGAATCATAGCTGTAAAATTGGTAGGAATCACAAATCTTCGTGTTTAAAACTTGGGAATCATGAATAACGAGAGATGGCTAAAAGAATCATGAATAACAAATGAATATGTTTCCATAGAATGCAAACTACGAAACTTCTTAACAGTTATATCACAGAAATGGCCGAAAATAGCATTTCCGAGCGTCTAATTTTCAAAATTTTCTGGGAGAGCATGCCCCCAGACCCCCTACAGGAAAACACTGAAAACGCGATTCAAATCTTCATCCCTTACCTATCAACTTGACCGTGATTAGGTATGTTACACACAGCGAAGTTATTTTCAAAACTGGATGAAAACAGTAATTTATCCTCACTGTATATCTATTGTAGCGATCACGAAGAACTAAGTTATGGGAGAAATCCGCTCCCGGCCCCAACAATTGCCATGCCTCGCCGGTACCGCGCGCTGTCCAAACAACGACACACAAGCGGAGGAAAATACCACGCTACGCCCGAAAAATGCTCAAGTTGCTTTATTCCACAGATATCCTTTCCATTACTCAGACCCCCAGGCGCCCAATGCTAGCTATACTAACCCTGTGGTATGGAGATACAAAAGTGCACAAGCGGTCAGACTATTTTCTTCCTAAAGTGACCGATAAGCGATCTGAATTTCGTGAAGAAAAGAGGGACCGCCTTCTTAGGAGTCACCGCCAAACTGGCTTGCTCATCCCTAGTAAATTTTAAATATTCCTTCACTAAAGAGTGCGAAACAGGGTTAGCATTACCCAAACGGCCTAACTTATTATAAATAGCACGTAACTTCCCAATGAGGGAGTCCACGGAACCAGCTGCTAAACGGCGGGGGCATTTACAAACTTTCCTATCACACGAATGAGTGTGAACAATAGTTCTGCCTGTCCTATCCTTACTAATAAGAAATTTAACAATGTCTTCAGAGGTGGCAGAGGTTGTGGACTTCGGCGGCGAAAGAGAAGCGAGGAGACTTGACAACTGCCGCTCCAAGGAAGACTATTGCTTCTGATATGACTTGTTACTGGAAAGCGATTTAAAGCTCACAAAACGGCTATTGATAGCCTTCATGTCTAGACAAGGCTGGACAACTGGAGTAGTAGGAGTCCCTGCTGATGTACCACAAGCTTAGCAAAAATTCGCATCGCGATCGTTTGGATAGAGGCAAGATGAACATCGCCGGGCTGCTTTCCAGGGATGTGAAACCTGAAGAAAAGAAGTTTATGTAGGTAAAATGCTCGTCAAAGAAAAGCCAGATAGTCGTCACTCAACAGACACAGCGAAACGCCCAAAGGTCCCACTGGAGCGGTCTAGGGAACCAACCCTGAGTCGCGGCAGAAGGAAAAAACAAAACAAAATCGTCGCCTTTCCGCCCCAGGAGAAAACGATCAACGCTAGTAGCTTGCAAGAACGCCCACCAGTACCGACGAGGCTGTATGTCCGGCACGATTATAGTGAAGGGGCACTGATAATGCGAGTCAATGAAGAAACGAAGGAGTGGACCGATCAATATCAACGGGGGGAAAACAAACAGGTTTCCCCCGGAAGGCAACTGTAGTGCAAACACGTTGATACCGGATGACTCTGGGGTGTGGCATGGCGTAAAATGCGGCAGACGATTACCAAGCCGATCACGGCGGCAGTTGCTGTCAAGTGACATGAGATCTAAGGTATGCGGACCGAACATCTCTGGACACGGGACCACGCCTCCTCAGAAAGGGTACAATCAAGGTCCGAAAAACGACGCGACGGGAGGTCGGCCGGGTTTTCAGCAGATGGAACGTAGTGCATGCTTATTAAAAAGTTGAAATCTTGACTGCATCGCAAAATCGCCTTAATAACATCATTTATCTCTGAGTTATTTCCACTCTCGTTCTGCCACGACCCCAACAGAACTCTGCTATCCGTATGGACATCCACGCGGGAATTTCGAATCCTTGACTTGAAAGCATCCAAAGCACACAACAATGCCTTTGCCTCTAAAAGATTAATGCTGCCCGTTTCATCTCGCCAGTAATCCCGCGGCAAACAATTACCATTTTGGACGCGAAAATAACCTCCCTGAGTTCCTTAAATTTGACTCTTTTCCCCTCTGGAAGTACGAAAGCTTGCCGAATAGAATCACATATAAAGCCAAGAAACGTAACGAACGTGGACGGGACGCATTGAGATTTCTCCAAATTAACAAAATAACCGGCCTCCACAAGTAGGTAACAGAGAATGTATGCCGCCGCCTCAGAATTCCGGTAGCTAGGGGCCCAGGGCTGCTCAGACGACTGAACAAAAAGCTGACCAACGTGTCGATCATCGATATATTGAGAAAGTGGAACACTAAACGAACGAGCTGCACCAGAAACCGCCAGGCCCAGGTTATGATAAAGGAAAGCACTAGCTTTCCAGCCAAAAGGTAACGTACAAAAAGTAAAGTAAAAACCCTGCCACTGCAAGCCGAAAAAGGTGCGGGAAGACGGGTGGAGGTAAACGTGTTGATAACCGCTTTTCTCATCGAAGGATGTCTGGTAATGCCCGGGCAAGACATACCTCGGTAAATCCGACAAATGGTCCAACTTGAAAGGGAGATCCTTGATCCACAGATTAAGGTACCGCTCGTCGTGGCAGAGGCGAGGTTTCGAAGATTCAACGGTGAGGGGTAGGACCAGATAACGCGGTTGGACCCGGCAAATCTCGCCCCAAACCGACAGGACTCCGGCCGAAACCCATTGCAATATCGTAGAGGAAATGAAATCCGAAAACTGAGTGCACGACCTGGAATTTTCCAATACGATAGGAGGAGGACGATCCGAGTCAAAACTTCTTCCTTTGAAATCCCCCCTGAAATGGACGAAAAATTGTTCAACTCTCACCCCCTCGTTAATTACAGCCATAAGGCCGACGTGCTTATTGCTGACACCGGACAATAACTTCTCCCAAACTTCCGGGTGCGCATGTAACGATCCAGCCCGAAAGTCATCTGGATTCCTAAAACGAAGGCTACGCAAAACTCCAAGAGCTGGATCCATGGCCACCATGGCAGGCGAAGCCAAGGGGCCAACGAAAGGCTGGGTTCCTTTAAAAACATCACACCAAGATGGCTCGACCGTCCCGCGGACGCTTACAGCGTCGCACAACTCCCTTCGAAAAACCACCTAAGGGAACAAGTGGAAAAAGGCAGAGATAAGAAACAGGGAGAAAACAAAAGGGAACCCAACCCTCCGTTGACCCCAGGCTCCGAATCAGGTCCAGAATTGAGGCACAGAGAAGGCCCCCCTAAGGTCAACGAGGGCAGTGTGAGGACCCCCCTCCCTAATTGGGGAGCTAGAATATGTGAGAACAAGACCCAAGCAATCATAAAAACATGGCGTACAACAATTCATAAGACAACACAAACTGAGACAGCTGGTAATCAAAGGATCTTTATTAAAGAAATACTGAAGGCGCCTACAGACATAACTTAAGAACGCCGAACTACAAAAGCCAGTGAAAGGCGGAGAAAAACAAAACTCTCGAGGGCAAAAAACTTAATAGAGCAACGATTGCCTCCTCCAAAGCAAGGCTAATGTTTACCGCCTCTGAACCCCCCCCCCCCCCCCCCCGGGACTACGATAAGGAAATTGAGAACGGCGTTGGTTGAATTACATTCACGTGCCATATGGCCGAAACGATTGCAATTAAAACAACGAACATTTCCGTAAGGCCTCGGGCGAGCGTAACGCAATCTGCAATCCTTGCCCGAACTGGATCCTCCAAAAGGCCAACAAGGAGCCTTTGCAACGATTCGTTATCCAGTAGATCTGCTCTCGCTCTGACTTCATCGAGGGCCGCCGCGTACAAGTCGGCTTTCTCGTGTGCTTCGTTCCTGGCGAGGCGCACCAAAGACTGCAAAAGCTCTATCGCCTCATATCGATCAAACATGTTCAACGGACGGTTTAAATGTCTACGGAGAGTAATCAAGGAGTTCTCCGTGCTCCGACGCGTTCCCTCGTCCTCCAAGGTCTTCAATTTCTTTTCAAGAACTTGAACACGATCAGGGAGTGGCTGAGAAAGAAGAAAAAACATACGGGGATAAAAGTCACATCCACCGTCTGGCTAACAAGAAAGGGGCAAAAACGCTATTAATCCTAAACGAAGTCTGAAAAAACTCCTTTGGCCTTTGCGACTCCCTGCAAAATTCTTATCCCTTTAAAATGGCCCTCATAATCTCCCCACCCCTAAACATTGCTCCAAAAATTTATTATTGCGTTTGCCACATCCTTACTTTCCTCAATTTCTCTTTTTCTCTTCTATCCTTCTCATCCATTGCATTTCATATGCTTTGCTTTCACATACGTTTTATCCTCCCTTCCTTTCCTCTTTCCATCTCCTCCTTTTTTTTCCTTTTCTTTTTTCTGGCGCTATCTTAAAATTCACTTTTTCCTCTTTCTCCTTCTCCTCTTTCCTTTTCTCCTTTTCCCTCGTTCCTCTTTCTTTTTTTTTTTCTGGCGCTATCTCATAAATCACTTTCCTCTCCTACTCCTTCTCTTTCCTTTTCTGCTTTCCTTCCTCCTCTTTCCTCCGTATTCTCTCTTTTTTCTTTTTTTTTTCTGGCGCCACTTTTCCTCTTCTGTTCCTTTCATTTTCCTCTGTCTCTTTTTCTTTTTTCCTTTTCTTTCTTTTAATTTTTTGCGCCAAATCTTAATTCACTTCTCTCTTTGTCCTGACAAAAGCGCCACTAAACTAAGCGCTTTCACCTCTAAAGCTCTTTCTTAAATATCACCGCACAAAACAAAAGGAGCTTACCGACAATGGAAACAATACAACCACGAAAAACATGTAAACGAAGAAACGCGGAGGCGGCAAACGTGCGAACAAAAGCAGGGAAAAGAAGCACATAAAAATATATAAAGAAAATATAACATACGCATAAAGAAAATGCAACAACGAACTAAAACCGAGCACTCCGAGCGCGGGAGAGCAAAAAATTAAGCAGAGTAAACTGAAACACAACAACACGAAAAATGCGCAAAGACATAACAAGGCGGGCAAGAAAACAAAGACTAGCAGCGAAGCCCACGTGGGAAGGCGAACTATGAAGGTGCGAAGGAACGCGGCCTAGCAAACTGCTGAAAAACAAGCAACGAAACATGGAGAAACATAACTAATGCAAGCAAATACAAAACTAGGCGACCAAAAAGCCGAAACACGCCGGCAAAGAACGCGAAGAACACACGCAGAAACCACAAAAGACCAAAGCAATTACCTCAACGTCTTCCACGGGTTCGGCTGGCTCGGCGGGCGGAACAACCACCTCAACTGCAACTGGGTCTTCTGGTGGAACAGGGCCAGGAGGTGGAGGCAAGACAGGCTCAGCCATTATCGAAACTTGAGGGAAAACAGAAAGCTGACACACGAGAATGACAAAGGCTGGTGGCGGTGACAAAAGACTAAGCGCAAAGCGCCTTCCAAGGCAATCTCGTCAAACTGCGAGATCCCGCGCCGCACAGCCAGATTTTATGCCTGAATGGCCGCAAAGGATCATACTAGACGCCAACAAACCCGGATCCTCGGGATTAAAGGAATGAAGCGTGCTTACATGACACGCTAATTATATATGCAGTGAGAATAGGGTGTCTCATTTCCAAACGCGGCACTTTAATGAACCCTTGAATTCAGATCAGGAAGCGATCATTTCTGAGTTGCGAAGTCTAGAAAATGCGCCAGCTCAATCGAATTCTTTGAACGACCTGATAACTGAGCTCGAAATATACGCAGCGGCTAAAAAACTTAAAACTAAAAAAACTCCGTTTTCAGACAAAATCAGAAACGAAATGATCAAATCCAGCCTGTTTATTTGAAATTATTTAATACGGTTCTAAGATCGGGCCGTGACTATGCCTCAAACATGGTGTACAGTGGTCTTATCACACCAATTTTTAAAAATGGGACTAAAAGTGATCCCTCAAACTACCGTGGCGTGGAATCTGTGTTTCTAGCTGTCTTGGAAAATTATCTTGCTCAATTCTCAACCAAAGATTTCTTGAACACGTCCAGTTACTTGAGATACTTCATAAATCTCAAATTGGGTTTTTAGCAAATAATCCAACAGCGGATCACGTTTTTACGCTACGGAAATTAATAGATAAGTATGTCGATTGTCATCAAACGAAAGTATATATGCGTGTTTTGTCGACTTTAGAAAAGCATTTGATTCGGTATGGCACGTTGGACTTCTATACAAGCTGTTACAAATTTATGTCCGAGGAAATTTCTATAATTTAATAAAAAGTTTATACTCGAACTCTACCTGCTCTATAAGAATTGGCAACAACAGAACGCGCCCTTTTCGGTATGCAAGAGGTGTACGCCAAGGGTGTATTTTAAGTCCTTTGCTCTTTAACCTATACGTTAACGATTAGCTTTTTCCGTTCATACTGCTAAATGGCACCAAACTCAACTCCCTTTTTTATGCAGACAACTTACGGCGCGTTCGTTTGGGAATATTCTGGAATAAGAACATATCCTGGGAGCAGAATAGCCGGAATGGAAATCCAAGTATTCCGGAATAGGAAGAGCAGCCAAACGAACGCTAACTTGCATTATTCCAATTATTCTTATTCCAGATTGATCCCAAACGAACGCGCCCTTAATTATTTTATCACGATCAAAACTAGGATTGCAAAATTGTCTTAACAAGGTATCTTCACATTGCAACTCCTGGATGCTAAACATAAACCCTAAGAAAACCAAAATAATGATTTTCCAACGACGTACAAAACGATATGATTATGCTTTTTACGTAGGCAGTGAAAAAAAATAGACATTATTCAAGACTATACCTATTTAGAGACTCGCATCTCATCTTCAGGAAATTTTACACTCTCACTTGAACACCTACGATAAAAAACTCTTCATGCTTTGTTTAGCCTGCGACGACACACGGACTTCAATAAACTGAAACCTTCAATAGCATGTAAAATTTTCGATTCAAAGATCTTACCAATCTTAACCTACGACAGTGAAGTCCGGGGTGCCTTTGTAAAATCAGACTTTAAGTCGTGGGACTTTTCCCCAATTGAGAGAACTCACTTACAGTTTTGTAAACGATACTTAGAGGTACACAACAAGGCATCCAATATTGCATACAGAGCGGAACTTGGTAAATTCCCACTGATCATTGATATAAATAAGAAGATACTAAGTTATCTAAATTACCTACACCAAAAAGGATGAAAACTCTATAGTCAGACAAGCCTGAGATATATCGATAGATCTTTCTGATAACGGGAAAAATAGTTTTTTTTTCTTTTTAATTTACGGAACAAATTACATACAGTGCTTACAGTAGAATTACTTACATCGCAGTACATTAAGTTACAATGGGATTAAATTAAAAAAAGAAGCCTAATTTTAATAATACACGTTACTAGCAATATTGTTAAATTAAAATTTACGGTACAATTATATACAGTGCTTACAGTAGAATTACTTACATCACAGTATATTAAGTTACAATGCAATTAAATTAAAAAAAAGAAGCCTAATATTAATAATACACGTTACTGGCAACATTACAATAACAGGTGTCATTTTTTTTATTTATATAGACATTGCAATACGCAGTGGACAGTGCAATATTTACGTCAACAAGCAAGACGAACACACACACTAACTACTAAATCAAAGCTTCCCACGTTTCTTTAAATTGTTTTAGCTGGTTGTTTTGCACTGCTAAAGTGCGAAGAATGACGAGTTTGTCCTTTAGGCGCGAAAGAAAGCCCTCAAAGTCCAAGATGCCAACGCTTGCATTTATAGAGAAAATATGGTATTTAGCAATTATTATACAGTAGTTGAGGGCAGTCCAGTAGTTTGAGTCGCGATCCTGATGCCAGCCGTATAGAATTACACTTTTTGACAGAATTTTGTGTTGGCTAAAACTAATCTGCCAGCAATTTGTAAAATGGGTCCAGAAATCCGAGGACTGACAGCATGTTAAAAACATGTGGGTCAATGACTGGCTTTCAAGATTGTAAAGCGAACATTTGTCATTGCTTGCCAGACCGGCGCGGAACAAGCTGTACTGCGTAGGTAAGATACCGTGGATAATTTTGAGTTGAAACGTTGTAAGGTTTGCCTCTTTCATGATACGAAATGGGAGCGTGTAAACAAGCTGAATGTTTTCTTTAGTAAAGCCGTGATTTAGAAGTTTCGGTTCAGCTGTTGGAGAAGAGTATCTTTTCTCCAATAACTTTGAATATGCTAACTTTGTGGAAAAACGTTTTAGAGGTATTGCAGATGCAGATTCCAAACTGTCGTGGGTTGTGTTGTGGAGGGCTATCTTCCATTCCTTTGGTATAGCATTTAAGAGGCCGTAATACACGGCGAACGGAAATTCTATTCGGTATTTTTCTTTTAATCCTGCTAGAGATAGAAAATTAAGATCTGTATTAAGCAGGTCCTTAATATAGATGATGCCTTTTTTGAACCAGTCGCTTATAAAGATTGGCTTACCATCCAGACAAATGCTGCAATTGTTCCAGATTATTCGATCTCTTACAGGTTTCTCTTCATTGTCGGTTAGAAGTTCAAACTCTTGCCAGTAACATAGAATTGTACGGTAAAATTCTGGGAGTTGATCTAGGTTGAGTAACTTTAAATCGTAGTCGCATTTAATAAGAAAATCAAGACCGCCAAGTTGACTGACCGCGTGATTTGGAATGGCTTTCCACGCGGCATCACTATTTTCTATAAAGCGTTTAATCCAAGCTATTTTAAGAGAACGTTCCATGATTTCAAAGTCAATCATTTTTAAACCACCATGTTTTATTTCTGCGATAATAGTCTTTTTCTTGATTTTGGGCGTCTTGCCGTCCCAAATGAAATTGAAAATTATTTTATTAATGCGGTCTATAAGAGGCTTCGAGATTGTCAAAAGGGAGGTGCTATAAATTAGTTTGGCTAAACCCAATGCTTTAACGATGTTTATCTTGCCAAGTAAGGTGAGCTTTCTTCTTTTCCAACTTTGTAACGTTTGTTCTAAAGTGCGAATTTTCTCTTCGAAATTAACCTTATCGGTAAGCTGGGGGTCATATGAAAAATGTACGCCGAGGGCATGAACAGAGTCTTGCGGCCATTTGAAACCAAAAGGCTTATCGTTGCAATTTCTCCAAGAACCTAGCCACATTGGTTCAGTTTTGTGTTTATTGATTTCTAGGCCACTAACTTCCTTGAAGTCTTCTAAGAGCTTTATTAAATGGTGGACAGACTCGAGATCTCGCACCAAAACCGTAGTGTCGTCTGCGTACTGTGTACTTTTTATTTCCCTTTTTATTTTTTATTAAAAATAGTTTTTACTCTAGGGTAATGAAAATAAAAGAATACTATAATTTTTATAATTTTAACTATAGTTCATTAAATAATTGTAAAATTAAACAATGTCATGAAACAGAAGTATATTTCACATTGGAACCAAACCCCACAAAACTCGCAAAAACTTAGTTTTTATAACACTATTAAAAATAATTCTAGCCCTTCTACCTACTTAGTTTTAACAAGAAGGAACCCTCTAAGGAAAACATTATTAAAACTGAGAATAAGCTGTCACAAACTTAGGATCGAAACAGGTAGATGCGACAATATACCTCGAAACGAAAGACTATGCCACTTCTGCAATTGCAACTGTAACGGTAGGTTTTTCCTTGTGGGCGTACGGGAAAACGGGCGAACTTTGAACTTGAGATACGAGACAACTGCGACGAAAATTGCGGGGAAAATTAGACTCAAACGGGGCACTCGCTTGCAAGGAAGAGCCGTTACACTCTTGGGTACCGGGATCTAACCGCGAACTGGACGGACAGCAACAGCAACAGCAACAACTCAGCTTGGATCCAACAGCAGTTTATTCCGAGTTAGTTTGTAATCGTAGTCGGAGATGTAGACTTAGAACTGTAATCAAAGAAATGTAATCGAAAAACCTTTACAAATGCGGTTACTTATATATGATTCGTACACGGGTCTATTGTTAAAAAAGTATAATAAGTGCGCTAACACCAAGATGTGAAAAGTGATTACAAGTCCTTTGAGGATAGCGCAAATTAATAAAAATTCTAACTTAACTTTCCGAGTTTCTTGTTGAAAGTGTTCGTTGCTTACCGGAGAAAGTTCCACCTAAAATACCGCTAACATTAATTAGGTCAGCAAATGTATTCACAATTAAAGTGCGATGAGTCAGCGACCAACAGGTAGTTAATTAATCCTATTCAAGTGAACAGCAGAGGCGAAATCGGAACAAGACTCATTTAGCAAAACACTCCAAAAACTAAATTAATACTAGGAAATGTGACAAGCGCGGAACTTTGTAATTAGCGACGATAATAAACCAAAACAACCGCTATTAAATAAGTGACACAAAAAGTTCGAAAGTAAAAAGGAACGATCTATCATTTAAACTTAACGCCTTTTTATTATAAACGACCAAAATAATAGATCAACAGGTTATTTTTGGCTAATCAGCTGCTGCTGGCTTTTGTAAGTGTTTTTAAAATGCTAAATACTGAAATACGGTAAATTCTCCGCCGTAACAAAAGCAACTTGTTGGGAATAAAATTGATACAGTTTGATCATCCGGCCAAGCGACATTTTCAGGTATTGTACATGATAAAAGGAATAGAACGAATCATTTAAAAAGGCGAACAAAATTTGCGCGTTATAAAATTAACGCGAATTTTCAAAAAGTTTTGTGTTAAATGTGGCAAAAGGAGCAAGGCCACGGAAAACGGATCGTGCAAAAATTGGCAAAGTTTATCAAGTAAGCCATTCGTAATCCTTGTTTATTTCTCGTTTTTAATTACTCCGTTGGCGTTTTCTTACGTTGGAAAATAATAATATTTTGAGGTTTTCTTGAATTTGAAACTATTCAGAAACACGAAATATTCGTGATAAGTTCCCATGAAAGTCTTATCTTCCTTTTAACTTATCGACCCTTGTTTGCCCTCATTCTGTCTTTGAAGAATAATTTTATTCTTATTGTATTCTTGAGTTCTGTTTGGCATGTTTGTGTTTAAACAAAAAAACGTATCGCTATGTTGCCAAAGCATAAACTACCGTCGAGAACAGCCCGCTCGCTGTTTTGGTTTCAGCACTTTCATTGAATAGGTCGTTCTACTCTAGATGCTATTTGCAAGGTTTATTGCCCAAACATGGTCAGTGACAAGTAACGAATATGAATATGTCTATACACTAAGCGAAAGCCGTTTGTTTTAACCATCCAAATAGAACGCTGATAAAGATTCTTGCTATTAAATAAATAAATAGTTCCACACAAACGATTTTAAGAGAGAAGGAGTCCTGGTGCGAGTCCTCTAAGAATGAACCTCTTTTCCCTTCTCTCACCCTCCTCGGTGTTATTACCGTGCCAATTCTTGTCCACAGAGTACACAAAGCGATTTGAAGTCTAACTCTGGAAAACTTACATGTACAGTGTAAAGGTGTTTTTTGTTACCCACGACTTTTACTCACACCCACGACCCACGACTTCTACCCACGACCCACGACCCACGACCCACGACAGTTAGCTATACTCGCTAGAAGGGGCCTTATTTCTGTTCCATTTATATTGTTGAGAGGTTAAGAATTTGCTTGTTCTCTGCCAGTTCGTCATAAAAAACGCCATCGCTTCTCCATGTATTCCGTGCCGTTTATTAACAGATAACGTCAACGCTAATATCATCTTGCGAGTGCACCGAATCTGTTGCGCTTGATAGACCCGTGATCAGAAGAACTGTATAGAACTGTGAACTAACTACAGCAATAAACGTAAAAGAAAAGAAATCAATTTTAAGAACAGTAAAGCGTGCCTGTATTTCACATAATAAACTCTTTACAATTAATACTCCTAACCTACAGTTTGATAAACCAGCGCGTTGCGACCTCTTTGTTAAAGAAACATTATCTGTTCTTTGATATGTAGCCAGCGTAGCTTGGCGTTCTAGTCAGTCAGTCAGTCAGTCAGTCAGTCAGTCAGTCAGTCAGTCAGTCAGTCAGTCAGTCAGTCAGTCAGGGAGAGCGAGAAAACGAGCGCTCGAGCAAAGCGCCCCCAGCCGTCGCTTTGCTCGAGCGCTCGTTTTCTCGCTCTCCCTGACTGACTGACTGACTGACTGACTGACTGACTGACTGACTGACTGACTGACTGACTGACTGACTGACTAGAACGCCAAGCTATGCTGGCTATTTGTTATGAAACTCCGGCGGCCTCACAAAGCAAATGTTGACATGGCGGGAAAATTCTGGCGGCCTCACAAAGCAAACACGCATGGAATGCACTTTCCCCCTATTGGATATTCTCTTGTCGCGTGTCGCCTTGACGTTGTCAAGGCGACACGAGACAGAAACTACGTCATATCGTAACTCACATTGAAAAAGTCGATTTACGGTCCGACAGCTATGTAACCAAATCACGTCTCACGGGAAAAAATAGCCTGCGAGCAGAGTTTGAGTCACAAACATGGGCGGCGAAGCAAAATGACTCAAAGGTGCGCCTGTTGGCATCCTAGGAAAAAAAAGCCACTACGTGCGCTACCATGAAAATGTTCACGTGATGCAAAGCCAGTAAAACCAAATAATTGATCAGTGTAGTTTGCTTTTGCACACATCGTTTAACTTAGTTTAATATCAACGACAAACTAATATCTGTCTTATATCTGACCTAGCTGCACAAATGAATAAATTAACGTAAGCAGGTGCAACCATCAAAATAGGCATGGGCCAATCAGAATTCGGATTTAAAACAAAAATCGGTGAAATGTCACGTCAAGCACTTGACTGTATTAAAATCTCTTTTTCAGATCATTTTCCAGTATGATATAGATCCCAATGTGACAGTCCGTGCCAAAATAGGTATGGACCAATCAGAGTTCGAGTTGAAAAAATCAGAAATGGGTGAAATGTCACGCCACACCCTTAACTGTATTGGAATCTCTTTTTCAGATCGTTTCTCAGTATGGTATAGATCCCAATGTGACAGCCATGATGGATAAAGTAGATCTTGCTATTCTGCCTGTGTTAAATGTTGATGGTTACGCCTACACCTGGACTAAAGTAAGATTCATATTTCATCCAGTTTAATTTCACAATCGCTTGCCCTCGGTGATCTTGCGTCGCTTTCTGACCAATTCCAGCCCTTAATTTACACCTAACGGGCACGCAGTATAACATCCGCCATGTTGGAGAGTAAGCTACGCACTTGGATATCCGAAACAAAGTCAAGAGTGATTGATTTTGCTAGTAAATATTTTTTAGCGAATAAAGAAATAATGAGAAGTAGAAGGTTCTTCAATCAATGTTTTACATTTCAGGACCGTTTGTGGCGAAAGAACAGAAGTCCCAACAAAGGATCCACATGTTTCGGTACAGATTTGAACAGAAACTGGCAGCTTGGATGGGGAGGTAAAGGGTTAAATCTGTTGGTCTAGAACAGCAAATTTTTTTATCAGGGTCAAAAAAAAAAACCCCATTTGACGGTCAAATGTTGACATTTTAGGCTTTTGGCGAGGAAATCATTGTAAGCTCATTTTGAATGTAATAATTTTGCGTGTAGTCACCATGAATTAAAAGTTCACGCGTTCTGCCTGTATTTTTGAGGTAATTTCTGGTAACTCATCAATCCTAACAATACTCGAACGTATTCATAAATCAACTGATGATTACCGCTAGTTTACATGTGAATGCCACAGATAGAGCGGTGTCACGCAACAGGGAAATTCCGGCGCAGTAGAAAATGTCACGACGTACTTGGCACAGTATAAAAATCGCCTAATTGTGTAGTCCATGGACCTCCAATAATTATAAAGGCGTTAAATGTACTCCACTAATCTTAGATTATTGCTGTAAATAAAATTATATAAAGGCGGGGGCAGCTGTAGTGAGAACTATTACTAGTTTAAAATTACTTATTCAACACACTACCAAGTCCAAGCAATGTTTATGAAATTCTTTGTGACTGCTTAAATAAGTGATCCCTGGGGCCAGTGGTGGGGTGCTCAAAAAAGTTTGATACGGGGAGGCTCCTCCCCGAACTTCAAACCCTTTCGTATTCCATTTTTGACAAAAACTGTAACCCTTTCGTATAACTTCGATAGAAAATAGCGCCCCTTTCACTTACCAACAGAAAGAGGTGTCACGAATGGCCCCCAGAATTTTGCAGTGCTCGTAAAAGTAGGCTCGAAATGCTCGCAAAATTTTAGTAGGTGCTCAATTTCTCCTGTTCGCATATTTTCACAAGTACTGGCATGCTCGGTTTTTAGTGGAGGCACCTTTTTGAAAAGTGCTCGTTGCACTTCGACTAACTTTTGTCAAAACCCGGGCTCAGAAGAAACAAGGCCGTGCTCGCGTGCTCGCAAAGACCATCCGATACCCCGACCCGATACCCCTCAGGAAAGGATACGGCATCGTTTCTCCATGGCTGCATTACATGTAATGACCATTATTCCATTACTCAAGATAGAGCAGTTTTCACTTGAGTGTCGAAAGTAATTCTCTTTTGCTTTGGTTTTGCATAATTGCGCTTGATGATTGGTTTAAAAATCTCGCGCAACTTTCTCAGCCAATCAGAAGTAAAACCAAAACCAGTGACTTACTCATTCATACACGTTTTCCCGCGCTTTGTGTCGGCTACATGTGTTTGCTTCGAGTTTTGATTGGTTCACTGGTTCGTTCTGTGTCCTTTGTGATTAGTCAGAGTGACTACTTGTTGGTTTTTGGTTTTTCGACACTCAATTGAAAACTTCTCTAACTGGTTGCTTAATGCTACGGAAATTAAAGTTCACCTGGCAGCGAGAGTCCCTACTATTGTTTCATGCAGAGAGGTCTGGGAGCTTTCAAGATTATGAATACGGTTCCTTGCAAGTAAAATATGCATTTGCAGTAGAACTTCGGGATGAAGGACATTTTGGATTCCTCTTGCCACCATTTCTAATTGAGCCAACAAGGGAACTGTTTGAAAGACTGAAAACTATGGTGCGGGAAATGAAGTTTGAATCCTAACAGATTTGTTTTCACATCATAAAGCGATAACGTAAGGGAACTCTTTTCGTCAGAGGGACCCTCTCGCGGGGATTTCTACCAAGGAGGCAACTCCCGCAAGGAAACACATTCTGTGAAGTACACACCTCTCGTTTCGAGCCAAGAGAAGTCTATTTGATTGACAACGGAAAAGCCAAATGTCTTTTGTGTTCACCAAATGACAACGATAAACACAGTGAACATTGGCAAACTATAAACACATGTTAAGTACTGCCTCATTCCCAGGCGTCGCTCGTTGGTCGCGCGCAGTGCGCTTTGCGTTATCGGATTGATACTTGTGCGCAGTTCGCTTACTCGCAACCCTAACCATCAACCCCCGCGCTCCCTGTTTTCCTGCCTTACGGTTTCAACTGACCGAGGCCTGGGGACGAGGCAGTGTTAGGTACATATTAACCATTTTGTGTTTTATTATCCGACTATCACACCATATGACCAAAAGCGTTCAAAAGAACACGCAAATTATGAAATGCTATTACACTATAGTATTTCTTTTACGATTTAGTACCAATTTGGAGCTAAATGACAAGAAAAACGTAGTGAAATAAAAAATGCGTCATTCGATAGTTTTAGAGACATAGTTGAGGACATTTTACTCATTTCTAAAATACCAAGAAACTCGTAAATTGTCTGTGGGTGTTATCTGCAAAACTTTCGATGTTTTCAATTTAGATTTTTCCGTTCAGTTCCGTTCTTACTCTGTTAAAATCGATATTAAAAGGCAAGTGCTACTATACAAGTCAAAACATTGTCCCTTAAAGTGCCTGCGATATTTCTGTGTCTTTCTAAACAGTTTGGTGTCAAAGTTTTGACGTTAAAACTACGTTGTTGCCACAAGTAACCAGCTTAGTATCCAGTGATAACATATGCATCACATGCCATAGAAACTCGCCAAATCATGGAAAGCCTGAGTTCAACTAGCTGTTATTGGAAACCGAGCCAGTTGCCCATGGTAACAGCGTAGGTTTCAACGCCAAAACTTTGTCCCCATAGTTCCCTCATGCCTTATTCAACTTACTTATTCAAAGAACTTTGTTAAAATGTCACATTATTTTTTTTATTGAACTGCGTTTAATAAACAGCACTATAAAACATTAGAAAGTCCGCTTTATGTCTGCTAACCGATTTACGGTTTGAAATCAGAGCACCCCCCCCCCCCCCCCAGCCCCTCTCAAAAGGTCTAGAAGACAAAAAAGCGCACAGGGGGGGGGGGGGGGGGCGGGGAAATAGAATTTTTATTATATATATGTTTGCTTTTCTTAAACAACGAAAAAGTGTATGATGTGATGTTAAATTGTTAAAGGAGCCACGTAAGTCGCGGAATACACATGTTGAAAAAAATATAGAATTTTGTCTTCAGGTTTTTCATTCGTAGTACATAACAATCTTCCTCAGTCATAACCTTCCTTGTTCCTTTTTGATTTATTTTTACTTCTTTGGTGTTTTTTTACCTTAGAAAGTTATTATGTGAGGACTTTCCTTCAATCTGAGAGTTATTTTGTATCCCAGAAAAATGACATAACTCTCTTTAATATCAGTAAATGGTGTAAGATGTTATAATCTTACACCATTTACTGCTCATGAATGTTTAGGAGGAGTTGGCAATGAATTTAGTGAGCTTAGTTTCTGCTTGGAAGTATTTTTCAGACGTTTAAAACAGTCATTTTTTTCAGTCGTTTAAAACCGAAGGTGAAATCTTTCGATAACCCTGGGACTGGAAGCCTGTTTCCCCTCATCAATATTCAAAAACAACAGCAAATAGTTTTGCGTCTTGGGGTCAGGGGATCATGAAAGCGAAGGGGATGCTCGGCGACAAATCTGACGGTAGCACAAACACTAATTTAACCCTTAACGATACCATTTTTATTCACTTTAAGTTCTAAACCGCCAGCTAACACGACAGCGTTTTTTATTATTTTTTCACGTCTAACCCTCAGAAGAGAGCTTGACGGTGAAATATATAGGCGTTCTATGCTGAACATGTGCGCGCTTCCAGTCTGATATATTCTTACGACAAGCACATTTTTTTTTCAGTTAAGTTTTCTGTTTATAGTTCCGCCCTACAGTTTTGACGTCGACTTATCCCAAACTCCACCACACATAAGCAACAAAAACACTTCTGTACAAGAGAAATAGAATGCACTCCTGATGTTGGCCCGGCTTTCAAACTCGCGTGTGTAACGCGCGAGGTGCGTGAAGCTTCCCAGAACTCTTTGCAAATACAATATTTACGCCGTGTCGGCTGAATCGGAGGTTGAGAATCAAGAGGTAAGTAATTTAGCATGATTTCTCTTTCTTTTATCATTCTTCAACCGAAAAAGTGGTTTTCAATTTAATCATTTGGTATTATTTTTCCTTTATAGTCGCTGGCTTCTTCACAAGCAGCTGGAGAAGCTGTGTTCTTCATGTACTCGTGTTGCGGCGTGTTGGCAAGGCGCGCTATTCAAATCGAAATGCAGGTAAGGTTTTAAGGAAATCATTTATAAATTTGGTTTATTTAAGAGTTGAATGTGGTTGAGTATTCCCTAGCAAAAAATAATCATTCTTTGCTCTGTTCGAGTCATGTACTGTTGAGGCTGCCATGTTGTCTGTTGTTCTGGTGGGGGGGGGGGGGGAAGAGAACCTACTGATTATGATGGGGGAGGAGGGGGAGTTGTCTGTTAATTTTTGTGTGGGTACCCCCCGGGGGTACCCCCATTTTTATTTCAACATTTCAGTGTCTGTAACATAAACAATCAATAGGCAAAGTTTGACAAAAATCTCAGTGCAGGTTCTATTTCAGGGGTATGACCTTAAAACACGGCCGACCATGTGTTGCTCAGAATTCTTCTAAGGCAGTGCAGAGGCAAGGTGTTTAAAAGTCTGTGCTCCTGAATAGAGGGTCCATGCTTCGCTGCTATATAAAGCTGTGTACTGCACTTGTAGACCAGTCACAGTTTTAATTGAAAACAAAGGAAAGGGACATTTTTTAGCAATGGACCAATGACATCCAAGGACCCAAACAACCCTAACTCTAAAAAATGTCCCTTTCCTTTTTTTTCAATTAACACTGTGATTGGTTATTTTTGTTGGTGCCCTGGTTCGAGTAGTCGCACTGTAAAGATATGTACTAAAAGGGTAAATGAAACGAAACTTGCTTGTGGTTAACTTTCACTCTGGCTTGCTTGCGGTTAACTTTCACTCTGGTTTGCTTGCGGTTAACTTTCACTCTGGTTTGCTTGCGGTTAACTTTCACTGTTGGTTTGCTTGTGGTTAACTTTCAATTTGGTTTGCTTGCAGTTAGCTTTCACTCTGGCTTGCTTGTGGTTAACTTTCAATCTGGTTTGCTTGGAGTTAGCTTTCACTCTGGTTTGCTTACGGTTAACTTTCACTCTGGTTTGCTTGTGGTTAACTTTCAATCTGGTTTGCTTGGAGTTAGCTTTCAATCTGGCTTGCTTGCGGTTAACTTTCCCTCTGGTTTTCTTGCGGTTAACTTTTACTCTGGTTTGCTTGTGGTTAACTTTCAATCTGGCTTTCTTGCGGTTAACTTTCACTCTGGTTTGCTTGCGGTTAGCTTTTATTTGTTGATTAGGGCAGTACTCTATAAAATTTTGCCATTTCTTCATTTTGTGTTTTAAACACGCCCCACCTGTATGGGTGTCAATTGACCACACCTCTGTCAATGCTTTTTTATCTGAGAATTTTTAACTGAAGGAAACTCATGGAAGTTTATATGTAGAGTAGCATAAAAATGTGTTGGTGTGTTTTAAATTAAATATTTCTTAAATTTTTTTTTATTTCATTCATTTCAGATTCCACCATTTGTGTATACCACAATGATTGCTGTTAAGCTTGCAACAAAGAGCTTCATGATATCAGTTGCCCAGGTATGGAAATTCTTTTTAACATGTTATTTAAAATGATAATTTTTATACTTCATGTTTGTCCAAAAATATGGTGGCTTACTGCAGTTTCATGAAAATATTGTGTTTCTGTGCCACAAATTTTTGTATGTCATACTAGTCCAAGAAAACAATACCAATAATGCTTGTAATTTGGCTCTCCTTGTTGCTTTGTCTTTGGCCAAAAAAAATGTAATTTGTGGTGATTGGGAGAACGTAAATTAATATTTTGCTTGTGAGGAACAGATAGCTGATTGCTAGTGTGGGTATCCAAGTGGTTATGTTTAGTGTGTTCAAAATGAGTCTCTTGAGAAATTTTTGTTATTCTACAGTCAGCTTCCCTGAATGATGCGTTGCTTTGTTAAATCTTTATTTTTATATGTGGCTTAATGTAATGAAACAATGCTAGCCAGCAGTATTTTCCAGGGGTGGCTGGGCTCCTTTTCACATGTTTTACAGCTTAGCTTCAGATATCAAGTCAATTCCGTGGTTGTATTGCTATGGGATCAGGGCTCAAAACTGTGACTGATACATACGGTTGCCAATGCATTAACATTTTGCTCTTAGTGATGAAAAATTCTGCTTTAGTTGCCAATATGGCGACTGCATTTCTCTGTGCTGATGATAAATAACAGTCATTTTGTCAGACATTGTGATTCGAAGATCTTTGCTTCTAAAATTTTCAAAATATGAAAGAAGTCAATCCATCCATTTCCTTTGCTGTAAAAGACTTTCTCACATTGGAAAAATAATTTGCAAATGTCTGATATGTTTGAAATCACCCTATAATGCATTGTAAACTCTTGAGAATTGAGTACGTCATGTATACATATGGATGGTGTCTCGTATAATGCATGGCCATCTGCCACGTTGATTCCTTCAAGGTTACTTCGTATTTGCCATCACCTACGTTTCTTTTCGATTGTTTATGTATTCAGTCCATTTTTGGATTAAATTCCTATAAATAATTTTAGATACTTTTGAATTATTACAGTCTGGTGGCTAATACATGTAATTGGCATTTGGCAACTATTTTTACCACTTAGTCACCAAATGGGGACTTCAGGATTTTTTTTAATTTACAGCCCTGGGGATAGTTCTCACTTATGTTTTTGTCATGACGACTTCAACACGGTCAAAGTGTGTCATTCAGCGAACCCCACTCAAGTAAGGTTCGTGCATATTTATGAGTCTTGTATCTTAGTAATGCTCAACGCTTTTTTACAACACGTCCCATTGGGATTCTCAACTTGGGACTAATTTTAAAAACCGGTTTTTGTGTTCCAAACATTGAAGATATTTCTAGTAGAAAGTTTTCCGTTACTACTTTGAAAGCGCTTCAAAGAATAGACAGAAGCCATTTTAATTCACGCTTAAGAATCGGCGCACGAATAAGCAATCAGTCGAAAGACGGTTAACACAACTTTTTTTGCGGTTTACCTGTGAAAACTCCCAAAATGCAAGAACTTGAAAATCTAACCTCTACCGTTCGAAGAGAGTCTTGGAATGTTAGCAAATCTTTCTGGCACTGAGGTTTCCTTATCTGGCGGCGAATCTATACAGGCGCCCATGTGTAAACAATCGGTCGCGATGATGTTTCACGAATGTGTTTCCATTAATTCTTCGTTTAGTCAAAGAATAATACAACGCTAAAACTATTTGCAGCCGAAAGGCACAAGAGAGAAAATGCCAATCAAGGGTAGTAAGGGAACTAGAATGCCTTGAACTAGAATGCTGAATGGCAAAGAAGGAAATGCCTTTTTCCGCTCTGTTTACATTACCGTCGCCGTGAATGTAACACCGGCGAGTTGAAGATAAAATGCAAATACGTGCGAAGAGTGAATACCAGAATCTTTGAATTTGTCTGATGCATTCATTCGTGTTCAGTGAGTCAGGAACAAACTTCTAATTCGTGCCTTTTCGTGACTGCTCATTATTATAAGCTAAGCATGAAGATAGCCGGACACGCTGTCACACTCAAATGTTACAACTGGAAGAAGCCGACATTTGCGTAATCACAACTCTGTCGGACATTTTGTAAATGTTACTGAAAGATAAAACATTCCATGTATATATTATTGTCATAGATTCCTCCATCTTATGTGAAACTTTCGTTTGATCATAACAAACCTTCACCAAGTTAACCAACAACTTTAAAATGCGTATACCTTTCCTTGACTGCACAATGGCTTTAGTGCGGCCGGTCGGTAACTTATTAAGTTTTTTGTTGTCTATAGATTTTCATTAATTAAAACACTAATATTTTGGGGGTTTTGTGAGACCACAAGCTCTCTGAGAGTATGCAGAGTCTATACAGTGTGGCAATTTCTCTTTGAGCAGCACATTCACGTATGAGCAGCGAGGCCGCGAGATCGATCTTATCGAAGTCAAACAGGTTTTTAGCGATCACTTGTTTTTTCGAACCTGCATTTAGTTGCTAAGATACTAAGTAGTGCCAAGTGTCCTTTGGGTAATTCTATCACTATGTTGCGCATGTGTGAAATGAAAACTTAATACATAATGAATGACACACTTTGACCGTGTAGAAGTCCTAATGTAACACCCTAAAGGTTACACCACGATAGCACTGGGCGGGAGTACCAGTATACAGTATGAATTTTTAAATTCATACTGAAAACACACCAAAGTTGCTACAAAAGTGCTTACTATGCTGGTTAGTGACATGTTAGGATTAGGGTTAGTGCTAGTGCTAGGGTGTTAACACTGAGGCATTGGCTAGGTGGTGGGGTGATAGGGTTAGTTTTAGTGTTAGTGCTAGGGTGTTAACCCTAAGGCATTGGCTAGGTGGTGGGGTGATAGGGTTAGTGTTAGTGTTAGTGCTAGGGTGTTAACCCTAAGGCATTGGCTAGGTGGTGGGGTGAAAGGGTTAGTGTTAGTGTTAGTGTTAGTGCTAGGGTGTTAACCCTAAGGCATTGGCTAGGTGGTGGGGTGATAGGGTTAGGGTTAGTGCTAGTGTTAGGGTGTTAACACTAAGGCATTGGCTCGGTGGTGGGGTGATAGCATTAGGGGTGGGGATGTTGTAGGTGGATAGATATGTTACTAGGCACATAATGCTTTAAGGTAACACTTTATATTTGCAATGAAGCTGTGCATCTAAAGTTAATCTATACAAATAGTACAATAACAAATACCTTTTTGTATTCGATGTACCAAGTGCGTACCAAGTTGAGATTTTTCAGCGATCTGTCTATCTATGGAACCAATTTGGCCCCCTCCCAGAAAATTCAGGGGCAAATGTCATCATCTCCATGTTCGTCCCTGTGCTGAACAAAATGGTGTCACATATTGTGATCACAGAAACAATTTTGGCTTCTAGATATGGCTGAAATGTGTGCCCCAATGTACCCGAAATGTCATGGAAAGCATCAGAGGGTTCTCATCCAGGGAAGGAGAGTTTAAGTCAGCCACCAAACCTTGTAAAAAAAGTGGAAATCGAAAAAGTAGATTCATAGTTGCAGGCTCAAGAAGAGCCCATAATCATAGTTTGGACGCCATTTCTTGAATTTTGGAGCAAAATTGTTCTGCCAAAATCGATTGATAAATCGTCGTAAACCAATCAGAATACATTTCGACACGATGGCTGTCGCATTGGCTAGTGTACTAGATTTTCAGAGCCAAAGTTTCGTATCACTGGAGTGTTAACATACATTTAAAAGATTAAAAATGGAAAGAAACAGTTTTAAAGAATACTCAATTCTCGCTATGATGTCAAAAGAAGTGCAGCAAGCAACAAACTTCATTTGACATTCGATGTGAACTGACAGTGTAACCGAAGAAGATGACATGTACCAAGTTCTTTTCAGGTGAATACTCGACAAATATGGGAAATATCGGACTTCTTATTTGAATTGGTTCAAAACATTACCTACAAAGCATATGGTGGCGTTGTCATGAAGTGAATGCAGGCTACAGCCTACAGGCAAGCGTGGGTTTTAATAATAAAATGCATGCACTGCATTAATCAATTACATTGAGCAAAATAGTAAGTCTCAGTTCTCAATGTTTGCAAAGACGCACGAAGGAATATTTGCTCACCAAAATAAAAATTCAGGGACAAACCTACCTTTCCGTTCATTATTGACCCCAAGTATCTTTGCCAAACAAAAAGAAGAAGAAGACCCTCTATGTTCTCCCAAATTATACCAACATTTCAGCCCATCGATCTTGTCTAGTTTATGAATGTAAAAACTTAATATCATATCCAGAAACTTCATGTATGCTATTACCGAAGTGTAACGTATAATGACAACAAACCCTGAGATTGCGCAGTATGCTATACGGACTGGAAATCATCTTCAACAAAGACATGCAGATTTTTGTATGATAACTACCCAATGTGATGGCCAACCAATTTCAATACTGAACAAAAGGTTTATTGAAAATTCCTCGACTCAAAAGCATTCTAGCCTGCACTTCCTAACCATTGGTTATTTCTAGTTTTTTAGGTAAACCAGCATGTTTTTAGCAATAAGTTTCACAAAATTACAAATTGTTAGCTTTTCATGCAAAGAGACTGGGTAGAATAAGAAAAAAAATTCTTTTATCACTTCTTTGAATTTGTGATACTGTTAGTGTATAATTGTTATTCACAGAAATTTTAGGCGTTTTGACAAGGAAATTGTTGTATTGAATGTTATGAGAGTATTGATCATGGACGAAAAGTTTGTTATGCCTGTATTTTTGAAGTACTGTCTGAAATTTCAAATGGAGGTGATAGTATTTTGTAGAAGTTTGTGGAATTTTAAAAGTAGTTTTCAAATGAAAACAGTTCAAGTGAAATAAAGAATTATTTTTCATGTACAAAATTATTCTCCTCCATATGATCACTAATTGCCAGTGCATTTGTGGCTTTGTTTCTGCTCTGTGAATGTGACATGAAGTATCAGGAGTGACTTTACTTTGTTTATTCTTACATCAGATCAATGAGCTTTTGCCATTCTGTTCATTATTATTTTGAGGTTCTTTCTGGCCTTTGGCAAACAATCACTGCCATGCCTTGTATGATGACAGATCATGGTTCTGAACAACAATCATTTGAATGGCTTCTTCTGTAACATCCAAATTATGATAAGAGCCATAAGATAGTCTGCTTTAACATATCAAAAACTGCTACAGTGTGCAGTTTTGTTGCAGTTTATTAAACCACTTAGAATATTATATAACACAAATTACAATTTAGCCTATCAAATTAACACATTTATATCATCTATATGCAGACAGATGTTCTTTTGGCTCGTCACGCAATCTTTGGCCCAAAATGTTGGGTGATGAGCTTCCTCTCTCACTCATCCTCTTAGCCCCAAGTAAGGCATAAGGCATCCAGTATGCAGACAATTTCAATCTTTTGCCACTGCCCGGCTATCATTTTTGGTCTAACGAACTTCCCTAATCTCTGATTACTTAACAATTATTCCATGAGCCCACGTTGGATACAAGGTGATAAATAGACAACAAGGTGCTAAGCACCCATTTCGCTATAACCACTTGTATCCAACAAGGGCGAATGGAATAATTGTTTTTTTAAATTCTTCTTTAGCATAAATCAACTGGACACTTCATTTTGATGTAAATGAAGTGATAGTATGAGGAGGCAGGAAAATTTGTGGTGCTGTGTTCACTTCTTGAGTTGAATGAAACACGCGAGGAAAGCGAGTGAGAGAGTTTTCTTCTGAAGATTTTCCTCGGACAATCTCCTTGTAAATTGTCTTTTCATCCTGGAAAATTGTGACAACAATTTATGTTTACGGGAAGATCCGAAGCAATAGCTTTTCTGGAAATTATACGCCTTGTGCAAGACGACCAAAGCAAGCGTTTACATATTGTTCTTGTTTACGGCTCCATGGCTGTCATCAAGACTACTACATTATGCAGAAAATGCCATAGTCGATGAAGTCAATGAAGTTTATTGAAGTATAAAAAAGGACAATCTGATCAAGATTGAAAGGTAACAAACTTAACTGAAGTGCTGAGCCTAATTTTATGTCGAACACTGAATGAAATTGTGTCAGTTTTCTTGTCTTCCTGTAAATTATTTGCTGTTTTCTTCTTCGTTCAGTCGCTCTTGTTGTACATTTACAAGTATTTTTAATTAAACATTTTGCATCAATCCCCTCAGTTTTCGTAGCTGAGTCAACTATGGCATTTTGTGGTATGTGTGGCTTTAGGGAAGGCACTGTCGATTCTTTCTTGTATAAGCTTATAAAGCTCGCCAAATTTGCAGTTTTTCTGATGGCACTTTCGCTTCCCGCAGAAAAATTTTAAGCTGAGCGGCACTTGCCGCACTCGTTTCCCATATAAGGTCAAACACAGGTATATTGGCTGATAACCTGGATTCAGTAAACCAATCACAAAGCTAGAAATGCAATATCCGAGGTTGAGAAATTTAATATTACTAGTTAATGAAAATAAAACTATGACACAGAGGGATATTCATGAAATCTACTCAGGTCAGACCAGTAATTGGTAGAAAATGACCTAAGTGAGCTATAGTTAATATGAAGATAAGATTTATTTTTACAGTTGAATCCCGATAACTCAAACCTTCAGGGGAAATCCACAAAGGTTCAAGGTATCGGGGGGGTTCAAGTTATCGAGCGTAAAATTAGTAAGATAATTACCTAGAGGGGAATCGAAAAGGTTTGAGTTAGCGGGAGGTTCGAGTTATTGAGGGTTCGAGTTATTGGGATTGAGCTGTGGTATAGTTATGATTATGAATATCAAATTGCAGTAAAATAAGTCACAAAAATTAACTGGGCGGAATCCATTAAGGATATGGTTAGGGTTAAATGTCCCGATTCTGCTTCCAAGCAAAATGCATTGCTGTAAGTTGTGTTACTGGAAGTCTAAAGTATAGATCGTTTTCACTGTCACGCAATGAAAATATAAATTGAAGAACCATTCATTGAATGGGGTGAACAAAATAGGACATTATAGGAAATAAGTAAATAAGTCATTTCTCCAAGTTTTAGGTCTGTGCGCCATCCCAAACTTGAGATATTCGTTGAAATGTTTTGCACAAATTTACCTAGCCCAGTATTGATCCACCATATTGGTGCACATCTGTGGTGCACCAACACAGAGTTCCCATTAACGCACAGGTGTGCGTCATATACGCACAAAAAATGAAAAGGACGCACAGTTTTTTGCCAAAGTGCGTCCTTGGGACGCAGAAAAAACAAGTTCGGACAAGTTAGGAGACTGGGTCTAGTAGGCCCTACCCAAACATCTTTGCGATCATCTTAGCATGTGCTTCAGTGAGCCGCCATTTTGTCACTCGTCATGTCAACATAAAAGACTTTATTCGAAATTGTTCAGCATTCAACATCGAGGAAACCTGAAAGTGATAAAGATCTCTGGGATGATGCCCAGCTGAAGAAACATAAGTTTTGTCCTAAATGGCTGGAGGAGTTTCAATGGTTAAAGTATGAGTCGACTGAAAAACAAATGAAGTGCAAAGTTTGCCTCGATGCATATGGCCGTAAACCTAAACCATCACAAAGTTTTGTGCACAGAGCAAATAATTTCCAGCGCTCAGGTCTAATACGACATCAGTCGGGTGCTGACCACATCATGGCCACGAATATCAGCAAACAAAGAAGATCTCACGAAACTGTTGTGTGCCATGTCCAAGAGAAGGCAAGCACAGCCTTGAAGGCTCAAATAAGGATGGCTTTTGTCATGGGAAAAGAGTAATGTAATAAGTATGTTAGTATTAAGAAACACGAAGGGCACACTTTTATTCCAAAAATAAAACTTTATTAATTCTGTTATCACCCGGTCTTGGGTTTTGTCTCTGTGTGTTTAAAACAATAAAATTAGTAATAGGCAGGGGACCCCTGAAAAGCAAAAAGGACCCCCAACTTTTTAGAACTGGGGGTCCCAAGGACCCTTAACTTTCAAAACTAGTGGGAACTCTGCCAACATGGCAGCCGGAAAATACTGTAAACATCTGGAACTTACTTTGGTCATCTAGACCACTGATTATCTGTACTGGACAGACAGACATTTACATAAACACATTCCCTGCTACTTTAACTTCTCAAATGGCAAAAAGTCACAAGATAAATGCATATTTTTTGGCAAACACGATCGTAAGTGTATGTCACGCACCGCCATTACTCTGAAATTCAAAATGCGCTGGTTTCCAAACGAAGGACGCTACTGGGCTGAAAAGTTGCAAGCGGATACCATTTTAGTACCTCTTATGCCTGATGTGGCTGCAAACTTTGGTGCCTCTTTAGTTTTGGATTTTAGTACCTGATGACGTCACGTGAAAACGATCTATAGAGGAGTAAAAAGTATACATTCAAAGAAAAGTCAAACAGAGCTTCTGTGCTTGAAGAATTAGTGTATTGTCTGAATGCTGTATCATCATTGGTTGCCTGACACTTGATGAAAAGATAACCATGCTTTGTTCGATTAGTAAGTTTTCTTTCATATATGACATATTAACCTCTTACTAACCGAATGTGGGGCCCAAAGTCATGGCAGTATGGAACGAGCGCAGGAAAGTCAGTACAAAAAGTTAACAACTGAGGGCTAATATTTCCCCAGTTCAGCTTGAGGAGTTTATTATATGGCACTCATTTTAGCTACTAATTTTGAATTTCCCTTCCTTCTAAAAAAAATATATGTCTTTTGACTGTAACTCCACAGATATGGTCTGTATGGCAAAATCCCAACCAAGAAAGAACCAATGACAGTGCTCAGACTGCCTTGCCATATAATAATTCATTGTATTAACTTGGCACATGAAAACTGTAGTAAGCCACCTTAGTTAATGTCATTCTCGTCAAATTGTATTTGCATCTATTAAATTTAGGGGTCCTAGGAGGGGCTTTATAATAGATATGAGGTGTTTAATAGAAAGAGGCATTATCTATTTCACTTTAACTGTAACATCAACAAAACAAAGAAGATGCATAGTTTGCACATGGAGTAAACAGAGTTTGTGAGTAGGAGACTAACTCAATCTGCACAGATGTCGTTCATAGTTTGATATTAATAATATATATATATATATATAATCCTCATTGCGCCTAAGAGGCACATAAGGCTGTGACCAGAGATTTCCATTGCTCCCTTTCTATGGCTGCCTTCTCAAGTTCTTTCCACGTCTTCCCTGCTGTTTTCATTTCTGCCTCGATCGTCCTCCTCCAAGTCTCTCGTGGACATCCTCTCTTCCTTCTTCCACTATCCGGTGTCCACCTTAATGCAGTTCGTGTTATGCTATCTCGGTCTTTCCTGATAACATGCCCAGTCCATCTCCATCTTCTTTGCTTTATTACAATGGTGATGCCCTGTTGTCCTGTTGGCATTGTTGTCCTCTTCAATGGTTGATGCAATTCTTGAGAGGGCGTCTATTAGACATTGGGCATTTTTTGAGGGGGTCAGCTAATACACGTACAAACACTGTTCCTAAAGGGGGGGGGGGTGCTTATTAGATATATGAGGCTTTTATTCCAGAGTGAGCGTTTATTAGATCATTTATGGTAATCATACAAAGACAAGAAATATTGCCAGGTTCCTTGATCCAGGAGGGACCAATTCACTATTTATTAGGTTACTAGACTAGGCACAAATCATAATTATTTTTGTCTAAATTTTTCAATTTCTTCTTTATAAACAGGTGGAGAAGAACTGCTTCATGGCAAGAGAAGAAGAAGAATCCATTATCCATTTTCATATTGTGGGTTGATGATTTTGGTGAAATCCCTGACACAGGTAAACACAAGTCTTGGGTTCCTATGCATTGGGCAAATCAAAACTTAACCCGGCACCATCCACCATTACAGTACAACTACTTGATCTTAATCATTGAGATGGCGTCCGCCAGGAATTTGAGTATTTAATGGACAAAATTATGCACCAAAATTATTTACACCTTATTGCAAGTTTTTGTGTTGCTGTTTCAAATATCTTATCAAAAGAAATCATTTCTAATAAGACCGAACATCGAAAACAAATGTCAAAGTTCCACTGAATTCCACTGAATCGCTTGAGATGATTTTGCAAAATAGCTGCATGTGACATCTTAGCTATAGTTTGTGAACTTTGAAACTCATTTGCTCAGGTTCTGATAAAAAAAATATTTGCAGGGCGCGACAAAAGTGCTGTCCTATAGCCCGGGGCTAGTGGAATGATTCTCCGGACTAGCGTCTTTAGATCACAGGTTGCCCGACGGGCAAGCCGGGCGGCAAGCCATTTTTTTTATGGCAAATTCAGAAATAAGTGTGGAGCAAACAGTTCGTGAGGGAAAGTGAAACAGTACAAATTTTTTTCTAAGTTGAAATGAGCAATGCAATTCAGCAATGACAATGACAATGGCTTTACAGAACATGGAAGTATATTACATGTATCAGCTGTATTATGGCCTTTCAGTTTTGGAATTCTCATTTATGTTCAAATTTTGATACAAAGTCTGTTGTTACTGCAACAAGCATTTGTTAAATCGAGTGTTTTTAAGTACTGTAGAATTAGTTGATCCATGCTCCGCATTATTAATTAGCATGTAGTTTGTGACGCAAATAAATTTATTGTCGTTATTGAATAAATTAATTTCGGGCTACCACCTCAGAGCTTCGGGCTAGTACAATGGAATAACAGATTTTTTGATCTTCTTCTCACCCTGATTTGTTGGGGTTATCACGGACAATTACTTACATCTTTACCTTTTAAAAAGGGTAGAAAATAACGCAAAAGGATTAAGTTATTCTGCCCAACTAAAATTAATATTACTCGATTTCCTGATGGACTCCGTCTTAAAATGTACTAAAGTAAGGTCCGCAACGCGTACATGTGGATAGTGTTTCCATAGCAATGTAATGATACATTGGAGGGAAAAATAAGTCATTAACACCCCTGAAAATATAACAACGTGGTCGGACGTAAAATCCTACCAACAGGAAAAAAGCTTCTCCTAATATGTTCAATGTTCAGACTCATAAAATCACACGATGAGTGTTTTGGCGTGACATTGTTGTTGCGTGACAGTCTTGTCGCGTGACAGTCTTGTCGCGTCCATCTTGATGTCGTGTGGTGTGAAACTCGGAAATTCAAAATGCTGTTATGTAAGCCTTGTCTAACCATTACTCTATTCTTCATACTAAGGCAGAACTGATCACACGATGTCATTCAGCTGGGCAGAAAGTTCTTTTGATTGACATGGACAGACACACAGTAGGATGATCATGTTCCTGAAACAACAGGTTAGTGTCAGAGTCTTGTCAACACTCACCCCCACCCCACCCTCCACCTCCAAATTTTGCAAGCGAGTAGATGTGAGCCTTGCCTGAAAAGAGGGCTATGGCCGCGGAGACTAAACGTTTTGTATATTAAAGTTACTGTATTGGAAAAAAGAGCATCACGTGTTTGTAGTGATAATAGCATAAACCATTCAGATTTTTGAGAACACGAACAGGTTGATCTTCAGTTGATCTTCAGTTGATCTTCAGTTGATCTTCAGTTGATCTTCTGTTGATCTTCAGTTGATCTTCAGTTGATCTTCAGTTGATCTTCAGTTGATCTTCAGTTGATCTTCAGTTGATCTTCAGTCGATCTTCAGTCGATCTTCAGTTGATCTTCAGTTGATCTTCAGTTGATCTTCTAGTCATTTGCCTGGCAGATGAAACCGTCGCCTCATATATTCTAAAGGCGACCTTAGTTAACTTACTGCTAGAAATTGTCGAGTGCAGTATACTCGTGTCGCAGAAACAGGAAACCTAAGATCTTTTGATCAACTTGATTCTGTCAATTGTTAAGAATATAATTAAGGAATCAAGATAAAGTGAACAGTTTTCCTTGTAATTTCATTATTAACAAAATGCAAATTTCATTGGCGTTAATTTTATGTGATCGTGCATAAAAAATTTATTTATTCATTACTGAACGATTTGTATTCATAAATAAAGCATTATCCCAAACAGACACGTTACCGAGCATGTATTTACATAATTCTTGTTTCTCTTCAGGAAAAAGACAAGCAGAGAAAGGCAAAGAAGCTACAAAGCAACAAACCCACCGAGGAAAGAAGGACAACTTTAAACCTGGCGTTTTCTGGCGAGGTTAGTAGATTATCTTCAACAAATTAAGCGGTAAATTTAGTCTATATAGTTAACACTTGTTCTGTCGCACCAGAAGTTCTTTATTTCGGGCGTCAAACAAACTGGCAAAGCTTATATATGCGGTCTTTGAGTTTTGTTGACAAAATTTGCGAGGAAACCTTCGCGGTTTGCAGAGGAATTAGAAAAGCGAACAGTTGACCGTTAAATTAAAACCTTGACGTTCGCATCGCCGCGAGTTTCAGATCTCATAAGTGTTGTCGTATTCAGTTTATGCTGTAAAAGGTCTGCACATAAGCCGAGAAGTAACAAATCATGGTTTGCGGCTTCATAATTCCCTGCTATTTTGAACGCCATTTTTAAAATTTCGATTCCTTGTAGCATAGTAAAGCGCTTTAAGTCGTCTGTTGTTGCATTTATTGATTTGTCGTTTTGCTTTTATTTCCATGCAGATTCCTGGATGCCTTTGATGCTCGTATCAACTGAAATCAAGCAAGAAAACAAAGCTAGAAATACCTTCACCCAAGCGAAAGACAAGTTTAATTTGAGGTAGAAAACCAACTTCATCAGCAGTAAGATTTTCAGCTTCATTATCGTTTGAAGAGAAGAATCGTAGCCAAGTTTCCTTTTCGCTAAAGACCACTCGCTAAGTGTTTTCGATTTTTTCCATAACAAATAGTTCTCATTTTTTTTTGCAAAAGAAGTTTTCCATGTTAACATCTGTTCAAACTTTTTCAATTTTCCCGCCAAAAAACTTAGAAAAAATACGGGCGGTTACAGTACGCGTGCGCCATTTTCTTTAATAATTGCTTCTTTAAAACATTTGTAATGTGTACTTTGCTAGTCAATTATATTATTGTCAATAAAAAAATATCTAGTTTATTTGCTCTCTTTGATATATTGTAAACAAGTCAATAAACTGAACAATTTTCTTTGTAATCTTTATTGTCAATAAAGAATTCAAACTAAATACAAACAAGTGTTTGGTCTTTCAATCAACTTTATTCTTTTCAAACATTCCTAAATTAATTAAGTGAAAATCAATTAATTAATAAAAAAGGTGTCAAGAAAAAATGTCCTCTATATACTAAGTCTTTTGGCGGGAAAATTTGAAAAAATTTGCACAGCGTTTCCCCTGGCAACTTTGTCGGCAAAAAAATTCAAAATGGCTTCCCTTGAAAATTTTCCGCCAAAAGTATGCAAACACCATCTCGTGCAAAAAATTCTAAATCAAACGCCAATTTCGTCCCGAACTTTAAAAACCCGATTCGATATTTTAGTTTAAAATCTTTCCCAAATTCAAACTACTGCTTTCCGACAATCATTTTAGTCTTTTAAAGTTTTTGCACGAAATGGTGAACACATGTTAAGTATAAAGATAAACAACATGACAAGCTATATTCTGCACTGTGGAAAATCGATTCGGGTTGTTTTGTCTCGTTTAATAGCAATAACCTGAGAAAACAAACAACGTTTCACAGCGCCACTACCGATTCCACCGAAATGAAATCAGTAATGATGCTGTAAAACTTCATCTGTTTAATCAGGTTACATTTCCAAACGGCCTAAGAACTTTAAAGTGCGTATAACTTGCCATGTTGCCTCGGATAAAGACCTTTTCCAGCCGTCAATATTCTTTCGTAACACAGGATGAATTACACGAGAAAAAAAAACAAAATCTGTGACCTAAGCAAAAGCTAGATTTATTAATTTCTTGAAGCAAATTCAACTGTTGTTTTGGCCGTAGAATAAAGCAATTTAATTGTGCTTTGCTTCAAAAATACATACAAGCGGAAAAAATTAAACGAGAAAAATTAGAAAAATCAATGTGACATTTAACCTTTCGTGACTTTTGCATAATCAAGTTTCAAAAATTTCCTGGAGCAAATTCAACTGTTGTTTTAGCCGTAGAATATAACAATGTAATTGTGCTTGGCTCCAACTTACATACAACAGTAAATTATTTAACGAGAAAGCATAGAAAAAACAATCAGATATTTGAAATTCGTGACTTCAGCAAAGACCGAGTTATAAAAATTTTCTGGAGGAAATTCAACCATTGTTTTAGCCTCAGAATAAAACAAATGAATTGCTTGGCTTTATGTTCTTATATTCTAGTGAAAGAATTCTACTATAGCCGAGTTCATGTTTCGCTTTAGCAATATATTCTACAATTGGAACTCGGCTGAACATAATTCTGTTTTAATTTCAAAATAATTTTCCCGCGTTAAATCGAGTGACGGAAGGAAAAAAGTCTTTATCCAATGTCAAAGTAAAAATTAATATTAAACAAAACCCAATGTCTGATCCAAGGGAAAAATGCTTCGTTCAAAGTTCAATCCCACCCTTTACAAGACGTTTTGCTATTAAACTGAAAAAATAAGTTATACAGACCACAGAAAAGATAACGAAACCTATATGAAATACGTCGTTTCGATCATTTTGCACAACGAATCTTCTCGAAACATTCAAACCTGTTTTATCGTTACCAAATCAGCTATTTGCGTGCGAAACAAATAAACAGATTTTCTCAGAGAACCAACGCACATCTTTGCGTAAATAGTGTTTTGCAACAAATGTTAAATCTTTTAACAAGTATATGACTAAACAATTGATGTGAGTAAAAATGCGTTCTGTTGGACAAAGCCTACGAAAACTCAAAAAGTTTAAATAGAGTCGTTTTGCTTTATCACAAATAAATAGCTAAAAAAGTAACAAAGTTTTTTGCATTGACTTGTGTAACATAACAAATTTATTGTAATTTTGTAAGAAAGAGCAAGACAATTGAAGCAGAGAGCGTTTTTTGACAGAATTCTCCAAGACTGTTAGTTTGGAAGAAAATAATTTAAACGAAGTATTCACACATGTTTTCGAAAAAAATAACAAGTTCTCTGCAATGATTTAGTGTATGAGAGATAAACGATTTAACAAGATCATGGAAGACAATTTTGGACAAGCAAGACAATTAAAACAAGAAAACTGTCTCCGAATTTAATCATCGGCGATTTATTTTAATTATTACAAAAAAAAAGAAGAAAAAATAACACGCATTTTAAAAAAGGTTTGATTTTGTGGTCTGTATAACGGGAATTTCTAACTAAATCGAGACTAAATCGTAACATCCTCCAAACCAGACATCAGGATTTTGTATACTTAGCTTACAGAATGACAAGAGAACATAGGGACACGTCTTTTCCGTACGCTTTTTTACAGAATGCAAGCCATAATTACAAAAAAATCCATTGATTTAGAAACTTATAACGATTTAGCAATGTATAATGATTTGCTAAAAGAAATCTATTTCGTTTCTCATTTGAAAATCCCCTGTTCTCTTGTCAACTGTAACTTATCCGTTGATGAAGCAAACGTGTAAACAACTTTAAGGTGGCGCTATCGATTGTTTTGTATAGGTGAAATATATTTCCAAATAGATTCGAGTTCATTAGACGTAACGTTGTGCAAATAAATTGTAAAAATAAAGCATATTTGTATTTACGTTAACAAGTGTCCAATTTGAACTTGTTTGTTTCACTTCAAGTAGTTTCCAAACACTCGATCGCTATGCAGTGCCACCTGAAAAAGTCACCTCGCTGCGACATCAAACAAATTTAATTGTAAATGGTGGCTGATGTATTAAAAAAAGTTCAACTGATTCCTTAAATAATTTTTAATTTGATGTCCATTGCAATAATTTCCATGTTGTGTTGTCTTTTTCACAACTTGATGTAGACAATTGGTACTTCAGATCTTACAACATCGAGAGTAATCCTTGCAAACTTAAACAATTGTTCAGCCACCATTTTCACTAAAATTATTTCACAATTCAAAGTTCTTATCTTTGTAGTATTTCCTTCAAATCCAGTGATTTCAATTGCCCCCTTTGGCTAGGTCCTTTCCGTTCCTTTCCTCTCGTTGTCCTGAAAAATGAATTATCAAATGTTCAATGATTAGCAAATGTTCAACGTTTCAACACTTTGATGAAAAGACACCTAGATTACGGAAAAGTGGTCCTGTATTCTGCAGTTTAGCGCAGAAGCTATCCTAGGAACTTTTCTAAACTTTGAATTCTCAATTCCGTAAGCTATCTTAACATATCGGGGCTTCATTTCGTGAGCAAAACAAACAAACTGCTTTTATTCCAAGTCGAATTTCGACTTGAAGGAACTTTCAAAGCAAATAGCTCAAAGCACGTGTTGACTCGCTTCGGCGACATCTGATACTTTTTTGACCTTGTAGGCAAAACTTAAGTAATATGTTCCAAAAGCAATGCTCACCTTTCGTTTGATTAGTGTAAAGACTTCTTCCAGGCAAAGCTCTTCTTCTTCAAACATCTTCTTTCGTATTTGTCTTCAGAAGCGGGGACGACACGTCCTCACACATCAACGGACAGCATGGTTTGATGCAGATTCTACAATTTGTCATGAATATGGATTAGTAACTCAAGCCAATCACTGACCACTACGCCAGAGATTGAGCGTGGAATTTGTTTGTATGCTTTTTTCAAGTCAGCGAATCCCGAAAAGCGAAAAGAGAAAGACATGGCATATTATGAATATATTTTCTTCACCTGAGTTGTTTATGAATATGAAAAAATTAGAAAATGAAATAAGAAAAAAAGGACACAAAAAAGTGCATTTTGGTTAACAAAATCTGTCTGACAACGCAAAGAAAATATTTAATTTTGCTTGGATTTAAATTCCATAACAGCAATAAAAAAAAACAAAAACTGCAATAATTGATATTCCTAAAGTGATCTATTACTCTAAAGTGTCGACGAAGGAATGCGAAAAAAAAACACAGAACGAAAAAGAAATGGGCAAACCCTCGGGTCGGTTTCTATGGCAGCGTCAAAAATCATGAACCAGACAGTTGTCATATCGAACTCTATTTAAAGCAGCTACTGATGGTCTAAGTACCCAGAGTGAAGCCCCTTTTGAAAAAGGGGACAGTTTTAATTCCACAAATCAGTGTATCGATATATTTGCCCAGTTCCTGGACGGCTACCCCCGCCCCCCCTCCTCTGGGGGTAAGGAAGAGAAGACGGCTGGCATTTCAGACTACTGGACGGCTTTTTCCAGGCCTTCACAGTATCTTATGACGTCACTACTCGTTTCGTTGACGTACCCTGAGCGAACTTCTTCGCTCACCTCACGTGACCGATCCGAAACGAATTGACCGCGGTAGTAACTTTTGAGGCCTAGGAACTAGGAAATCAACATGTAAGTGATGTAGAGGGACAACAAGCAGCCTTAATTTGCCACAGGGCACCAGACCAAATGTTTGTGTGCACATTAGCATTTTTATAGCGGATGTGTGGATTTACAGAACGGTTCGAAGAATTGCGTATAATAACGCTGGATATGAACAAATACATGTCGAATAAGCGTAGGTTCGTCTTAGTTCTTTTCGATCGAAAGGGCGAGTTTGAGCACCGTTGTCTGAAATGTTTTTCTTTTGTAAGTGTGAACGCTGTTGTGGCCAGTTTCGTGTTCGCCCTCTTCAAATTTCAAAATCTCGAACTTAGTGTTTGCTGAGATATACTTTTAAACAATTCCCTTTTGGCTTAGTCTTCTTCGCAGCCGCTATTTGGGCTCGTCACGCAACGCGTAGCGAGCCCAAATAGCGGCTGCGAAGAAGACTTCTTTTGGCTCCGAACACTGCCCGTTTCCAAGTGGAAATTTAGCGCAAAGAAGCACTCTTCGTGGACATATCACGTGATACACACGTGTGTCACGTGAACTGAGTCCGGGTTCTCGAGACGAAACGAGTTCGAAACGACTTTGTATGGGTTTTTGGCCTTTATTTTCGAAAAAACAATTGCAGTTACCTAAAATAGATCACTGGATGTGTAGTACACTTGAGACAACTGGATGATTTATTATCAAGTTTATTTGCGGAAAACCATTTTCATCATCACCCTACAGTGATACTAAAATAAAAAGATAATAAAAAAGATAAATACAAGATAGTTTTAATTAGTTTAATGCTTTTAATTAACCAAAACTTAACAGGGCTTGATCAAGGATGGCTGAAAGTAGAATGAGAAAGATTAAGAAGGATTTCGAATGAAAAATTGGATAAAACTTGGTCAAAGTTCTCAAGATGCGCTGGTCGTGATGGGATTATAACATTTGATAATCAGGGGTGTCCCCAGAGGAGGGTTCCAGGGGTTGCTCATCTCCCTCTCCCCCATCGTTTCGAGTTTCAAATATTACAAAATGACGAGAGCTAAGAACAGAAAGTCGACAAAACAGCAGAGTTAAAATGAGGTTCTTCAAGAATCTTTTCCTTCTTAAGTGACATACACATGTGCGTTGTAAATGGTTGTATAATGACCTTTCTTGCATGACTGACTTCGGACGAGATGGAGCCCCCGCCCCTCCTTTCAAAAAGGATAGGGACCCTCCTGAAAATTACTGGCAAGATAAGTTAAACATAAAAGGTGGGGGGGGGAGGGCACTTCCGGATGGTCGCCATTATGTGCCAAACATCAGTTTTGAACTCTTAATGTATAGCATGTAGTATAAAAAGTAGTTAGTCTCCGTCATTGCATTGTTCTGGTTATGATGGATTTCCATCCTCTTCAGCTGGTTCGTCTTCTTCAAAATCTCGGGATTTTTCTGTTAGAATCACGTACTCTCTTGTACTGAAACCAAATTTTAGAACGTCCTGCAGACATCAATGGAAGCAAAGATTAGATCAACATGACACTCATGCTGTAATATAAAACAGAGAACCTCTGGCCATAACATAAAGCAGAACGTGTATTAAAATGACCTACAACCATGGTTACAAGTGTTGGGAACAATATTATTCACAGATATTTTGCGTGCATGAGTGTTTTACCATTTTCCAACATTGAAAGGGGAGACGGGAGTACTGACACGTATTCAACTAGTATTACGATCATAATTTCAGGTTTTTATAAGTTTTCGAAAAAAGTATATCCATGGTTGTAGGTTCAAGGAGAGCGTTATGCATCTCACGACATTTCAGGCAACTGTCAAAATTGTATTTTAATTGTCACTTAATCAAGAGAGTCACAAATTGTTTTTTACTATCATAAATTTTACCGTGTGTTAAAACTTGTGTTAAAATTCGTAGTTCAACTTAGTTCTAATAAATAATGAAGATGCCAAGATGGTGTACTAAAGCTTGGTGAAGAAATGATAAAGATGATATGTTCATTTGTCACAAGCGTAAGAGAGAAAAAAAATTTGAGTCCCCGACGGGAATTGAACCAATGGCCTAACAGATGCCGGGTGGGCAATCTAACTGTTGGGCTTCAAAAGACACATGGTGAGCTTGGCCATTTTTTCGAGGTTGATTTGTGGCACGCTCCCTGCATACTGCTAAGATCAGCAATCAGCTACTTGTTAATTTTAGAAAGTTGTACCATTTGTAATAATTTCTACATGTAGCTTAGTTTGATTTGTAATTATTCTAGTCAGTTTTGAAATTTACTATTTGTAAATAAGAAATTTAACTACATGTAGCATCAAAAAGTAAATAAGTAGTTAACTAGGCATAACTTTTATTACCAATTAGTGTTTTGAGTTTAACACCTTGACACTGCAACTCTTGGTAAAATGATGTTTACCTTTTCTTTTAACTCGTAGAATCTTCTGGGCTCTATTTTCTGGTTGTTGAGGAATGTACCATTTATGGACTCCAAGTCAATAATGTATGGTCTGAAATGTATACAACAACAACAAGACTTGGTATCATCAATCAATCAATCAATCAATCAATCAATCATAATTATCATCATAATCGTCATCATCATCCCACATTCAACAAGCAAAATAATGCTTATTTTATTTTCTCCCGAAGGTGATTTTTGCCAACGACCTTATCCTTGGAGACCCAAGGGCAGTAAGTGTCGGTGAGGGAAAGTCAAAGTCATGGGAGGAAATTGGTGAAGAAAAAAAAAAGAAATCAAGGGGTTCCTTGATGTTGGGAAATGTGATGAAACAGTATCTTATGCTTGATATAATACTTGAAAGCTAAACCCTAAGAACAAATGGATAGGATCACGGTATCCAAGACATCCAAGTTTTTCAATTTTGCTGATCATGCAATGTCCTAATTTCCCCCAGCTTTAATGTGATGCACAATAGAAAGGACACTGTTGACATTACGAAGATCAACTGCGATCTTTAGCATAAACAAGGGAAGACCGTGCAGAGCTGATTGGCTGGTATATCATGTGCATGTGCAAGCTTATCTTTTCATTGGCTTGTAAAAATATATGGGGATACAAGTACAGTGTACGTGTATCCCCATATATTGACCTTTGAAGTAATAAAGTTTCATCTAATTTGAGAGTAATTTTTTTACGTAAGAAAAAATGGCTTAAAATATTAAACGTTATTTAAAGCAACGGAACAAAACAGTAGCCCAGCTGCTTACCATTAAGCCAAAAAAAAATTCAGTTGAAAGTAAAATAGAACGCTAGTTTTCTGAAAAATCTGTTTGGGAAGGCTGTTTACACAACAAAGAAAATTGGGTAAGGACCCGTCAAAAAATTGGTCTGGACCCAACCACTTTTGTAGAAAAACAGTGAGGCCATGGGCACCCATGGCCCAACATAAAGTTGACTGTTTTTTAACAAAAGTGGTCGGGTTCGGACCAATATTTTGACAGGTCTGGAGCCAATTTTCTCTGTCGTTAAAAGAGCCTTTGTGGGCTACCTCCAGAGGAACTCTTTTTTTTTCATTTGGAATGGAACGCTGGAAATTTCCTTCCCATTTGCACTGTATGCAAGTTTCAGTCTCCCATCAATAAAAGACAACAACAGGAAACCGAACTACTAATGGTAAGCACCATCTCTTTCGGTTGGTTTGCTGATTTTGGAAAAACTCATTATTCATCCCAACTGGTTCCTTCCGACAAAATGGTGAGCACTAACAACAATGGCCGCAGTCAGAGTATTCATCACAACTTACTTTACTTTCTTGCTTGCAGTGCCATCAGGTCGTTGATAATCCACCAGTCTGTATTGAAGAACTGCATGTTGTTTGGAACAAGATGGGTGGTCTACTGCGATATCAACTATCTGCAAGACAAATGTGTAAAATGCTTTAATAAAGCACAACTTACAATGTTTCATGCCTCTTTATTCCAGCTACATCTGAAGCCTTGTCTACGACAAAGCACAAACCAATTATGTAAACCTGAAAAGAAATTGTGTTGTTCCAGAAAATATCCATACCCCTCCCACAGAAGGTTTTTTGGTTTGATTCCCCCCACCCCTCAGGAAATTCCAGTTAAGCCCCATGGTAAAGTCTGCTTACGAGCCAAGGGGCCCATCAGGCCGGAGCTTATCCCAGTTTCCGTGGCATGAAGTGACTAGGAGTATTTCTACTCCCCCCTGGATGGGATGCCAGTCCATCGCAGGTTACCTCCAGCAGTAAATTCGCCGGTACCCATTTATACACCTGGGTGGAGAGAGGTACTATGAGAGTAAAGTATCTTGCCCAAGAACACAACGCAGTGCCCCGGCCAGGGCTTGAACACGGACCATTCGATCCGGAGTCCCACAGTTAAGCCCCATACATTCCTTTTAAAATTTTGGCTTTTGGGGGTGGGTATGGATATTTTCTGGAACTGCACATTGTGGCAAATTCCAAAATCAGTTGAAACACATCAATAGCAGTGTATTCTTTAAAAAAAATATCCCTCAAATAAAGGTTACTCAAGTGGTGTGACAACGACTTAAAATTAATTAAGATATAGAATGAACAAATGGAAAAAATGAAAATTAAAAAGAATTAGATGAAAAAAGCATGACTTGAAGAGTCAGCCAATCATATACATTTGTATTGGGGCACGTCCTTCCATGGCGCATGTATGCACGCAGGTTGGCAAAACTGAATATTTAAATGCTGTAAACAGGTGTTACACATTTCAACCTCTTATAAGTTTCTGGTACTAGTTAATAAGAGTGTTCATACATACGTGTCTCTGTCTTCCAATCAAGTACGCACTTTGTCTGTGAATGTACATAACAGCTGAAAACAAAAAATTTGAATTTTTAAAAAAGATCGATTCAAGCGATTTTCAAGTGAGCATACACTAATCACTCTAGCCAATCACAAAGGACAGACAATCCAGTGAAGCAATTAAAACTAGACACAGATGCACGTAACCGGTACAAAGTGTGGGAAAATGTGCAAAAGCAAGCCATGTTTGGTTTTGGTTGACTGAGCAAGTGAAGTGAGATTTTTTTAACCAATCTCTTAGTCAATTCCTTCTCTTCTGTCTTCCTCCCCTCTCCTCTCCCCTCAGGAAGGTCTGATATTAAGGTTGTTAGGGTGGTGTCTGTACAAGCCTGTTCTCTTGTTAGTGTCATTAAATCATCTTACTCACACATAGTCTGGTCTCCTTTAAATGGGTAAAGACGCCATCTTGTATTCGGTTTTCTCGCTTCAGGAGGTTCATTATATTTGATGACCACACCCTAAAAAGTTATAAAATGTAACTGTTAGAACACTACAAATTTACAGCAACCGTGCTACAATGCAGAGACATGGGGGGGGGGGGGGGGAGAGAGTCCACAGGTTTCCACTTTGAATGACTGAAAATTTTGGCTCAGATCCTCATTTCTGGGTTTTTTGAGTCACTTGGACAAGATGTTAAACATAAATAAGTGGAACTGATCTGGATCCACACCAAGCAAGTCAAGCTTGAAGGAGACTGAAGTTTACCTTGTAAGTGTTTGAATATTCTGTAAGTTTTCCTGACAGGTTGTAGTTTGGGCCCTCAGCTTGCACATTGCCTTCTCTTTGACTACCTTCATCTGTTGATTGGTCAAACCTACATGCGGACATTATATTTATTCAACAAACTACAAAGCTTGAATAACAGGTTTTGACATGTGTAAAATGCAAAAAATGCCTTTTCCATCCCTTGTTGCATAATTTGTCTTCTTTTTTTTCTATCTAAATTAAAAGTAGCAGTTCATGTTTAGCAATCTTCATGCCGTACTATCTTCTTAGGAATGAACTGAGGGTTTTATTTCTGCTTCAATTCAACCACTTTTGTCATAATTTTGGTGTTCGTCCTTTAATTAGGGTTCAAAATTAATAGCCTCTTCAGCAACCCCTATGTCTGAGATATTCTTTCGAGTTTAAAATCACGATGTATTTACAATGTCACATCTACCTACAATAGATAATATGAAAATGGGCCAAAGCATCACCTTGAAGAGTTTGAATGTCAAATCTATAATATTATCATCATTTAACAGATATGAGCCGCTCTCAACACATACCCAGCTGAAGGACCACTGTCTCCAGTTCTGTTGTGGGATGTTCTCTCTGTAATAAAAAAATGTAAAATCTTGATGAAATAATTACTTGTAATAATTTTATTTCTGACAGATAACATGTAAGCCATACATGTACAGAGTTTACAATTGATGAACATTTTTAGCAATTTTGGTACCAAATTTATCATATTCAGGGGAAATAGTTTTGAGCTTTAGAAATTCTGCACCTTTCCATGACCTTTTCCAAATTTTAATGACTTACCGGTACCGTATTTTCTCATCTCAATTAAACGCCCCCAGCGTTTATTTCATTGGCCTTATATTGTGCACCCGGCATTAACTTGAAGCTGGCGTTTAATCAGGGCCCAGTGTTTACGAAGGGCAACTGTCATTTTTTTAAATTGATTTATTATCACCCATCCTCCAAGACCTAGTGCAGTTTGTCACTGCTGAACGGACTTTCCATTTGTACCGCCCTGGCAAACTGTCCCTGAGTCTTTGAGGATGATTATTACCGAAAATTACAGCGTTATAACAGCACACGAATTTTGCAATCAGGATATGCGGCAAACAGAACACAAAGAACATCTAAAAAAAATAGGAGCAAGTATGGGTACAAAGTTTTAAGTTCCGCATAAACGTTTAGTTAAAGGAGAAGTTCACTCCAGAATGGCCATTTATTTTCTTTACGCCAATAAAAAATTTATACAAAAATATGTTATTCACCAAAATTTCAGCTTCCAACGAGCGCTAAATCCCTACGAAATCTTTCTCTAAAGTAGCCCAAAATTCGAGAACTGAACGCCGCCATCTTGGAGCTAGTAATGTATGCGTGACGTCAAAGAGTTCAGCCTGAAGTTTAGCGGGAAAATTTAAATACTTCAAACTCCTTGTTTCTTTGAAGTGGCTTTTGTTTGTCAAAATGCCTGTCTGAAAGGAAAGAAAAAGTGAAAGGTTTTTTTGTATCTCTTGGAGCTCTGTTTGAGAAACATGGAGCGGCACAAACAGGCATTTTGACAAACAAAAGCCACTACAAAGAAACAAGGAGTTTCGAGTATTTATATTTTCCCGCTAAACTTCAGGCTGAACTCTTTGACGTCACGCATACATTACTAGCTCCAAGATGGCGGCTTTCAGTTGTCGAATTTTGGGCTACTTTAGAGAAAGATTTCGTAGGGATTTAGTGCTCGTTGGAAGCTGAAATTTTGGTGAATAACATATTTTTGTATAAACTTTTTATTGGCGTAAAGAAAATAAATGGCCATTCTGGAGTGAACTTCTCCTTTAAGATTATCAAAATACTATAGCATATAGTACAGTATGTCTAGTATGTATGTAGTTCTATTTAATATGGGAAAATCAACTTGTTGGTTCGAACACAAATAAATGCCGGGGCCCCAATTAAACACCCCAGGCGTTTATTTAAAAAAACAACCGTTTTTAATCGGGGTCCGGCGTCTAATTGAGAAAATATGGTAATTTGACTATTTTCTTAAAAATTTATGTTGACTTTGGATATCTGCTACCATGTTCTTTGCAAACATCCTGCTGATTTATTTTGTACAATCAACATGATTTTTTAGGGCTTGACATCACCCACACTTAAATTCTGTGACTTCTCAGGTTTTCCATGACGAATACGAACTTTGTATTTACCTTTAGGTCCAGCTGGGCTTTCATGTCGTTGTCTGCCCCTATCCCTACTTCTTTCTCTGGAAGATGCCGTCTGATAAAAAATGAAAAGTACAATGTATCAATAAATATATATGCTTGCACATAATCAACTTTGTTTTAACAGTCTTTAACAATATTTACAAACCTGTGGCCCTTGGATTCCCAGTCAAACTAGAATTTAGAAGTGCTGGTTTTTGTGGATGGTGAAAAACCCTCAGAGCAAGGACAAGAACCAACAAGAAACTCAACCCACATATGGCGCTGGGTTCGGGAAAATGGTGTGAAGCAAGTGCTCGCACCACTGCAGTATACCAGCCAGCTCTCCCATACCATGTAATAGTAGTAATGCATCAAGGAATTCTAAAGGATAAGAAGGTTTCTCTTTTGCTTTCTCTACAACATAATTTGCTTTTTTAACTGTTGCATATTGGGGACATGTAAACTGGGAAGAAATAAATTGACCTAAAAACAATCTGACATGCAGTAGGTAATGACAGTTTTTTATAAAAAAAAGGGCTCAATTCTGTTAATTTGAGGCGTTTCTGGAATAATCCCTTTATCATGAATGGGTTATTCCTGAAACCACTCAAATTAACTCAATTGAGCACATTTTTATAAACAGTTTTTACACACAAGGTTAACACAAAGTGCTAATTTCTTTAATGACAGTTATTTGCCAATGATAAATGTTATATAGTATATGTTGAAGACACTTCACGCAGGTCTGGCTTCCTTACTTCTTCCCTTCTTGTAACTTGTCCATGACTACGGCTTCCATGATGTAATGCTTCATTTCTTGTATCTGAAGATCTGGACTTGCTAAATTGGGACAAGTAAAATTAATCACTAAAGCACTGTTTCAAGCAACTTTGAAGAGTGTATGATTGCGACATCTGTTTACAGTATAGTAATAACATCCTTGATTATTGTCATAAGGTCCTTGGACTGTTTAAGTGAGACTACATGAAGAATAGGGTGTGTTTTGGTTTACCAGTTGATTTCAAACCACCACTGACATTAAAATCCCACTCAGTTTTTTTAAATAACTAGCCTGTACAAATTTAGTCCATTGGAGGTAGAGATCATTGATCAACAATTTGAATGTTTTCTTGGGAAGCAGTACGGCACTCTGAGTGGGTATATATTAAAAATAAAATAAAACCATAACCATGTTTGTTACAAAGTAAACATGCAAATTCAATGCCCTGTCTGCTGTCAGCTCAAATGTAAACTGAAAAATTTCTTTTAAGTGAATAAAGACAATCCACTCATTGCCAACATCAATCTTTTGACTGTCAGACTGACAAAATCTTTGGACTTGAATTAAGCAAAAAACACTTGCCAGAGATGAATCATTCTCCAAAATAATCGCTAATAATTTATTTCATAAATCTGCTTCATTGATTCTATCAAAACAAGACTCTTGTCTCTCAAGATGAGATTTTCGTATCGAGAGACAAGACACTCATCTCATGAAATGAGAAATGAGATGAGAGGTGGTAACTGTAGAAGTACTCCATTTGAAAGAATGTTGTGTGCTAAAAAAAATTGATATATGAGGGGGAGGGGGGGAGGGGGGGAGGAAGCAGAAAAGCTCCAGGAAACCAAAAAGGACCCATCACGAGTATTGAGGATGCTTGTACAATCTTATTTTGTTTAGATTATTCCATTATCACCTAAAACTTAGATAAACATGTGGAATTCCACACCACGAAAGTTGGTTCATATGCTATACAACCAAATTAATTTGGGGTAAAGGTGCTATTAATGTACACTCCGGTTAGTCTGAATATCACTCAGGTTAAGGGGGGAGACTCTTAACTACCAATTTGTTTCTAATCCAGATTTTGGAAACTAGACTTCACATGAATAAACTTTTTGCAAGAGTTTGTTCTATTGAAAATTCCTCCAAGAGTTTCAAGTCACAGCCATATTTAACGGGTCATGTGACCAGAATAGAAAAAACCCTAAAACTCAAACGGCGGATAGATTTTAAAATTTAAATGAGCGTCAATACATAAAAAACGTCCGCATGCGTAATTTGACGTGTCGTTTTTGTGAAATTCGCATTATTATAAGAGTTATGGCATAATAAACACTCATATTTACAGACTTTCATCAGTAGCGTTTCCTCTTTTCGTGTTAATGGTAAAAGCATACGTCAGATTATAAAGACAGCGACGTTATCACTGATTCGTAAAAGAAATCGGAGCTTCACCTTGTTTCTTTGGAGTTTTAGGCATTTTAAATTTTAACGCGCGGTTTGGGACTGGCACTAGTTTCGCACGTGCAATGATATATTTTTCAAAGCAGGTGTACCCCCAAATAAAATTCACCATTTAGCATTACAAAAAGCTTCAAAATCGCTTGCTTCAACATACAGTCTTAAGCAATCCCTTAGCAACTGCTCTTGATCTGTAGTTAAGAGTCTCCCCCCTTAACCGGTTTACGGTTAGCTCTCAATATTGGTAATGGGTTTTGGTTGTTTTGGTGATTTTGTTTCGTTTCCCTCGTTTCGGCCGTTTCAGCAGTTTCATTTCGGTCGTTTCGGTGGTTTTGCTTGTTTCGTTTCCGTGGCTTTGTTTTGTTGTTTCAGGTTTTAGTACATGCCCAAATCTTGTGCTTATGCTTATGCCTATTTCATGCTGAGCTGATTCCCACTTGTCAAGTTAAATAAGCATTATAAGCCAAGTGCAAGCATCTTTTTCGTGTGTTTATGCTTGCACTTATTTCATCTTGGTGCACACTAGCGTATTCTTGTGCTTATTTCATGTTTGCGTTTGTGCTTACAATCAAAAGCGTAAACCAGGCTTTAACTTTGACATGTGTCAGTTTCCACAGTGTCTGGTTCATGAAGATTTTCTAACCTGCAAATGTTATTTTCGTATAACTGGCCTAATAGATGCACATCATTTTGGGTTGTCATTTAAAACAGGCTCAACAGTAATTCGTTGACACATAAATAATTACATTGTAAATGTTCTCAAGGATGGTGAAACGGTACCAACCAACACATATTTTATCCAATATAATGCAGTGAATAATGTTGAACGACAATCGGACATGTTGTTTAATCTTACCCACTGGAATGGCCTCTGCTTTCACGATGCCTTTCTCTTCCATCCCTCCTATGTGGAGATCTGGACCGATTTCTTCTTGGACTTGGCATGTTACGTGTAAAACTTCGGCATAAACAAGAAAAGATGATCGAAAAGATGAGGAAAGATTCTCTCACGGAGACCGCTGACAAATAAAATACTATTTCATGTAAACAGACACCACGGTTCTTTTTTTCCGATTTGTCCTCAGTCTTTTGGAACAGTATTTTCGCGCGGTCAAAAAGGTGAAAACTCTTCGGAAACCACATGCTGCCCGCATTTCACATGAGAATTGACCAGTCACATAAAAATGAAGAGCCTTCCTGAAAATAACATAAGATTTGAAAAAAAAATGTATAACGCAAAAGCCCCAAGAGAAACACAACCATGGTGCAGATGTTGCAGTCGAGTCCAGTTTCCTCTCCCTTCCGCGCAAGGGGTTGAACCCATGCGCTGAGGAAGAAGAGGGAGACGCTCTTTTCTCAGTCCCCGGGTTCAACACCTATACAGAGATGAGCGGAAGAGAGAGTTCAGGAACTGGACTAGGGGCAGTCAAAAAGTTTTGTTATACCCCCAACTGAAAATTAACACTCTGTCGGTTTTGTTCACCATTATCATCAGTTCACTGCAGTTTGTGAGATGTGCTGCCTAATCACGTGGAAGTGCAAGGTTCAATAACGCTTTTGTTGCTCTAGGGCCGCCCAAGAGAGTTAAGCAGTTTCGAGACGCGTCACGTGATATGTTATCATGGTTGTTGTCCAATAGTACACTGCATTTAAGTAGGATGAAACAACCACACGGAACAGAAACCCCTGTATTCCTCGGAACCAACTTCGGAAGGTTGGTTGGAAGCCTCCAAGGGTTTTTTGGAGTGAACAAAGTGGACATGGTCATTTTTTTTTTTTTTCACAGGTAGAACGAATATATTTTTGAATTGTTTTAGGGGAAAAAAGTGGTATCTGAACTACAAACGAGACTTTTCGTGAAATTTGATAATAGCGAGCAAGGGACAAAACGGAATACTTTCAATTGGGGGTGGGTGGGGAGTAACGCTGTGTTGAATGACAGAAGTTTCTTTAGCCTCTCACGCAATCGTTTTTAGGGGAGATCGATTGTGAGGAGCGAGTGCAATCAGATCTCCCCTAAAAACGACTGCGTGGGAGACTTAAGTTTCTTTGGCTAGTTTTCTTTCAATCAAGCAATTATTTCATTTCCCCTTTTTTTGTTGAACAAATAAAGCTATGCATAATGAAGTATGGGATTATACTGAAGTCTTGCCAAAATACACTCTTGTCTTTTGTACCACTACTCGAGAACGTCCTTCATTCAAGCTTTGTCAAGATTATGCAGCAGATTCGCTGCCACCATTAAATGATGACCCAGTTTTCTCGATCCTAGAATTATCTTTCCTTTATCACAAGCCAAGTTATTTGCGCGTTTCAAACAACCCAAGAAGCTGGAAGAAGCTTCAGAACGGGGCTTTTAACGAGAAATGGTTCACATGTTTTCGCCCTCCATTCATTCCACATTCTTATAAAGTGAAACGACTCGGTGCTGTTTTTTTAACACAAAAATCAATCTCATCGTATGCAAAAGTCAACTGTTTAATCCTTGAGAACTACAACTAAAACCTGCTAAAATAAATTATGCGTTATTGCTTAATTTATATAAAAATGTATCGGATACCCATTAAAAATGAAATAATAACTTGATGAAATAAATTATGCATTACTGCATAATTTATATAAAAATGTATCAGCTACCCATTAAAAATGAAATAATAACTTGATGAAATAAATTATGCATTACTGCATAATTTATATAAAAATGTATCGGCTACCCATTAAAAATGAAATAATAATCGGATGTATCTACAAATAATACTAAAATATAAACTATACGTTGGAGCGTGCCCTGGGTTAATTTGCTTATTTTTCGACGTACGTTTATTGTCTTGAAAACTGCAGTAATAACGAAATAAACTCTTTCTAGAGTTCTGCTGAAGAACATAGCCTTGAACTATTTACTTAAACTATCAAATGTTAAACTGGTGAGTAAAAGTGCAAAAGGACTCTTGTTCAAAGACGTTGCGACTTATTTTAACCACGGCATACGTTCGTCAGTTTATAGTAAATTAAAAGGACAAAATAAAAGAGAGACGTTATAAAAACACATAGGTCATGAAATCAAGTGCGTATCTTTAACAACAGTAAGTAAGCTTAACTAAGGGCGCGTTCGTTTGGGATCAATCCGGAATAAGAATAATTGGAATAATGCAAGTTAGCGTTCGTTTGGCTGCTCTTCCTATTCCGGAATACTTGGATTTCCATTTCGGCTGTTCTGCTCCCAGGAGCAGAATAGCTGGAATATATTCCAGAATATATTCTTATTCCAGAATATTCCCAAACGAACGCCCCCTAAGAGAAAATCTTTTCCAGAAAACAGCAACAGTAATAAGCAGTCCCCACCCCACCCCCGATAAATGTAAAAATTTTAAAACTACAATTGGATTTTTCTGAACAAGAGCAAGAATGAACTTGTCAGCTTGTTGTTAGTTTGATACTCTTTTTTACAAATAGTTGTTGTTTTTTTCACAACTTAGTTTCCATTGTACAATAGCTGTTTACGTCAATAACGTTACCCCCAGTGTCATCCTTTCGAGCGGTTGTTGAGTTACCTAACTTCTGAAACTGCACATAAAGGAACAAATTGCTATCTCGTCTAATATAGAGTACCGGTTGTCCAGTCATCAGTTCTTACTACAAGGTTGCACACGCTCCTTAAAACAAAAACAAAAATTACGTGTTCTCGAATATCGTGTGATAACTCTTCTCCTTGGACATACAAAGAGTATCAAATTTGCAAATTTACGTGAAGTTTACAAATTTGTGCTGGATCCTGGAGAAACACTTAAACAATTCAATAGCTTTCATTCGATTGGTCGCAAACATTAACCGATTTCAACAACACACTGCAATGTTAAATATTAACCCCATTATATTACCAAATCTCCACCAATAAGAGATGTCCTTCTAATAATTACCCCTAGATTACCTTTAATAATCTCCCGGTGAGGCCACACGTTAAGGTGCTTGGTCACACTACAGGTAATTTTAGCACTGATCAATTGAAATAACGGCAATATCACAAATAATGGCTCAAAGGTGTAAAAGAACTTCACAGAAACACAGAAAAACCAAGACGAGTTATGGATCGCCAAAATTAGAGTTAACACGAATCGTATTACGTAATGTCAGTTTGTATAACAGAGTTATATATAATGTTCGGAAATCATCTTCGTTATGTGGCCGTAACTTTGCCAATGAAAGACTGCTTATCTACCAATATGAAGTTTAGAGATTTTAATTAACGAAAACAAACAAAATGGCCTAAAGCACCATGACCTAGCCCCTTTCAAAAGACCCTTCTACGGTTGCAGGGCAAACACAACTAAAACTACACTAAATGCGTGGGATGTTGACCGATTCTGAACCTCGAACTCGGCTCAAATTTGTCGGATTTTCAAAATTTACAATAATTTTAAAAAAGCACTGAATCAGCTATGCCATCGATGCGGCTAAAATTTACATTACCGACGAGAAGAGGACACCACGTGCATAATTTCAAGGTCCCAAACGCGAACTGTAATGTTTGCCGTGTTTGCCCCCCTACCCCCGCCCCCCCCCCCCCAAAAAAAAACATCAAGGGGGTGGAGGAAACCGGGGAGATCTATTGCCTCCCAATAACCCAACCTTTTTAAGATAAAAAATAATTCAATTCTTCAATTTGATAAAATTCCATTTTCTTGTCATTCAAGAATCTGCAATGTAAAAAAAACGTGCAACAGAAAACGTTAATTTTGATACAAAGCATAGAAACGATTTTAAACAAAAAAGTTACAATGTACTAATATCTCTCTCCCAGGCACTCAAACAAATGGCAAGCTGTTACTGTTGACAGTCTGTTGGTGCATTAAGACAATCGATCCAATTTTAACCCCCCCCTCCCCCCACCCCCCACGTAGTTTATTTGCATTGTATTAATTTCGTAACATCAAAACAAAAGGAATTATAATCACTATGATGGTGGTTTGGATACTTGCAATAAAATTAATGATTGTACTTCTTCGTTTACTCTATAGTTTTTATGTTTGGATATGAGAAGATGCATCAAACACTGGAGACAGTGTTTCATCAGATCACTGATCTCCAGGATTGAATGCAGGTATTGTTTAACAAGTACTTCATATATGACTGGATTATTGACCATTTTCTTACTACTTCATATGTGAAAGAATTATGTATTTAAGTGAACTTTTATTAGTAAGGACACCTTGTGATGCTTATTATAAAACGCTTGCGTCTTATTAGCGTTCAATCCAGGACATATGGGTTTGTGATGTCCTGAAACTCAAACTGCCATGGTTTAAAGGGGCATTGTCACAGATTTTCGAACAGCCAAAATTTATATTTGTGGTGTAGGAAACCGAAAAATAATGGGCCATCTTTATTAACAATTGCTATATTAGAGCCATGAAACTGTTAACAAGCATCTTGAGGGGCAGATGGCTTGGATGGAAATGGATTGCAACTTGATTGAAAAATTAAGGCTAAACGTTTCAAGTTGTCTCCGAGCGTCGTCAAAAAATCAATAGTTATTGCTTTAGTTTGATTTCTATCCGCAAATTTAAGTTATATCTTCCCCTAGATCTTCAAAGATAATGTTCTTTCATGGGTTAAGTTGCCTACCACTAATTTATCAGTGAACAGTTTTGACCAAAAATATGCGAAATCCCTGTGACGTAGCCCCTTTAATGTCCTGTACATTGTACAGCCTGCAGTTCTAAAACGAAAATGGTACTGGATTGATTCAAAATAACAAATAACGTTCAAACGTTATAGTCCACAACTCTGTGAAATCATAAAATAGGGAATAGAATACTACATGCTCATACAACTTACTTGATACAGTGGAGTCAAAATATCTTCCACGGGGCAACTCTGGAGAATTACTGCCAACTGTGACTTGATAATACGGGTACGGGGACCACCGCTCTCTGACAAAAAGACAAGGGTTGAAGTTTATATTAGCAAGAGCTTAAGCTTCTGGGAGGAGTTTGGCTTGTACAGAGTAGTATCACTAAGGTGACGTTTACATGCGAAAAAAAGTGATGTAAATGTTGTTTATAGTGGTCGTGCACTTAGCTTTGAGATATCTAGCTTACAGGCACGCCACTGAAACAGAGGAAGCAAGTATCTTAAATGAAACATAACATGGTTAAAAATCCAAACTGCCAGGAGACAGAAGAGTTGGCCATATACAAAGCATGATCGTGGAACTCGGGACGACTTAGAACAAATCCGGCTAGTGGCAGGGTGGAGGGCTTGAACCCAGAACCTCCGGATTCCAACACCAGCGCCCTAAACCACTCGGCCACATTGCCTCTGTAGTCACTGTGGCCCTTCAGAAGCATGCACGAAATTTAATCAGGTGAAGTTATGTCAGAAAAGGATGGACTTCTCGTGACGATTATACCAAGCAGAGATGACCCATGCAACCGCAGATTATCACGTGACCATCTTGAAAAAAATGGCCATTCTTTTTTTTAAATTTGAAATCTTCCTTAATCATAGCCACCTTTGTTTATTTTTGGTTTCCTGACACTTGTCTGCTGTTTTTCAACCTTAGAAAAATATTATTTTGTGGCTTCCTTCTTTTAGTTCCTTGCCCCCAGGTGTGGGATAGGGCTGGGGAGGCTTCCTTCAGTTTAAAAGTAATTTTGCACATCAGGAAAATGAATTGAAATATAGAGATGCATGGCGTTAATAGAAATAAAACATAAACAACAAAATGATGCCACTCAGTTCTTTAGATGTACCAACTGCACACAATGTTTATTTGTGTGTGAGAAGGAACTGGTCAGTGAAAAGAACTGTACTCTGTACTGATTAAAAATAAGTGGTCAACAAAAAGGCGTGACGGTATTAGACAAATTCACAGTGATAAGATTTTACCTTATCCGCTTGATGACCTTGATCACTGGTGGCACAATGAGACATACAAAACTCATGAAAGTCTGAAAAAAGAAAACATAGACAAAGGAAATGCACAACATTAAATAAAATGGGAGCAGTAGGGGCACCAGAGACTCACTCAAATTACACAAGACTAAAAGAGAAGCATTAATAACGAAACAGAGATTTAATATTTTTGTTTCTGCTGTATAGTCAGCCTACTTATATAACACGTCCATACATAAAATATCGTTACGAGCTTGAGTTTTATAAAGGTAATAGTAAGTCGGTCAAGAAATTCTCTTTAAGTCTGATAAGATGTTAAAGGTTAAAAACAAAAAAGGCAAATTGATGAAAACACGTAATACTACAGCATTACTTTTTCTGGCGTGTAAAAGAGGTTAGCTATAAAACTTATTTTATAATATGGTATACGAACATTACAGGGCTCGAAAAATCCGCTAGCCCGACTCCCGTGGCTAGCAAAAGTTTTTGTTTGGCTAGTGAATAAAGTGCTTTCCTAGCCCAGTGGGCTAGCAAGCCACTAATAAAAGCTCAGTTGTTGAATTGACTGGCAAGATCTGCATTGAGATATTTAGAAAAGATGTTGGTTAGTGCAAAGAGGCATGTAGCACGTGGGATGTTATGAATGTATTTCGCTTTGTTTCTTTTAATGAGTGGAAAACAAAATAGGAATGGGTGGAGTATGATGAGGAAAAGGTTGCAATGTTTTGCCACACCTGTCGCAAATGTCATCTTAAGTGGACAAATCCAGCCCTCTGTTACATAAAGCTTTCGCGATTACCCATTGAAGAGTCATCAGCGTTTGTGGGAGCACGAAGGATGTGGAGTGCGAATACAACACAAATTGAAAGAAGGAGCAACAACTGAACTGAAAGAGGGCTAGAGCTCTCAGGCTTAGGGCTAGTAAAGAAGCAATGCCAGCTAGCCCATGGCTATAAGAACTTCAGAAAAATTTTCGAACCCTGACATTGCTTATCATTTTCAAGAAAAGGGTTATTAGAGTTACTTACATGTATATCATCAAACAAATTCTGGCAGATCGTTTTTCTAAACGAAGAAAAAACTTTTTGCATGTGCCTGTTAAGTGTTTTTTTTTTTCGTGGGCTTCAAACTGTTAAACAATCAATAGATAACTGAAAACAAAATATTACTCACCATCACCATTAAAAAGTAAAACACTGGCTTCCATCCACTGTGTGTATTTATTTCAGGAACAAGAAACTAAAAAGACAGAAAATGCGATGTAATCATTGCCAGACATCCACCAGTAATTAGTGTAGAAGGTACTGAGTGCCACTCCATCCAAAATTCCTGAAACAGTAAATAAGGCTCATTCTTACCTGTCCTATGGCAGCCCCAACACTTCCTGTGCCATCCACAATCCCTGTTACGGTAGCCAGTGCTTCACTATTTGCACTAAGAGCACTCTACAAAAAGGAACACAGGTTTTACATTATTGCACAGTAGAGGTCCACTGTCACGCCCAAAAAAAGAACAAGGCCAATATCCAGCCATTTTGACCTAACAAGCTTATTTAATAAAGAATTGACCATAAAGAACGAACGCTGTTTGGGCAATCAGGAATGAGCAAGATAACCCCATACCCCTTATTCCAAAATGACGGAAAATATGTTTATTCTTTTGTACTCATGTTAACTGGCCCTCATTGCCTCGATTTCATCTGCAGAATTCAAAAGAATCTTTGGCTAAAAATGAGGCAACAAGGGCCAATTAACATATAAGGAAAAGAATAATGTATTTCCGCCATTTTGGAATAAGATGTATATTGCCTGCTTGGGAACCAATCACAGCGCAGGACTTGGCTATTACATGGCTACTGAGCTAGCCATATAATACCTCGTGTAAGATATCTTGACTTTGATTGTGGCTTAGCTACATGTGTGGTTGTTTAACAACAACAATAACAACAAAAAGTTTAAAAGAAATGAAAAGACCTGCAGCTAGGAGAAAGTTGAAAAGAATGTGTCAGAAGGAAAATGATCCAGAACTTGTTACCTGTCTTCCAAGATCAGCTGATATGGCAGAACTTATCAAGTTAGCAGGACCACCTATCATAAAACCTGTACAAGTGTTAAGTAAAATGAAAAGTTACAAATCGACAAAGGAAGCATGCAGTGATGTAATTTAAAGGGGCTTTGTCACGGATTTTAACAGAATTTTAAACAGCCAAAATCTATATTTGTGGCATAGAAGACCAAAAAATAATGGGCCATTTTTTTTACAAATGCTATATTAGAGCACTGAAACTGTTAAAGAGCGTCTTTGGCTGCGGATAGCTTGGATGGGAATGGATTGCAACTTGAAAAATTAAGGCTAAACTTTTCAAGTTATTTTTAAGTGTCTTCAAAAAATCAATATTCATAGGCTACATTTGATTTATATCCGCAAAATTCAGGGTCATATCTTCCGTTAGATGTTCCAAGATAATGTTCTTAATGGGTTAAGTTGCCTACCACAAATTGCAGAACAGTTTAGAACAAAAATGTGTTGTTCAAGAAAGTATCCATACCCCTCCCACAGAAGGTTTTTCGGTTGGACCCCCCCCCCCACCCCTCTGGAAATTCCAGTTAAGCCCAATACAATCCTTTTAAAATTTTGGCTTTCAAGACCCCTCACCCCTCGGAATTTTCATTGACCTTCCATGGGGTGGATATGGATATTTTCTGGAACTGCATAATCTGGGAAATCCCCATGACGTAGCTCCTTTAATGTGAAAGGGTTTGCAAGCTAGTTATGCTACAAGACTCTGGAGGTTTACATCCATGAAAGCATGAATAAAGTGATAAACAGAAGGGACAAAGGAATGGGCGATATACTGAATAAGTCAATAAATAAGCATCTCTTACAAGTCACTATACTTAATCCCCAGATTACACAAACAGAAAAAGTGCTTGAGGTTCCAACTTTGTACCATTTTTCTTGCCTAGGGCTATTGTCTCACATTTTTTCATTAGAGTTCACATACTTCAAACATATTATAATATGGCTACATATTTTTTTTAACCTGACATCAATTTATTTCTATAGAGATTATATAAATAATAGCCTCCATTCGGTGCAAAAATATGCAAGAATATAAATTTGTCCATGGACATTATCTGTTCCAAGAATCTGGCATTTTTCTGCGAGCGACTTAGCTCAAGACAATGTGTGATCTTCAATGACCAGTTTACGAAGCATAAAGCCACTGGGAGTGTTTCTACTCCCCCCTGGATGGGATGCTATTCCATCGCAGGGTTACCCCCAGCAGTAATTAATTTTTCAGTACCCATTTTAGACTACGAGCAGCCCCTATTTTTTTGCAGTCGGTTGAGCGTGAAGCAAAAAAAAAGCGCGCGCCTGAATTGGGGACGAGGCGCCTCATCCCCACTTTTTGCGTGCTCTTTTTTTTCGCTTCAAGCTCGATGGACTGCGAGAAAATAGGGGCTACTCGTAGTCTATACCCATTTATACACCTGGTTGGAGAGAGGAGAGTACAGTGTCTTGCCCAAGAACACAACGCAGTGCCCCATAGCCAGGGCTTGAACCTGGACCGACCGATCCAGGGTCCAGCGCACTAACCATTAGGCCCCTGCGCCTCCCTTCTTTGAAAAAAAAATGTATTGTTATAACAGTGAATATTGCTCACCAGTCAAACACATCAGGGCAGCATTCAGTGTGTAACCACCCCCTGTATCTAGAATATGGCAAAAAGATATTGTAAGTAACTAGTTCACAATGCTGTACTTTGTGTGTAACTTATACTTGATGTAATGTTATTTCACACATAATAACTTGCACTGGAAATATAGCCTCTTCTCGTTGAAAAAATTCTCCCCTCAAAGATTAATAATTGTCACATAATATGCATGTCACATATGAACCTTAGCTAGTAAAATGGCCTTGCTCACCACACGTTCTCGTAGCTCAGTGGATAGAGTGCCCACCCGGTGTTTGGGAGGTCATGGGTTCAATTCCCGCTGGGGACTCAGATTTTTTTGTCCCACGCTCGCGACATGCTGAACACCGGTATTTCATCTTCACATAATAATATCAAATACGAGATAGATCATCTCATCACATTTCCAAACACTGATAAGAGAGTTGAAAATACAATGAGCAACAGTCTGAGAGTATTTTTGACAAATTAAAGGTGCTTTGAATTGTGATGAAGCACTCATAAGTATTGAGTAAACAAATCTTAGTTATTATCTAACAATTGTAAAAATAAAACACTCCACTTACTTCCATAGATGAAGAGCGTGGGTATAGACAAAACAAGCATTGCAATAACCAATGGAGAACGTTTTCCCATCAGATCCTGCGGAGTCAGTGAAACATGATAAATAAAACTCTCAAAGAAAATTTAAGAGTTGCCTTCCTTTGAAACTTCTCAAACTCATTAATAATTCATCAAGTGTAAACAAAGAAAATTATAACCGTGAAGGATATTTGGATACCCGGTCTTAAAGTGCATATGAAGCAAACTTTATTTCTACCATTCTAAGGTTTTTGATATGTATACAAAACCACTGTAAACTGAAAAATTCTATCCAACAAAGATTTCTGCCATTTTGCTGGGGATTAAAATGCGGTCTTTCCGATCAAAAAGTGTCCATAGACTGGATCAAGTTTTATCCAGATTGTGACATCACATTGGTTGCAAAGGTTTTGATAACACTCTGCATGTGTCAGTGAATCTCTCTCATGCACGGAAAAAAATGTCTAATGACGAGTCCAAATTTAGCGTTTCGTACGGCTCTTCGGGTAGTGAAGGTAGTAGAGAAGAAACAGATGAGGATTATGATGTAGTCTGCAACCAAAGTGATGTCACTATTTTTGAGAGCAAAATGCATTAACGATGTAATGGCAATATTTCAGTGGCAAACCTCCACGAACCATCCACCGCCCGAGCACCTCTGCAATTCTTCTCATTTAATCATATGCAATTTGGAACCACAAAAGCCACTTTCTCGAGGAGGTGTATGCAATGTCGCCTGTGACACATGATTTGATTACACTTTATCATGTGTTGCACGCGACATTACATACACCTCCCCTAGAAAGTGGCTTTTGTGGTTCCAAATTGCATATGATTAAATGAGAAAAAATGCAGAGGCGCTCGGGCCGCGGATGGTTCGTGGAGGTTTACCACTAAAATATTGTCGTTTTGACGGAGAAAGGATGTAACATTGGGCACATTTTCGGTATGTATTTATAGAATGACTATCGGAGCCTTTGAATTTTAGGCGTTTTGAGGGAAAGATGGCAAACTTTGAGAATTACAGCTCATTTCATGAACACAGGTCTGCATTCTGGCGGTTTGAGTGTGCAATTTTAGAATTAGCATATTATGCTAATTTTCAAAGCTCACATGAATATGTAATATAAGATTGATAAAACAATAAACATTTGACAATTTTAGATCATTTTATTTATTTTCAGTCGTATCTTAAGCTTTGGCTACCTGTGCTTTCATGAGTTATAAAATCGTCAATTTGTTCCCCACAATCTCAAACTTTCAGATAATTTATTTTCTTTAAGATTTCAAACATTTGAAATGTGCATTAAAAAATTTCGCTTTATATGCACTTTAATTAGCATAGATTTTTACAATTTTATTTCTCCATTTACTTCTTAGTTTTTGAATCAATTAAGATATATCAAACACTCGAGACAGTGTTTCATTGGCTATCAAACACCTTGCATTTCATCAAAAATATTCAGCTGTGCGTCATATTTTGCACTCTGTTCTTGTTGATTGGATATCCTTACAAAACACTGACTCGAGTGTTTGACATATTACCTGAAAGTGGCAGTGTAATGAGCAGTATAACAAACATTTTATTGCAAATGCTATTAAAACACCAACTTACACTGATTAATCCTCCTATAATCCCACCTAAAAATAATAATGTAATTATTAATTTCTGTTATTATTGGAAAACCACTGAATACAAATTTTTTAACCAATTTACTGCTAACACTTTATGTTGACTGATAAAGGTGAAAAGGATCATACATCACAGACAGATAGTTTTGTTGTCTTACAAATTTCAACTACACCAATTCATATTAGAAGACTCAATGTAGTCTTCTTGGAACATAGGGTTGAAGTTCCGAACATTAAAATTAGGTTGGTTATTTTTGTGGGAAATGACACGATATCCTCAACAAAATTATTAGCCTTGTTTAACACAAAAGAAATCAATGTTAATTGTTGCTTTATAATAATAATTATTGTAGTATCTGTTGCTAAGAAAATGGTAAAAAAAAACTATAGTCATTTGTGATCATTTTGGTGTTCATGAAGTTTTCACTTTCAAATCAGTAAAAACCAGTACTTTCCCAAATAACAAATCATATAAGTCTTGTTATTAAGAAGCTAGTGTAAGATACAAGTACTGGACTACGCACTGCACTGCTTTCAATAAGATTTTACCACGCATTCAGGTTGAGCGTTAAATGGTCTCAGTTGTCACGTTCGTTTTCACAGTTGAATTAATTATGTTGCAAGTCAAAATGACAGAAGTTGCTAGGTGGGAATGCCAACGTTCTGCCTGGGAAAACTATACCATGCTTTTTCCCAGACAGAACGTCATCATTCCCCCTAGCAACGTCTGTCATTTTCCCTCGCAACGCAATCAATTCAACGGTGACAACGAACGTGACAACTGAGGCCGTTAAACGCTCAACCTGAATCCACTGTAATTAGGTGGCTCCCCTTATGCAGGACGCATCAGAGAGCAATATAAGAAGCTGTAAACACCTCACCTTTATAGGGAGCTGTATAAATTTTAGCTGGTGATTCACCTCAAAATACCCACCGGAGCTCTGGCGGGTACCAGGACTTATTGAAAGCACTGCACCGAAACTCAAGGACAATACGTACCTACAATTCCTCCAACGTCATAAAATGTGGAAATTTTGTCTGCAGTTGTGTCCTTCCAGCCAAATTCTTAAAAAAAAACAGTGTAATGATAAGTCTATATTTAGTATGTTCATGAATGTCTGAGAGAGGCTTTTTGGGGTTACTCTGGCTTAAAAAGAACTGCAACCACCTGACATATACCGCTAACTTTCTCAGAAATTCTTAGAGCAGCAAATAGCTGTTATGTTTTCATACATATATTTTTATATCCATGGCCTAAACTGAGCAATGGGAATGTTAAGAAAAAAACACTGTGAGCATAAAATTAGTATGAGCATGAAATCAGCAGAATTCATGTATAAAGAGATTGTACATGTATTCAGTATGGATGTGTATTTTACTCAATTTCATCATTTTATTTTCTCAAGTTTTAAAACCGTCATTTGCCTATGTCTTAACCAAAAACAAAAGAACAGGTTAGCCTGACAGAAACAGATAAACTTAATTTTGTCTCAGGTTGGTAAGGCTACAATCAATGTCAAAATCTTGGCAAATTTACTGTTTTCTCCTTGCTTGAAACATCAAAATATTTATTAACTCCCCCTTTCCCCCTACATAGCACGCAAAAATTAAGGCGTGTGATTGCTGCCTATTAAAATTTTTTGCTTACAGACTGAAACAGGATGCACAAGGAGTTCACCCACATTGTGCTATCCAACATTGGAAGGGGGAATGGCGGTTGGTGAACCAACAAATTTTGTCAGATTGTAGTTTGATCTCTAGTAATGATGTGCATATAAATTTGCCAACTGAAGAAAAATTACACCAAAAATTACTTACTGTTTGACAAATAGTACGGCAGCCAAAAGAAGAATGAGTAATTAACCAGTTTCAAGCAGGCATATGAGAGTGAGTACTGTTGGAAAGAAATAAACCAGATCAAAGTTGTGAATTATTTAACATAGGTAAAGTCTGCATGCATAAGTGCCTAGTGGCCTATCGCAGGGTTACCCCCAGCAGTAAATTCACCGGTACCCATTTTTACACCTGGGTGGAGAGAGGTACTATGAGAGTTAAGTGTCTTGCCCAAGAACGCAACACAGTGCCCTGGCCAGGGCTTGAACCGGGACTGTCCATCCAGAGTCCAGCACACTAACCATTAGGCCACCGCACCTCCCTCCAAATATTTAATGCAATCTACATTATCTCTACACTGGCTCACACCTGGTTCACATTAATTACTGTGAATGCTTAAATAAGTGCCTGGGACCCTTAATTAAATTTTCTAAGGTGAAGAGGGAGGTGGGGCGCTAATTTGTAGGGGGGGGGGGGAGACACTCGCTTATTGAGTTTATCCATTTTCAGCCTCAAAATGATATTGTCTTTATCTACTAGTGAACCCAAATAAAATAGAAGTTTCAACCGCATTTTCCTTCAAGAAGTGTTTTGGATAAAAAGGAAAGCCTGGAGTCCATAAATGTTACTAGTCTACAAATATGTAACATACAATAAAAACACATTCTTAATGCTTATCTGCTCTTATTGCTTTCTGTGCCGGGTTAACTCTGGCTTTTACTGCTCTATTTTACAGTAAGATGTCTGTTTTGGGAAACTGTCAGTAGTCTGTTGGTCATCTGTCAGTAGCCTGTCGGCCGACAGACAACCCACAGTTGGTTAGTCGGTTGCGGGGAGCTCTTCTTCAAAATAACCAAATACTGTATGTCTCTCCAAGGCTGCTGCCTAAGGAAATCTCTAAGGAGCCCAAGTGGTTACTTTAGGAGCCCAGCCTAAAAGTTACCATGGTCGATCAAGGGGGAGGGGGTAAAGGTAAAGTCTGCATATGAGCCTAGTGGCCCACCAGGCCGGAGCTTATCCCGGTTTCCGTAGCATGAAGCGACTAGGAGTATTGCTACTCCCCCCTGGACGGGATGCTAGTCCATCGCAGGGTTACCCCCAGCAGTAAATTCGCCGGTACCCATTTATACACCTGAGTGGAGAGAGGCACTGTGAAAGTAAAGTATCTTGCCCAAGAACACAACGCAGTGCCCCGGCCAGGGCTCGAACCGTCAACACTTAATTGAAGCTGGTAATTAATTTAAGCATTATGGTAACTGCAAATGCAAGTGATGTTCACACATGAACAAGAGCAAAAAAGGTTGAAATACACAGGTGCATTGCATGTTTTCTTTCTACGATGGCAGACAGGTCATGCTTTGCTTGCTTCTGCTTGCATTAACCCTTTCACTACAATGTGCCTGTATTTGCATAGCAATGCTCACATGTGAAGCAAGTACAAATGCAACTCCAATCCAGATGCAAGAAATACTGACACCTTATTCGCTGGTTTAACACATATATGCACAGATATTTTGCAAGTTGCGTAGCATTTTTTCGAAGCCCTGTAGGGGCAAGGAAAATAGGAGCAATGAACAAAATGTCCGCTCGTATTATGTGTTAAGCCATGGAATAAGGGATTTATTAATCCACTATTAATAGTCAAAGTTTGGATCGTTTAGTCTGGCCATTTTGTTGCTCTGCTTTCGGTCTGTATTTTCGCCCTGTTCTACAGTGTAATAACGTGTCATATTTTGCGCGTTCTTTTGACGTAACATGGTTAAATGGTACAATGGTGGACTAATAAATGGAAAATATCCTATTTTGGAAAAGAGTTTGTTTTAATGGGAATCAAAATATAACAATGTTTCCTGTGCATTTTTACTGCATAGCTATTTACAACTTATGAACCAGCTACATGTATTACATGTATCTACATGAAACAGAAAGCTCGCACATAAACAAAGTGAGAATTTCATGATAACCAACTTACAGGTATAACTCCTGGAAGTAGAACAGCTTGAAAAAAGCTCACAGCTTTCCTCTGTTGTTGTGTAGTCACAGAATGATATGATGCTGTTGCTGATGACTTCAGAAAACAAAATATGCAACAAAGAGAAAAATGTTTTAGAAAAATCAATAAATTATTAATAATTATTAATAAAAGTATTTATCATTCAACCATGTTCCTCAATTGGAAATTCATTTTTTTTTTTTGCAAACAATCAATCTTAATATGATTATTCTGCATACTGATAACATTCTTTTACTGGTCCACATTCAGAGTCTACAAACAAACAGTCCTTTGTTTGAGTTTCATTCCCAGTGGGTTTTTCATAGATAAGTAAGTCTTGTATAAAAGAGCACAAAAGAGCTGTTTTTATGGGTGAAAAGAACTCTCTTATGGCTCAACATTGTATGCAAAACAACCACAAATTTGATTTTGATGCCATAAAGACTATAGACTATTGTTTTCAGTGGTCATTCACATTGTTCTTGAATGAAAGCATGGTATTCTATTCACGAACTGAAAATCTATTAACCACACAGTCATACAAAATCCTGTACAATCCCTGAAGGGTTCTTAAAATGTACCTCATTTACATCTGGATGCCGTTTTTAATTAAGGTTACAGTATTTTAATCGAAACATCCCATTTTCTTACAACTGTAGTCAATGACAACAATTAGTTTTAACAAAAGTCTTGTATATGTTGTGGTTTAAATTTTACCTTGGTTGAAAATTTTTCAAACCAGTTTGATTTATATTTTCCTTTGTTTCAGATTATGATAAACAATACAAGACAATGAAAACTAAAAATCAAACTGGTTTGAAAAATTTTAAACCAAAAGATAAATTTAAGCCACAACATATACATTGTATAACAATAGGAAAATCAGTAAATGTTAATATCTCTCAAAAATGTCTTTTTTTAAGATTGTTGGTTCCATTCAGCAAAAAAAATAAGCTGACTCATACTTTATTTCAATCTATAGAAAAGGAATTCAGTTCAAATTGATTATAAAAGATATTTGAAAAGTATTTTAACCTTTAAAATTTTCCATCAATTTTTTTTCATCATTTAAGACGACAAAATAAAAAAGATAAATTTGAGATTGTGTACCGGTAGTAGTATTCCGCTTGATTCTTGTCAGGTTAGTTTTCCATCTTTAGTTAAGAATACATTATTTACTGTCTCAAATATGAATTTGGCTATTCAGACTTAGATTGAACTCCCAATATTGATGGGTGTGATACTCACTTCAGAGATACCTCCATCTGCAAGACTTGGACCTTTATTAGCAAATGCCTCTTGTTCAACTTCCTGTTCGTTGAAAACTAAAATCGCAATATTTATTGTTAATGTCATGACAGCTGCCTTCCTGTTAAAAAGGTAAAGTCTGCATGCGAGCCAAGTGGCCCATCAGGCCACAGCTTACTCTGGTATCTGTAGCATCAAGCGACTAGAAGTATTTCTATTCCTCACAGGATGGGATGCTAGTTCATTGCAAGGTAGCCTGTTCCAGGCGTTTGGGAAGTTAGTTGGGAAGCAGCACAAAATTCAGGATTATATTAGCGTGAGGAACAGCAAGCAGAAAAATGGCCTTCTTCCCACACCCCTCCCCTCATTTTTGCTTGCTGTTTTTCGCGCTGCTCCCTAACTAACCGAATGCCTGGAACAGGCTAATCGCAGGGTTACCCCCAGCAGTAAATTCGCCGGTACCCATTTATACACCTGGGTGGAGAGAGGCACTATGAGAGTTAAGTGCCTCGGTCAAGAACACAACACTGTGCCAGGGCCTGTGGCCTGTGGTATTCTGTTAATCATTTCTGTGTAATGTTTATGGTAAGTGGATGGGGACAGGAGGGCGGGAGCCCAGGAGCCCAATGAGAAGTTAGCTGGAAGCTATACTTGGCTTCTAATTCGATAATGACTGCATAAAAGAATTTGAGTTTATTAAAAGTGGTCACCTTGGGCTCCTTCCTGTACCAACTTATTAGCCAAAGATTGTGTGTTAGACACAAGGTGTTAGATCACCAAGTTGGTTACAAAATGGCCTTTAGATCTGAAAATTACCCTTAAAAAAATGCAATTTTTAGATATTTTTTACCATTCCTGATTGTTTGCGTAGGTTGATCATCCACTGGTAACGGCAATCCTGTTTGTAAAGAAATGTATAAAAATATAGTTGTAGTAAGGGGAAAAACGTAGTGGAAGCTCTAGACTGATGTTATCAACACGTCTCTACTTTTAGTGTGGGATACCTGTGGTATCACGCACATGTGCCATCGGGTTGCGAGTCCATTAATGCAAATGAGTTATGCAAATGACTTGCAACATTGTCCCACACATGCACCGTTTGGACACCCTATTTTTCTTTAATGTAGCAAACCATGACTGCACAATGAAAGAATTGGAAAATACTTTTGAGGTAACCACATTTTATTTTATAAGTGTACCATAATGATTCGATTTACTTTTATTTACTTTTGGCACCTCAAGGGAGGGTGCTTGTTCGAGACAGGGCGCTTAATATTTAATTTTTGGAGAATCAACCAAATGTTCAAAAAAAAACTTAAATAAATATAAAAATAACTAATAATGACAGAAACTGTGACAGTAACAAATTGTTGAAAGGTCAGTTACTTTTAAAGGAATTGTTCATTTTAGCAGTAGATATATACATGTATGGTACGGTGAATGTTCATGAGTTTATCCACGGTACTTAACAATAACAAAAACTGTAAGAATGGGGGCGCTTATTAGAATGGGGGCGCTAATTGGAATAGGGGCGCTTATTTACAAAAATACATTCTATGGGGGGCGTTTATTCAGAAGGGGGCGCTTATTGGAAGGAGGGTGCTAAATCGAATCATTACGGTATATGTATGAGTCTGTATGTAAGTTTTATGTTGCAAGTTACATGTAACATGAAGTCCAAGTCAACAATAGGTACACTGCGTTTCTGTGCTGCTTAATGCATGAATCAACATTGCTTTTAAAAACCATACCTAAGAAATAGCAACAGAATGTTATTTCTCTTACCAATTTCATCAGGTGATGGTATCAAACAAAAGTATACCAAAATTCCAAAGGCAAACAATACTACTGCTGGAACAAGCATGGCATACTACGATGAAAATAAAAAAAATGTATACAATGATAGAGTAAAATTTAAAAATTATAGATAAAACAGTGTGATGAAATAAGTGAATATACATGTTCTAAAAATCCTTTATTAAAGGAGCTTTGTCGGGGATTTTTCGCAGATTCTTGGTCTAGATAAAATGTCCTGAAATAAGTGGTAGGCAATTTAACCCATGAAAAAGTTTATCTTTGAACATCTAAAGGAAGATATGGCCTTAATTTGTGGATAGAAATCAAACCAAGGCTATAAATATTGACTTTTTGAAGACGCTCGAAAACAACTTGAAAAGTTTAGCCTAAAGTTTTCAAGTTGCTATCCATTTCCATCCAAGCCATCTGCAGCCAAAGCCACTTAACAGGTTCAGTGCTCTAATATAGCAATTGTTAAATAATAATTAAATTCCTACATCACATATATAAATTTTGGCTGTTCAAAAATCTCTTAAAACAAACTCATGACAAAGCCCCTTTAAGCTGTTCCTTCTCCAGGGGATTATTTATTTCATGCACTTTTGCATCATGAGACCAAGTAATGTTTGCTTTCCTTGTGGCCTTATCTTGCATCTAAAACATCGCTAAACAAATTGACATAACAACGTCAAAGCAAAGTGATCATGGTACATGACTTTCACAGAAATAAATTTCATTTTTTTGTCAGTTAGGTGCCTTGTCCTATACTCAAGATCTATACTGACCTCATATCCATAATCCAAAATGGCTGCCACCTAAAAAACGCCGGTGAAAAATTTGAAAGTATTTTAGTATCATAAACACAAGCCAAATAAGTTTTGAGCTTTCTGTTATTGAAAGCTACATACAAAGTTAAGTTAAGTTTAAGGCCTCAGGCATATATTGTAGGTTTCAGATGAGCGCTTTTTGTGGCTCATCAGTGCTGGTGTTTCAACATAATGCAAGGACTTAAGGTGTGTTTTAGAACATTCAAATGTTGGATTCACAGTCTTCCCTTAACACATTAAGTTTTTTCTTTTTTCAAATTAACAGCAAACAACATTGCAGTGGCGGATCTAGGGGGAGGGTCCGGGGGATCAGGACCCCCTCCCCCTATCAGACCTGACGCTTGTTTGAGACTGAAATTCTTACATTGACAGCATCGTCTATCACTTTTTAACTGGCTGTTTTTTTTAATGAAATGCTCACTGCATTTTGTTACTATACTAAATTCCAGGGATATTCAAAAATGTAATTGAAGGCGTGAGCGCAAGACACTCGCATTAAGTTTTTGGCTAAATTGAATATTGTCAAAAACAACTCCAAACCTCGCATGCAAGTTTGTTTACGTGTGCTAAACACTGTCCTGTACTTCATTTCACTGGTTTTGCCTTCGTTTTCTTAAAATGACACATGCAAAAAGACAAGATTTTTGCTAGCGGCATCTTGAGCAGTTTTCTTTGACAAACGATAAACAAAGGAAACCTTTTGTTCCTCAAAACAATGAAACCAGCGAACGTTTTAGGGATTAGACTATAACTCTTATAACCCTAAACCTAAGGTTAGGGTTAACGTTCCAAGTTAGGGTTTAGCAGCTTAACCCTAGGGCAAAAGCGAACCCCGATCCCATTTTAGCGAGCTGGTGTTTTCACTTCATAATAGTCTTGCTTTCAGTTAAGTGCCGCTTGCTCTCACTTCTATCTCCACTCCTTACATCATCACACATCTCAGCACAAAATCCCGCGAAATCAAGAGATAGACTTCTTCGCTTTTCGTTCGCACGAATCGATTGATTCGGATGAATATTTAACGAGGCACAGAAAAATTTTTGGCGAAGAAAGGTCCCTTGGGAAACAACTAAAGAATTTTTTCAAGTCTAAAACCAGCTCTCTTCTCGGCAACTTTGTCGCCGCAACACCCAAGCGGATAATGCAAAACTCAGGCTGACAAAGTTTCCGACGAGAAAACTGTTTTAGACTTTCCGCTTGGATCGATCTGGCTTTTGTAAGACAATGGCGTTCAGTCGAGCGCCAAAAAAACAGCGCTATTGTGCAAAACAAAAGCCAGAACAGCCCTCAGTTCTTCAAGAGTTGCTCTTGATTTGCAGGCATCTGGACTTAATAATGTCCTTCAGCCACCAAGCGGCCGCACTTGTGCTCAAACGATCGATATGCAAGCAGATTCGTTTTCACAAGCGAAACGCCATCTTTTTCTGTCTTTCCTGACACGTAACCACAACTTCAAAATGCATTTTCCAGTCCCACTCTACTCAGTCTATAAAAGGAAATCGATAAGCAAACATGGCCGCGAATGAAGACAGGTTTTTGAAATGGTTTCTCGCCTGCCGTAGACGCTTGCAAAACCGTACAAGCAAAGATTTGCACGCGATGCGTTGGAAAACTCATGCAGCTTGCTGACTGTGGAGAACGTAAGCTTGCAAAACGCCGTTTTTGGCATGTATAATTTCTGCGAAAGAAAGGTAAGACCAGCGAATTGAAATACAGGAAAGTGTTTAACACATGTAAACAAACCCACATGCGAATTTTGGAGTTGTTTTTGGCAATGTTCAATTTAGCCAAAAACGTAATGTGCATTTCTTGCTTTCAGGCCTTCAATTGTTTTTGGGGTATCCTCCTATGATCTGTTCGCCTCGGCTTGCAAAGCAATATTTCCTGCGCCAACGGTGACCGGTGTTCACAGATTAAAATTGGAAATCTGTACAATCTTTGTTACGCAAGGTGTAGGGCTAGGGCCCAGATATATGGCTGCCCAACCCAAACTAGAAATAACTGACCCCTTTTGACCTGGGGTGCAACAAATACAGTATGCAGACTGGTACTCGGGTTAGCCTGAAATATATTGCTCCGCCTGAATAGCATTCCGGTTAGCCTGAATAGAGCTCTGTTTAGCCTGAATAACGTTCTGATTAGCCCCGAATAGCACTCTAGTTACCCTGGTTACGGTGAGCTCTCAATAATGGTTATGGCAACGCGATATATACTAACACATCTGTTGGTCTGCAGTCTGCATTTGTCTTGCACCACTCTTGACAACCCAAGTTTATTTTTTTCTTTAGTGGCCATTTGGTCACTGACTGCTCAAGTTTGGTCGCCAGTGAAAAATTTTAGTTGCTACATTAAGCTCACGCCTTCAATCTTTCTTCTCAATTTTAGTCGCCAGGCTGGCAACTTCTGTTCCAATTTAGTCGCCAGCTCCAAAATTTTAGTCGCCATGGCGACTGAAATGGTCTTAACTTGGAGGGTTGCTTGACCTAGACATTTGCTATTAAATATAAATATGGAAATTAAACTGCTGAGCTATCACGATTCACTACAAGCTGTTCTGTCAACACTCATAGAGTGGCCATAGACCTGTACTACGTTAAAGCCCTTGCTAATAAGCAATCCAATGCAACAACAGCATGATAGAAACATGCCCATATTCAGCTTACTAGTAGAGCTCCGATAATGTTTCCTACAGAAGCATTGGCACTCCATATTCCAAACACAATTCCTCGGCTGCAGACAGAAAAATGAACATACAATTTATTATAATTGTACTGTTAGCTATTAATAATAGGCGGATGGTAAAAAATTAAAAGCCTGAGGACTTGGCTTTTCTTGATTTTTTTTTTCCTCCAAAAAAAATGTGGTCCATCCCTTTACCCAGTCAAATACATCAGTCAAATATTATCATAAAACCTTTATTGAGATTTCTTTTATTTGCTCATGGCAGGTGAATACACAACAGAACATTAAAGGGACACTGTCACAAGCATGACTTCAAAAATTCAACAGCCCAAAAACATGTTTACACCATTGGAAACCTATTAAAAGTGGTCAAGTTTTCTTAAAATTACTATACCAGTGTACTGAAGCTAAATATAGAGTGATATCACTGTGATACCATCGGGAGCTTTTGATCTCAACTTGAAAAAGTCAGCCTGACTTTTTCAAGTTCTGTCCTTGTGGTTTGGAAAAATCGATGAAAACTATTTACAGTCACCCTCTTCTTTAAACAATTTAATAGATACCCTTCCCTTTACGTTCTAGGAGCATTTCCTGCATGGTTGAAAGTGTTTAGTCATAATTTTGGTGCCGTTTAATAAAAAAGCCAAAAAATGTCCATGACAGTGTCCCTTTAAGTCCCTCACAAGGTGCATCCCTTGAACCCAACCCTGAAAAAATCCCTAAAAAAGAAAAGTGTATTTTGTTGGAAAGCTGTGAGATTTGTGAGTGAATGTTTTGAGTTGTGCATGATAAATGTAAGTGTTTACATGTGTAGGGGCATGCAGCTTTTCCTGACAGGAATTAATATATGCTTTTTTATAAATCTTGTCACAGGTGAGTTTTCCTTCTCAAACTCATTAATAATTCACCAAGTTAAAACAAGAAAATCATATGAGATTTGGATACCTGGTCTTAATTAGCATAGAATTTTACGATTTTATTTCTTCGTTTACTCCTTAGTTTTTGTTTCGATTGAGAAAATATATCAAACACTCAAGACAGTGTTTTATTGGCTATCCAAACAACTCAAATTTCATCAAAAAAAACTCTGCTGCATGTCGCATTTTCAACTCTCTTCTCAGCGTTTGGACAACCTGATGAAACAACGTCTCTCGTGTTTTAATATAACTCACAAGCACCAGTCTACAGCCTAGGAGTTCCTCTGGCTAAAAGTAACAAACTATTATTCAGTGGTATGATAAAAACTTGTGTGAATAATTACACTTGTTAGCAATATTATTAAGGGCGCGTTCGTTTGGGATCAATCCAGAATAAGAATAATTGGAATAATGAAAGTTAGCCTTTGTTTGGCTGCTCTTCCTATTCCGGAATACTTGGATTTCCATTCCGGCTACTCTGCTCCCAGGAGCAGAATAGCCGAAATATATTCCAGAATATATATTCTTATTCCAGAATATTCCCAAACGAATGCACCCTATGATTCATTCCCAGCTGAAAAACCAGTCTGTATATTAACTGTGAATCAATCACATTGTGTTGTTCAAGAAAGTATCAGACTGTATACCTCCCCTGAACCCCCTCCCCTCCCCATCCCGCCCCTCCAGAAATTACAGTTTAGCTTCATACTTTCCTTTACAAATTTTGGCTTTTCATACTCCCATCCCCTCAGACCTTCTGTGGGGTGGGTATGGATATTTTCTGTAACCATACATTTCATAAATTTCCATTCCTGTGTAATTACTATATAAGATGATTACCTTGACTTTCCAAACCAGTTTCCCATGACTGCCACTACACATGGCCAACCAGTGGATTGAAGGAGACCTGAAAACAAATATACAGGAGTTAGAATCTCGATACCTCAAACCCTCAGTTCCTCCAAACAATTTTCGCTTCCCTTGGATGGTACTTCCCTGTAAATTTACCCCTGATTTCTTGAACCTCACAATTTCTAGAACCAATACTAGTATTGTTTTCACTGGAGGTTTGAAAAATCAGGATTTTATTGTATTGACACTTGAATCCTGATTTCTCGAACATTTGACAAAAGCTGGTTTGAGAAATGGTGATTAAAGAAGTTAGGGGTAAAATTACAGAGAACTACTACAAAAGGAAAGTGAAAATTGGTTCAAGAAATCAACGAAGGGAAAAATAGCTTTGTTCAGCTGAGTAAAGCAAATCCAACAGAAACCACATTTGGCTTGAGTTATTGAGGACATGTACATGTATGACTTTGGTGGCATCTGTAACAGCTTTTGTTACAAATAGGCTGAATATTTTGTATCGAATAGCTATTAATGGTTGATCTACAAATTAAAATAGTTTCAAATTGATGAAAACCTCAGAATTATTACCATAAACACCCGCAGATAAGCCGCACCTTTTTTCCAAAAATCGTCGCTCAAAATCGGGGGTGCGGCTTATCTTAATGAACATTTATTTCAATTATATACTACAGTTGAAGCCTAAAATTTACAGTACAACACTTAACAGTCACATACATTATAATCATCCCTAATAAATATACTAATCTAAGAAGAGGACGAGGAGGAGCATTCATAATGAATATTAAATTATCTTTTCGATTTTATACTTATATTTTATTTTGCTGATAAAATCGGAAAGTAATAGAGGTGGTGAGTCATTCTGGAGCTTTCTTTTGTAAATATAATAGCGTAAGAAGAGGAGGGTATAATTTAATTTCTTTGTTAGGATATTCGACACCGAGGGGAGTCCAAAAATGAAATCTTCAGTGTTTAAATTAAAATTGGAGTTGTTATCCCTATTAAACCATTGTAGCACTTCCCGAGAAAAGGACTTAGTAAACTGGCATTCTAAAAAGGTATGATCTATAGAGTCTGGTTCCCCACAGTATATGCAATTGCTGTCTGATTTAATATTAAATCTAAAGAGTTCCTTTTTAGTTACAACAATTCTGTGGATGAATTTGAAGTTGAATTCTCTTAGTCTATTTTCACTACACGTCTTTTGAACCGATTTGAATATCTTTCTCCAGTTTGTTTTCTCCACTGGAATAGGGTGCGGCTTATCTGCGGGAACATTTCAAAAAGGTGCCGTACATTTCAGTGAATTGACACTTTTGTAGAAGCCTTCGTTAGCAGGTCCTTTAAACGGTTTATGGCCGCCTTTCTAGAACAGGAAAACGTCACACAGCACAAAATTTCCATTCCCCCAAAAAGCTGTTTGCAGTGTCGACGACGGCCTGTAATAAACTTCAACAGTAATCGATCAGCCCGCCCTCCAGGAGCAAGAAAATTGCACGTTATTCTCGAGTATTTGTGTGGTCGAACTTTGCCTTTTAACACTTCGATGACAAATTGATTACAAAACTCTCTCTGTGCAACAAGTTTATCTCTGACAGTTGGCTCTCAAATCTATTTATTTGTGCGTCACGATAGCCACGAACAGCAGAATCTCCCTCCATCTCGAAACTTGAGTAAACAAACATCGTTCTCGGCCTAGTCCTAACGTGTGCGATCTAATGCCTGGTTACTAAGCTACGAACGTTCAACAAACGAAAACACGCGTTCTTGTTCGCAAACATCTGTGGAAAAAAGTGTTGAATGAAGAAATACCTGTCAACAAGTACCAGAAAAAGATCAATCATATGTCAAAGTTAAAGGAAATGATGCTCATTATATTAAAATGCTAAAATTGTGGGTAAGACTGATGTTCAATTCCGTTTCATTGCCATAGTGAGTTACATTCGATGAAGAAGACTTCTGAAGACTCTTTTAAAAAAACTTTTTTTTCCAAAAGTTAAGTTGCTAAATTCAGGGTGCAGCTTATCTGCGGGTGCGGCTTATCTGCGGGTGTTTACGGTAGTTTTAATAAGGAAGAAAAACACCCAAGAGGACATGCACTGCATGTCTGTGATCAAGAAATATTTCTTTTAAACTAAACTGTAGTTACGTACTAGATGTCAGTATTGCATTTATGATAGTAATTCCTTACCATTAAGTGCCATAAAAACTCCATAATACCAAATATTATAAACTCCAACCCATTTGCTCACACTTCCAAACATGATCACCTGCAGATAGGGAACAAATAAAGTAATGGAAAGTGAAATATTTATTCCTATCAATTCTGAAACATAATCATCAGTGTCTTCCCAGCAGGCTGTTTCTCCAACCGGAAAGAAACTCAACAATTCTGATTAAATAATTTTTGACAGCAAGAATTTGACTAAGATATGACTGATGTATTTTTGGCAGCAAGGTCAACACAGTATTGCCATTGTCGACATTCTCTCTCCATCCTCTCAATAAAGCATTTCATGCTCTCTCCAGCCCTTAATGTATATTTCTGAATTTCACTTAAATTCCCATCCTCCCTTGACTTGCATACATGTAGCTATACTAGCTACATCTTGACAGTATAATTATGTGACTCACAGTGCCTTCCTCCACCCCTCATATTTTAGATGGGAGATTTAACAAAATTCTGGGGATTAATGTATGACAAACTAGCAAACCCTCCCAGGAGAGTAGCAGCTTGAAACTTCCAGAAATTAAAATAATTATCAATTGAAAGCACTTAAATGAAGGGAGGCGCGACGGCCTTATGATTAGTGCGCTGGACTCCGGATCAACGGCCCAGGTTCAAGCCCTGGCCAGGGCACTAGGTTGTGTTCTTGGGCAAAACACTTTTATTCTGAAGCTAGTACCTCTCTCCACCCAGGTGTATAAATGAGTACCGGGCAATTTATTGCTGGGAGTTAACCCTGTAATGGACTAGCATCCCATCCAGGGGGGAGTAGAAATACTCCTAGTCGCTCCAAGCTACAGAAACTGTGATAAGCTCCAGCCTGATGGGCCACTAGGCTCATATGCAGACTTTACTTTACCTTACTTCAATGAAGGTAACAAACTAGTCAGATTAATTTCAGAGGTTACTGGGACTAAGTTCATGTCATTATTATTAATCAATAGATGAATGGTTTCACCCAATGATCATCTCATATTATCAGTTTCACCAAAAAATTAGCAACTGAAATAAATGTTAGTAATAACTTGAAATGGAAAATTATAAAATATTTTTAACAGCAACTCATAAAAGGCCATTTCTCAGTTATCTTTTGCCTCTGTTTCAAAAGGAGTCTATGTGCGAAACCATTCATATGAAAATGAGTTTCACCTGCATGTCCATTTTCATACAAATCAAACTCATTTTTATTGGAATAGGCTCGTGTGTAGACTCTTTTTGAAACAGAGGCAAAGGGTAACTGAGAAATGGCCTATTTCTTGGACAGGAAAGCTTATGAGATTATTAAATTGCAACTTGTTATAATTCGCTTACCATAACTGCAGAAGAACACATTCCAAATGCTAACACTTTTCTTAGATTAAACCTAACGAGTAAACAAACTCAAAAGAATTACAGAAATGTTGAGGCCTGTTTATGATAAAATTATTGAAATATATTCTATTTCAATCTCCTCATTAGCATTAGCAGCATAAAGCTCAGCACATGTAATGATTAGGGCTTGGTAGATAGGTTTATCATGTATGTCTCGCAAGTAATATTCACTGAATACAAATTTAACAAAATTCGTGCCTTCACAAGCAGGCTACAATTATTTCATTACAAGGAAGAACATCTATATGCAGTCGACGGGATACTGGCAGCTGAAATCATTCCACACAAAACACTGACCAATACCACACTCAACAATTAATTAACAAACACATTTCACATCTTTATCCCTTGCAGCCAGTCTGGACTGAAACTTACCTGTCGCCCAAGATACCACTGATGTACAGGCCCTAATGAAACAAGAAAATATATTTTATAATTTTGCTTTCTTTCTACACCTGCACCCCTCTCCGCAACCATATTTTGACCGACATGTACATGTAGAAAACAGGGACTCAAAATTAAAACTCATGGACTTAAAAGTGATGCACCCTGACCTGAAGATTTTTAAAATTTTATCAAGTCAGTGTGCACTAAATAAATATTCTGAACAATGGTAAAGAATTTCAGTTCAAAAAAGATTTTAATAAAACTAGTTTGATTATTGCGTATTTTTTTCCTTTGTTCCAGAGGTATTATCACAATCCTTAACTAAACAAAGAAAATTACAAGTCAAACTTCTTGAACTGAGTTTATTTCAAACGGCAGCAAGGTTTTACAACCAGTGTATTTTGTCATAATTATTTAGATTCTGTAGTCTTACCACAGCATAAGCCATTAGGAATGTGGTATCCATTGCCCCAAGGAAAACTTCAGCATGTTGCTGCGAACACAAAGAAATAAAAATCAGTTTGTCTAAAATGGAACAAACTGTGTTTTTAATAAAAATGTAGACTACCAATTAGCTCAAATGATAAGTCACCAAAACAAGGTTAAATACACATACATATTCAAGCCAGAGATCTATGTATGAGGCCAATTCTAACTTACCGGGCTACAATCTTGGACAGAATAAAAAGAGAAATGGGATCACCCTCGCCCCGAATCAATGATGAATCCCCACAAAAAAAACGCGCCCATTTTTCCATTATTGAAAGGGGGGGGGGGGGGGGGGGAGGGTGGTCTTAATTTTTCATGTAAATTGTCCAAAATTGTAGTTTCCATAACAAGAAGTGACCAGGAGAATTTTTACTCCCCCCCCCCTCCTTCCCACCTCCTGTTCACCTCCAGTGTGAATAGTACACTAACTGGGCATGGGTGTCCTCTCCCTACCATTTAATTCACTGGTACCCACTTATACACCTGCTCAGATCAAGACTGCTCAGACAATCTGATCTCCAGCGCATCAGGCCGCTGTGACTCCCAGATATAGTACGACGGCAAGAAGTAAGGTATCAAGCCATAAAAAGCAGTTCTTAGATTACTGGTCGAAACAATGCATCCATGGGAAGGTTAAAGTTGATTCATGCCGTACTGCTGTTGGGTGAAAATGTATCAAGGCTATTTAAGGCTAAGGTACATGAAAGGACTTTCACTCACCTCATCTTTAAAGAAATTCCTGTTTTCCCATAACTAGTACATAGTATACAAGAAACAATATTAATAAATAATAATAATAATAATAATAATAATAATAATATAATACAGTTAACAATAAAGATTAGCGAAAAAACTGAGCAACGACGTTTCAGTGTCATCCTGGCACCATTTTCAAGTTAAAAAATTTTGTGCGAAAAGTAAACTAATTTATACTAATGGTGGAGGTGTGAAATTGAATAAATTAAGATTAAAATAGCTGTTCAGTGTTCATGTTATTGTTCATGTTATTGTTAACTGTATTTCCAAATTTAATCTTATAATAATAATAATAATAATTATAAAAACAATATATAATTATAATAAAAACCTTCCCAAAATCCTTTGCAACTGAAAAATCGTCAATGCCAAATAACTTGGTTAGTTTGAAGCCAGCAGGAGTACAACGTCGTATAGAAATAACTCTTAACAATAACCACTTCTTGTATAAGACGTAGGGCGATGACGTCATTAGTCACGTGACATTGCTCTCAAGTTCGTTTTTGTTCACTGTGACGAAGATATTTTGTTACTGAAAAAGTAGTCATTGCAGTTTGAAGCACATTGATGTGAGGCATTTCAGACTGCCCGGGTACCGAACAAAATATAAATATTAAGGGAGCTATGTACAATTTTCTAAAAGTGGGAGTCTGGGTACAAGTGCGTATCTGGCGTTGCACTAAATGTGAGGAAACAACAAATTACATGTTGGTAGATATTTATATGTTAAGTACATTTTTATCACTTTTATTGTTATGACGTCATCGGTCACGTGACCAGAACGGACCGCATTTTTAAATTCGCTTGAAAACTTTTCTGGGATCTCCCTCTTAGGATTTTTTTAAGCGAAGTTGTAGATTTTTAAATAGTGTTTTTAAAAATGGCCATTATTACTTTTTCCTAAAAACGTACGGCAGTAAAAAATACAATTGAAAAGTTTGTTGGCTTCCTACTCAGCGACCATTTGGGGTAGGAATAAAAGAAAATTTTGCCAAAGGCAGGAGTGCATGCTCTTTATGATGGCGTTGTCAGTTTTTTCTTATTTTAATTGCCTTTCGCGAGGATGGATTTAATTTCTTTCAGACGAAAGGAGTGGGACTGGGGAGATGTTAAGTAGCTGCCCCTCCCCTCCCCCCTACTGTGAGTCTCCCCAGCGGATTCCCCGTGGTCCGTATTGCGGGCTCATGACAAGAGCATTTTCAAAATGGCGTCTAATGGCGACTAGAAAAGGGAATCTAATGGAGTGAATTTGAGATATAGAGGACAGTTTTTCCGATGTTTTTCCTTCTTGACGCGATCAAAACGAGTCCCCAAACGTAGGGTATACCTCCTTTATTTGTATTCCCGATAAAGAAGAATATGGAATGAGTAGAAACGTGCGAAAACGTGGTTAACAGAAACTTACAGGGACCTGAGGTAAGCGTTTCTCATTGTACAATGATTTTTTTTAGACTGGTTAAAGCTTATGTCTTCGACGTTTATCATGTTTATCAACTTAGCTTACTGGAATTAAAGCCGAGCTCGGCGTAAAAAAAAATAGATAGTGAGAACGAGGCGATAATATTAAATGGCAGTCATTTCGTCGAGGCATGTAACTGTTCGTTATGTTTGTAATCTGAATTTTAAGCTACTGTACTTCAAATTAATAAGAATCGCATCCTTTCATTGTTTATACGTGAGGAAATGTTCCTCAAAATATTGACCAAGTGGCCATTTCAAGCCGCAAAGAAAAATTACGTCAGGGAAATTTGAAATTACTGTAACACCTTTGATGTGATACCTTTGAAATTGGAAGAAACATTTCAGCTCAGTGTGATCTCTTTTTTTAAGTTAGACTAGAGACGACTTTCAGTCAACCTGGTAGCTAATCTAGACTTCAATTATTTAAACACTAGTGCTACTCACATTTTGGAATGCCTCATTGGGCATGTTTAATAAATGAGACCATTTATTAACTTAAAATTTGTTCTTCCCATGATGTTTTATTGTATTGGTAAACATGGATTTACGTTTCTTTTGCATTTTGTGGTCTACAGGTAATTTTTGGGACTAATAGAATGCCTAATGTTTTGACAGGATTTGCAGTATTCAGAACTGAGGATATTCTGGATTACTGTTGAGTTAAACTATGGATTATAACAAGTTCAGGTAGTTGTTGATCTCTTAGTTTTGCACATAGTTATGTGACAGTCAATTCTAGCAATTCCCATCCTTCTCTCTACACACATTCATTACCTGAGGCATTTAAGATCTGCTTTTTGACCAGACATTTGTCTACTTTATAAAAAAATCTGTTTGATATTTTTTAATGCCTGTATTTTCAGTTGTTAAATGACCTTCAGTAGCATTTTGAAGTAGCAAATATGAAAATTCGTGAGGCCTTAAACTTAAGCAAGCCAGAAAACCCTAATCCCAATACAAAGCTAACTGCAAGCAACATGATGTACCATTGGGCTAACCGGTGTACTATGTACATGTAGGCTAACCGGAATCTTATGTAGGCTAACTGGAATGGCCTGCATGGCTTGCATGTTTTATGACACATAAGTGCCATACAAGCCAGAAATACCTAACTCCAGTAATAAGCATATAACCTCAAGCTACCTCAGCTAACTATACTCAGGCTAACTGGAGTACTGCTTAGGCTAACCAGGGAGCTTTTTAGGCTAACCAATGTGCTATTTGTATATAGTGGAATGGCTCTCATGACTTGTTGGCTCACACTTTGTCAAGACCCAAGTTTTTTTTTTAAACTCATATGGGAAGCCAAGTAGTAGCTGTAAATTTGATTTAAATAAACTCCAGCTTAGTTTTGGTTGGCAACTTGCTCTACAAGAAAACCAAACATAGATTTTTTTTCTGTGATGTAATGTTTTGAAATGAACAGATTACAAAAATTTAGCTTTAGGGTCCAAAACATTTTTAAACATTTTTAAAATAATTTGACATTTTTCTGCAATAATTAATGAAAGGAGGGGTGCAAAGAAAATTGATTTCTTCCTTGCCTGACCCAGGTAGACTGGGCAAGGTGAAACCATTATAACCTTACCCAAAGTCCCATGTTTCTTTTGAAACAACTACAGCAAAAAATAAAAATCCATAAATGTCATTTGGCTATCTAGCAAGTGGAAAAAATTATTGGATCCAATAGCCCAACATAAAAGCAGCCAGTATTTTTTTTCACACACTGAAAAAGGCCATTTAATTTTAATATACAGTCTGCATCCTGGAAAATTGCAATTTCATCAAAATAAATAGTTTTGTTAGTTTTGTTCTATTTACAGGTGACTTGAAGACTTTGCAAGGGCATTCCTGTTAGTCAAAATGAACTCAAAAATACACCTGGTGTCAATGTAATAAAATTGCAACATGATTGACTCCCACATGTTGCCAGTTTAAACCCGAATATACTTTAGTGATATTTATAGCTAGTTATATGATATAAATTCCCAGAACCCAATATGGCTCCATTCTGGGGTTCATGACAGAAAATTTTTTTTCAATAAAAACATATAACAATAATGAAATAACAGAGAATTAACATCATTAATTATTATCGCAGACCATAAATTTTAATCCAGGTTAAGTTAATGTATCAAGTTTTTTTGCAGCACAGGCTTGGTTCCACAAGGTGTGATTCCAAAAACTATCCATACCTCCCCTGAGGATGGTTCTTTGGTTTGGACCCTCCCACCCCCTGGGATTTCCAGTGTAGCTTCATACTTTCTTTTAAAAATTTGTGTTATTGAGACCCCATCCCCCTCAGAATTTCCAATGACCATCCTTGGGGTGGGTATGGATATTTTCTGGAACCGCGCAATGTAGGCATTTGCTTATGAAAGTAAGCTGCAGATTGATCTGATTGATACACACTAAACTATTTTCACATTTACCTGTTTTCTGTGGGATAGATAATTATATATTGTTTTTACCGGTTTCACTTGTAATAATAATAATAATAATAATAATAATAATAATAATAATAATAACAGCTTATTTGTAGTATTTTCATGGAGAAGCTCTTCACCTACAAATCTATACCTTTACTTATAATACAGCAATATAAGGCAAATATAAGGCAAATTAATGATTAGATGTTGTGGTTCAATTTTAGATTCATTGTTCGCCAAATGCTGGCTAAAACAAAGAAAAATACCAAACTGTACCGAGGGTAAATATTTAGTAAATAAACCCCTTCAGGCGACTGGTATATTGGAGGATAATGCCCGAGGCTGAAAGATTGTCCAAAAAATGAACAGTTGGCCGAGAAGCGAAGCTTCAACGTAACTGTGAAATTATGAGGACAATCTTTCAGCCAAGGGCATTATCCTCCAATATACCAGCAAGCCAGGAAGGGGTTTATTTATTTTATAACCTTCCGATTAATTTCTTCAATGCGCTTCATCGCGGGAAAAAGGAAAAACCTACAGCGCGCGATAATCACGGCATAATTTAGTTAAAATAAATGCAAGTCGATAGGTTTCGAATTTCTCTTTTTAACACTGTAATTTTATTAAAACGTTAGACCTGAAAAGGTCACTTTAACGTTTGTTTTGCACTGCTATAAAAAATCGGACGACGGATATCAAATCGGATGGGGTATATTGGCTGATACCCGTCGTCCGATTTTGTACCACGTGATGTGTTTTGTCCAATGAGCGCGCACGGAAATTAATCTCTGGGTTATAAGCAATAATATCCTGTGCTGAAATGAATGGTCTGAAAATTATCAGAGGCTTCTGTTACTCACAGATAAGTTAATAGGACATTTTCGAGTTCACTTTTGCCGTTTCAAAATGAGAATTTTTGCACAACCATTATACGAAAATGAGTTTTTCCTGCACATCGATTTTCATGCAAATCAAAGTAAATTTCATGAATAAGTATTTTTTAAGAATAGTTAAATTGCACAAAGATTCCTTTTGAAACTGAGGCAAAAGGCAACTCTAAAATGGCCTATTGAAGTTCTAAGTGAAACTTAGTTATTAATAATAGAAAAGTTACATTTATTAATTATATATAATCACCTCTGGTGGGTCTAAAGTAACAGAATTGTTCGTCCATTCTTTTTGCATGGAATCTTTCACATTACTGAATGCCTTCCTTGTCGCATGAAAACAGGAATAGCTATCAAAAAAGACATTAAGTATTACACTGTATTATAATGATATTCAGCTACTTCTAATAAGATGACTATTACATATGTTAATTTCATAAACAGTCAACCTTTGTAGTCACCTTTGGGGAAAGGGTAGGGTGGCCACTTACAGTGGATTCAGGTTAAGCATTCAACAGTCTCAGTTGTCACGTTCGTTGTCACAGTCAATTGATTACGTTGTGAGACAAAATGACAGACATTGCTAGGCAGGAATGACAACGTTCTATCTGGGAAAAAGCATGTTGTGCTTTTCCTAGACAGAACGTTGTCATTCCCGCCTAGAAACGTCTGCTCTTTTGCCTCGCAGCCCAATCAATTCAACAACTGAGATCGTTAAATGCTTAACCTGAATCCGCTGTAATAGGTTTTGTCAGAAACTACCAGATAGAAACATCACTGTAGTGCCAGGAAATTAAAAGGTTGTTACTTAGCTTAGGCCCCGTTCAGACGTCGTGCTTCTGCCGTGCCAAACTAAATTCAGGAATTAAGTTCGACATAAGCACGGTAGAAGCATGGCGTCTGAATCAAACTTAAAATTAAGTTTGGCAAAGCAATTAAGTTCGACAAGCTCTGCCGTGCTACACAACTCTGGCACGGCAGTGATTCTGCCGTGCCGTGCCGTGCCAAACAAAATTCATAAATTATATTAAATGTATTTTGACGGGGGTAGTTACGGCGCCATTTTTGTCCTGAATTTGGCACGACGCCTGGATCAGAGTCGTGTTTGTGCCGTGCTACAGTCGAACCTATTACAATTAAGTTCAGCACGGCAGAAGCACGACGTCTGAACTGGGCCTTAGTGACATGCAACAGAATCATGCCAATTTGACAATAAACCAACAATAAGCATGTGTTTGAATGTTTTAACCAGTCATCACTTATTCAGTCTCTTATCTCATCTCTCATTAGCTTGTTGGGTTTATATGAGAATAGTTGTTCCCCAGCAGGCGAGTGAAATGTGCTTCAAGTGTTTGTAAACATGAAAAAATGTTGGAGTTTCCTTCTAGGGTCACCCTCATTCAAAGAGAGTACCCCTCCATCAATGGTCTCCCTATCCCCCAAGCCAACTTGGCAATATCTTATACAGTTGGCAGCTATTTCTAGAGAATTGTATGAAAAGCGCATAGCCTGAGGTGGTTTGGTTTGGAGAGATGATGGACCCTTCGGCCAAGAATGCACAAGCAATTAGTGTCAACCTCCATAAAAACAGACAACCACATAACAAGCGCCTCCTAGAGCTAAGATTACTGACATTCACTGTTTATTGTCTGGGTTTCTGGTTTCTTTCCCAGATTGGAGTGAATTTAATTCATTCACATGTTGAATGGAATCAAATTCATGCAATGAAATTTGCATAATCAAATTCGATTAAATTATACTGAAATATAATATTCAACAACTAATATTACATAATTACTATGGACGACTGAATCAAATCACACGCAATGGTTATGGAAAACGAAAGAAAGCTTAACCTTTCATGCCAGTTAGCTTTAAGTCAGATGAAGTAACCTTACAACTTCATCTTCATTAACCAAAAACGTTTTTTTCTCGACAGAACACGAATAAGCCAACCAACCTAAACGGTTTAATCCCAATAGAACAAAACCTTAATATGGTTATAGTGTTTCAGCATAATAAGCTAATATCGTTGTATTGCAATCGTGAGTTATGACCGTATATTAAAACTAAATGATGGCTAAATTCCTCCCTCTTTAGCCGCCTGGAAACCACTATTAAAACTACCTAAGCCCGCACACGTTAGTGTGGAGTATATAGAGCGTTCTCATACCTTAAAAATGTGAGTACAAAGACAATCAAGTGGTGAATTGTCCATTGCCGGTGTTCCGCCATCTTCGATGCCACAAAAGCTGTCTGTATTTTCAGAGCACGAGATTATCTTGGGACCACTGGAAACCAATCTTCGTCTTTAGAGCCCACGTTATATTTACTCGTTACAGCGGGAATGCAAAAGACATGCACAATAGAGAGCCACTGCCCATCATTACCCAAGAAGACGTTCGAGGGCAGTTGTACATTTTGAACCACGTGGATAATTTTGTTGCAGGGTCGGAAAAAAAGCAATTTTCCTTTGATTTTTGGTAGGTTTGGCTAACTTTCTGTTCCGTTTTCATTAGATTTGTCCTATAGCTCTGTTAACAAATAAGCGAATGTGTCAAGTTTCATGAATTTTACTTCCCTTCGTGTGGTTTAATGAGGTGCGTGCCGTGTTGGGATATATTTCGAGGGTTTCACGTGCATGCACGAGATACTACGAGGCTTTTAACGGTTTTGCAGCAAAGCTATATTCTTTGATCTGTTGTTGTAAACTTAATGATAAAAATAAAAATATTTCTCTTTGTGTCTCTTACCAGCTATGGGTTCTAGATCAAAGTGCTACAAATGTGGCAAAGTTGGACATTTTGCGAAGGAATGTACTTCCGAGAGTAGTGGTGGTGCGAGCTTTGGAGGTAAGCTAAACGCCAAATTACTTTTCTCAACGATATTTTTTGTTCAACACAGCATTGGTGTTAGGTACAATTTTCGTAAACCAGTAACGAATGGAAATAATATTACAAGTTGATCACTATATCATGGTTATCTTCTCGTATCTCGATCGCGAAGCTTTTAAAGCTGATAAACGAATTTCCTTCATCAATAAAACTCGTATCGATCGGTTGTCACTATTTGTTTAATTTCTCTGCTGTATTTATAAAAATCTTGGATATCTTGGCATTGTGAAGCACTTCTTAAATGCTCGACTCCAGTGAATACAGTTTTGTGAGCCGCTTCGATAATTTAAACTTCGTTTGTAAACGTGTTCCTTGGGGAATGAGCGTAAATATTTAAATAGCTGTTGAGAAATCACTATGATTTGAATTTCTTGAAAATCTTGTTAGTACGGCAAGGCAGTCATGTCTCAAGTACAATTTTTGGTCGAGGCAGTAGTTGTTAAATTCATTATAGCAACTGCATAATTTATTCCTAAACCACCAAACAACAATTCCTTCTCGTAATCGAGGCAACAGGTTGTTAGTTTGTAGTGAAACTTACCAGCTTATCTGTAGTAATTAACACTACAGTAACCCTATCAATTTGTAGTGTTAGGCCCGTTCCAAACGCCGCTCCACTCATGTGCCGAACCTAACTCAGTAAGTTTCAACCTTGGAGCGACTTTGGAGCGACAGCTGATTCAAACGGCGTATTTGTGTCGAACCTAATTCGCGGAAACAAGTCGTTAACAATAATAATGTTGACTGAACGTCTGCGTTGAGGATGATAAAAGGTTTTTGCAGTCGAAATCAGCAAACTATTACACAAGTTTTGCTATAATAATAATATTTCCGGAAAAGCAAATTCATTCTGCGAGATTTATGTTGTTTAAACTGGTTTTCTCTAGAGAATTAGTTTGTAAATGCTAATCTACAAATCTGATCTCACAAATTGGGGAAACAGCAAAAAGGGATTACCACCAAAACAATTTTCCCATGAAGTTCCGCTTCTCTTGAGCTGAGCTCTTGAGCGAAGTAATTTCCCCGGAATTTAATGCCGTCGTGCTTCATGCATGACTGGTCAGACCTAGTCACGCCACTCCACTTTATACCAATCATGAGCGCTGTTATATCGAAAATACATTACAGTAATTCATGCATTAGGTTCGGCACATGAGAAGAACGCCGTATGAATCAGCCGCCGCTCCAATGCCGCATAGTGCAGCAGATCCTGCCGAACTTAACGTTGTTTGCCAAACCTAATTAAAACTGCCAGACCAAACTGATTCAAACACCGCTCTTCTGCCGTACTTTATTCACCAGTTAGGTTCGGCACATGAGTGGAGCGGCGTTTGGAACGGGCCTTACTTTATCAGAAAATTAGGCATTGCGGGTGTCGACTGTGTACTACCCAATGCTGATTTTTAGTTTGTAAAACTTAAGTAAATGCTCTGTCATAGTGAAGTCCCGACATTACTAATCGAACTTTTCGGTAATCAAACTTGATCAAACTGAATCAAACTTAATCAAACGATTTGGTTCGATTAGTTCAATAATCGAACAGAATCGAACCCAAAAATTTGTGTGAGAGAGTTCGATATCGTTCAATTTTCGAACTAATTGAACCAAACCAAACTTAATCGAACGCAAAAGACAAATCTTAAAATATTCACCCTTGGGCAACCAGATAATTGAACTGTAAGTGAACTCTAAGTAACAGTAACAAATGAATAAAATTTTTATGTGTATAGACTTTCAGCAAAAAATCCTGAAACGCAAAGTTCAACAGACAATAGAAAATAAATCTTCCTTCACTCTTAGTTCTATTTCATGTTATGATTTGGTTATGTCAGCCTACAGAGTCCCGTTTAGTCTGCATAGCTGGCAATTTCGTCGGAGAGCACACGTTGTTTCACTTTGCGGATTGTTTCTAGTGTCCTTGTCACTCGAACGCTGGATCACTCAAAATTTTTTGTGAGAGTTCAATTACTGAACTGAATCGAACCAAATCGCGTGATTCAAGTTCGATTCAGCTTGATTTATCAAATGTTCAATTTGGTTCGAATAGTAATGTTGGGTGAAGTGGACCTGGAGAACGAGACATCAAAAGGCCTTGGAGGCTTGGCTATTTACACTGCCTTGGGCTTGTAGATTTCGAAAGTAACTAGCCTGACGACTAACGTGGAGCCCTGAATAGCCACTTCTGCCAGGTGGCAAACGTTGAAATAATGCAGCCATTTCTTGGAAAATTGGCTTGCCTGATAGTGAAGTACCTGTGTCAAACTTACATTTTAGAGCCAAGTTATGAAATGATTTCATTAAGATGAAGTTTGAAATAGTTAATCAAAAACTTAGCTTGTCAAGTCTGGAACCAAAGCATGGCCGCTGTGGCAAAAATTATCAGAAATAATAAGAAAGCAGCTCAAAATTTATGGATTTAGGCTGGTTTGCTCCCTCACAAATCATGTCAGGTACGTGAATTGTGAAGCGTCTATCATGCTGGCTATCGTAAATAAGGTCTATTATGAACCAGCTAGCTCTCCCTCAGTGACTTGGTTAAAAGCTGCTTACAGAAGATTGACTGGCATAACAAATATATTATTGTAACAGTTGAAATGTGCAATATCTTTATCAGCATAAATAAAACTAAACACAACAATTTAGAGAGTAAAAACTAAGCAGGCTTATTCACTAGCCCAAGCTGGCTTTCTGGCCTGTGAGCACCTTCAAAATTACCCCAGCCTTTGTGTTTTTAGTTTCTTTAATAACTGCATCCAGTAATAAGCTGTAATTCAGTTGGTGAATTAAGCTGGTAGCCAGCCCTTGCAGTACAGCGACATCCTCAAGGATTGGACTTTGAGAAGTAATTTTTTAGGGGCATCAATAATGTTTGTTTGTTTGTGTTTGTAGACAGAAGTTGTTATGTATGTGGAGCAACAGGGCACATATCCAAAAGTTGCCCCAAAAAGAAAGGTTAGTTTCATCACTGTTATTCTTCTATTTGGGAAAAAAGATGGCCTAATGGTTAGCGTGCTGATGCCGGGGGTCGTTGTGTTTTGTTTTTGGGTAAGACACTTTCCTTTCACAATGCCTCACTCCACCCATGTGTATGAATTGGTACTGGCGAAATAATGCTGGGGGTAACCCTGCGATGGAATAGCATTCCATTTTGGGGGATTAGAAATACTCCTAGTCACTGTGATTCTTAGGGTCGATTACCAGCCACTGTGCGGGGAATGAGCCCGTGCTCCTCCCCGATATGACGGCTGGACGCGTGGATTGACCATTGTTGATTTCCAACAATCAGAACGTCGCCTGCTCAAATCGTGCAGGCAGAATAAATTATTTTTCTGGAGCAGACTTCGAAATGAGGAATGCGAGAGTGTAGTTTGACAAGGCATGCGTTTATGTTTTGGAGTGCTTTAAACCTTAAACCTGGAGGATTTACCACAAGAAAGCATTAGAGGAGCTGGATAATGGTGAAAATGATTTTGTAATTCAACCTACAGTCAGAAACGGTGGTTATTAACATCGTGAAAGAGACGGCGACATACAAGTCCATTGCTGTTCGCAAATGTTGGAGCCAGAACCAGCTTCGCGTCCCTTTAAAACAAACTTAATAGCTATTACGTGTATAAGTTACAGCAGTCTCTGGTGAAGCCGGACAAAGATAATTATTTCATCGGTGATAAGATACAACACATCTTGCAAGATTTGTAACAGTTAAATTAGACAGCCGAGCTTAGCTGTTTAAAGTGCCCCTGTGATCAAATTTTCGATTTGGATTTTTTTACATGTTCGTGTACAACTAGACGTCCTTATTCATCTTGCCAAATTTCAATCCATTACGAACATCAGAAGTCATTTTATTTTAACATTTAATTCCAAAAATTTACGGCCGCCATTACAAAACCTGTTCCAAGGTTTGGTTGCGAATGGGGGAAAGTGACGTCAAAGGCTCAAACATACCTCACGGGTTGAAATTTTAATAACAATCAGCATAGAAAATTGCATGAAGAACACGTCCAAAGTTTTTGTTCCTTTTCGCGTGATTTTGAACACTTATTGTTATTCTCATTTCAACCCATGAGGTATTTTTGAGCCTTTGACGTCACTTTCTCTCATTTGCAACCAAGGCTTGGAACAAGGTTGATTAATGGCGGCCGTAAATTCTCTGAATTAAATGTTAAAACAAAATGACTTCTGATGTTCATAATGGATTGAAATTTGGCAAGGTGAGAAAGAAAGTCTAATAGGACACGAAAATGTAAAAAAATGAAACTCAAAAATTTGATCACAGGGGCACTTTAAATGCAAGTAATCATCATCTTTAACGAAAAATTTTCAGATCTTGTCCGTTCAGAGTGAACATTTTGCGAAGTCAAAATATCTTGCAAATAGAAGCGAGCCAAACCGTTTCGAGCAGAGCATCATGCAAATGTGTAACATGTCAAAACAAAGACAAATCCGTAGTAGTAAGTCTGTGTCGGCTTGTCACGATTCTCAGTAACATTTGCTTCGCTTTGTCTCAGAATTTTTTTAGACACTCGATACTCCTTTAGCAATCTAAAATATAAACTTATCGGGTAAGCCGTAAAAGGCAAAGCTCGTATTGGAACGAGAAAACATGTATTTTTTATGCCATTTCCAGTGATCAGTAACGACGCATAAATTAAATTTTGAATCTACGTCACAGACACGATCGGCCACTCACGTGTCCAGCCATCACTTCTTGGGGAGGAAAGACCGAACACGAGAGGACGGCAGAAATCGAGCCTATGTGATGCTAAGCTCCCACAGATATAAAACCCCCTGTGCTGGGTGACAGCACTGAACAGGGTTAAATGTGGCTTTATTTGGACTTTTTAACTTAAAAACGTATTTCGATCAATACTACCATGGCTCGTTTCGAAACACTTTTTTTATTCCGCTTATAAGCACCCCCAGATATTATCCCCTCTTCTTATAAGCCCACCCAAAACCTGTTACGAAATTGTATATGCCCTGGGCGTATAACCAGAATTTTCCGGTATTTGCTTTATTGTTTATGTTGGGGATTACAATTAAATGATTTGTGACCAGCTTCAGCAGGGTTGAAACAGGTCAGGGAATGGCTCGTCAAATATAACATTTGTGAAGGTCAGAAAAATCAGAGAATTTTACAGTGTATTCAGGTTGAACGTTAATTGGCCTCAGTTGTCACGTTCGTTGTAACGGTTGAATTGATTGCGTTGCGAGGCAAAATGACAGACGTTGCTAGGGAGGAATGACGACGTTCTGTCTGGGAAAAAGCATGTTGCGGTTTTCCCAGACAGAACGTTGGCATTCTCGCCTAGCAACGTCTGTCATTTTGCCTCGAACGCAATCAATTCAACCATTACAACGAACGCGACAACTCAGGCCAGTAAAAGGTTAACCTGAATCGGCTGTATTTTGAGTCAGGGGCATTATAAAAGTTTTGAAAAACAGCCAGAGAAAATTGAAATAGCACCACTGATTTAATATCATTGATGATAGAAAGAAACCATTTAAGGTCCATTTGATCTCATTTATATTTTAATTGGAAGCAGAAGCTAGAAAGCCACTACAAGACAGTATCTGAGATTTGTAGTTTTTTTTTTGGTGAGGGAATTTTTTTCGGGGATTTATGAAAACTGGTGTCTGATCGAGACAACCATGTTCTACTTACTTAATTCAAGGCTGTGCTCTAAGAAAAATTACAAGAAACCCAGGGTGCCCAGCATAAAGTTTATATGAAAGATTATGTAAGATTATCTGGTCGCCCAAAGGCAAAAGTTAGTCACCTGAGTGAGGCACCCGGGCGCCCTTGGAGCACAGCCCTGATATTATTCATTTAAGAACTAGTGGTTTATTATATGTTTCTTACTAAATGCATGGCCTTTGTTTTCATCTGCAGATTCTGAATGCTTTACTTGTGGGGAGAAGGGCCACCTCCAGAGGGATTGTCCAAACAGTTCTGAATCAGGTAAGGAGTGCTACACCTGTGGACAGAGAGGCCACATCTCCAGAGATTGCCCAGATGCTGACAGTAAAGGAGACGACTATGGCTCCGGAATTAGCTGCTACAAGTGTGGAAGGGTGGGCCACTTTCAACGTGACTGTGGTGCCCAAAAATGCTACCGCTGCGGCAAATCTGGGCATTTTGCTAAGAATTGTGAAGACAACAGTGCAGTGTGCTACAAGTGTAATAAGACTGGTCACTATGCCCGCGAATGTACCAGCGAGGGCCAGGCCTGCTACAACTGTGGAAAGACCGGCCACATAAAGCGCGACTGCACAGAGAAGTCGAACGACTCTGATGTTAAATGTTACAGGTGTAATGAGGTTGGACATTATGCTCGGGATTGCACTAATGATGAACAAGAGTGAGAGATAACAACAGCTAAAGCTGCCATTGAACTTTCCTTGTATTGACATTTGGATTCTAAAGAATCACTATTGACTGCGTGTCTATGGGGTTTTGTGAAGATTATTTTAGTGACGTTTAGTCTATTCTATGCATGTACATGTACCTTTATGTAATAATCATAAAGGGCTGTTCCAGATGATTTGTCCAAGTTGTCGCTGTTGAGGTAGCTGTTTAAATTACATGCTGCACACAGTTAAACCCTAGCATTTACCAGAAGTACAGAGGATGGCATTAGAAGAACATGAGTTCTGTTTTGTTCTTTTTTTTTTTTTTTTCAATTTTCTGTTATTTCCGAATAGAGAATAGAGTTTCAGGTTATCTTTCAGTTGACATCAGTTAGTAACATTTTTTTTTCAGTGCACTGTTAATCATTTGCCAGACATAAGTTTGTCCATTTGTTGTTAATTTATTATGTTAATGACTGATTTGCCTGTACATTTGCACTGCTTAAACTTAAATGTTCAATGACAGCCAATTAGCCTTCTGTAAAAGAGGTAATAACTCTCTTGTCGCTTGAGCTGCTTCTGATTGAAAAATATCCATTTTGTAAGGTTCGCTCAATATCATAATGTGACGCTGATTTATTATTTTGTAACCTTTTTGCATGCTTCTGATTTTGTGGCGTGATAATTCTCTTGAATTATCTTTGTGATCACCACAGACTGTGTTCAGCATTCTCTTATAGAACTTGTTTTTTATAATTAAAAAATACTGGTTCAAGCAAAAATTAGATTATTATTATTATTTGTATTAACCTATAATTTAAGACAAGCTGATGATTTTAGAGGAGAATCATCAAGACAGCATTGCAATATTTTACTTTAATTTTTTAAATAGAATATTGAACTGAGATGGATGAATTGCACTTCGTTCCCAGGGCGAGAGAGTACATGCCAACATAAAAAGTTTACACTCCTTGGAATTTGAATGATACATGTATGAATGTTTTTAATTGAAAGCGATCTCAACAAGGCAATCCATATTTACAATTGAGGCGGTTAGAGGAAATCTTAGGATAGCCAAGGAAGCATTATCACTTTCTTTACCTCAATGTGTTGCCTTCCTTTGTAGGAAATTACCTTCTGAAGTGAGAGAAATATTCTTTGTTATATCTTGTCCACAAAATTTAATGTCATTATTTTACACTGTATGCATGTCTGATTTCTGTTCTAACAGATAGTTGACAGTGCATGTTTTTTAGGTGTGAAAAAAATATAAAAAACATGGTCACTGAACGAGTCCCCAGCTTTGTCTTAGATTAAACTGATAGTATTTCTCTTATTTTCAGCTCACTTTAAATTATTAAAAAAATACAGATTTGATAAATTCTAGTGCAATGTTAAGTCTTGGTACTAGACTTGGTGTTCACAATGTTATTAATGTTCACATTGTAAACATCCTTTTTGGACTTAAAGTGTCTAAAGTGCTTTGTACAATGTTGAAATCAAAAAGTGAGTTAATTGAGAGAAGACAAGTAACTGCTTTTAGACTAGCTCCCAGTATACCTTTTGAAAACACTATATAGTTTAAGATTCAATCTGCAAAATTCATTTGAGAAATTAATAATGAGGCATTATCTAAACTTTCTTCTTGCATGTGTCATTGTGCTGGGCTTGCAGAATGTATTACGGTACTGTCTTGCCATTGGATAGTTGACTCACTTTGCCTGTTATTTTTATTCTGTGCAATAGTTAGCAATTATTCACCGAAGTGGAGGTGAATAGTGGTGGATAAAATAATATCTACCATTTTCACTGACACTGAGGTGAATAATTATTTTAGTATATACCACACCAGCTGAATAACAAACGGACCAAAACATTACTTTCGGTACCCAAAGCAACATGTGGGAAGCCATTTTTTTCTCTTCAGCTGCTCGGGGATGAATAGTACTTTGCTAATCACCTCCGAGTTAACCAATCAGTGTGCACGGAAAGCACCATTCACTTGTGTGGTATATACTAAACTAGAATAATATTATGCAATCGACTCCTGTAAGGTTTTGGCTTAAACAAGAAGTTTCGGTACTATAGGGCCTGGTTTGACCATTCTTAAGATGAGTTCCTCGTCAAAGCACAATAAAACAGCTGAAAACTGACCTGCATAATGTCTACGACAGTTATTGATAAAATGTGTTTTAATTTTGCTAAGAATGATTATATTTCTGTCATATATCATATTGTCAATGGTATATCGTGATTTCGCGAGTTTCGAAGCAAGTTCAGTTTGAAGCATGCTTTACTCCACAATGTACATGTACCATGACGGCAAAAGGACGAATTTCCATTTTTGTGCCAGAAAGTTCTTGTTTAAATCGTTAATGTGCAACATAATTTTGATTTTTGATACTGCAAAGATGTACACTAGAAATGATATCCATTGTGATAAAATTATGTAATATTTACAGTTTCACATGCGAAAAGTTCAGTGGTAAACACACAACCTTGATAACACAATTTGTGCCTTTATAATATTGCATCCTCGCAACAAAAGGAGTTAGAATGTGGTGAGAACTAAGAGCAGAAATGTATTTATTAGTAAACAAAAGAGAAATTTAATTATTTTTCAAAGTGTATTTCAAAAAGTTTGTAGTGCAGGAAAAAGTTGTCAAGTTGAAATAAAGTTGGCTCACGTGCTGTGATTTGCTTTGTTTGTATGATGATATTTAAGGTTCTCTTTGCTTTTCTTCTTGGAAAGGAAAAATTGTTCAGAACATTCTTCCAGCATCTCCACGAAACGAGGACAACAACAGAAAAAGAACTTACTTACAACAAGGATGTAGCTAGATTTGCATCGGGCAAAATTTTGTTGTTCAAAAGCAGAAAATTTAGGGTACATTTAAGTGAAAGAGTTAACCAGACATGGTCTTTCTACCAAAAAAAATCAACAAAAGTCAACTCCTTAAATTATGTTCTTTTTTTGTCTACTGGCTGTTATTTACATTCCTGAACACAAGCATGTTTTCACTTGGCATAAGTCAAAAATGGTTAGCAAGTTGTTGTTGCCATGGCTTCCCTTGTGAAAAACTGGCAATCACAGTGAGTTCAAGAAAAAAACATGGGTAAAACTTTCTCCCAGTTCACACAACCTTGGAAATCCTGTTTACAGCTCTCAATTGTTTGAATTCTGCATAGACACTTTGCATAAATGAAAAAAATCCTTTGTCTTAAAGTGTCTATTCCTGCCTTGTTGCTCTGTGATTCCCACCCCCAATTCTCTTGCCTGTGGTTAATTAATTTTGCTCTTAACTTTGAGTTCTGGCAAATAATATTATCGATTGCTCTAGGGGTATACTCCTTGAAGGACCAGCAGGTTGTCGGTGAGACGAAAGAGTTCCAGTCTTGAGAAATAATATTATTTTCTTTTATGTCTCATGATTCATGTTAATAAATAATTTTTAAATAAGACTGCAATTAAAACATTTTTGACTAGTCAGGTCCACTTGTTTTTGGCCTTTTTACCTTGATGGTAGCTTGAACATGTAAGGTTAATTGCCACTGAAGAAACGAGACAAAATCCTGGGTGAAACATGCATGTGTCATTAATCTCTTGTTGGAGTATTACAGGGCGACAAATGGCTTCTTGGCTTTTGTTTTGCACCCAGTTACAGCAGCCATAAGACTTTTCTGAGAGAGCACCAAGGGTGAAGGGGTATCTTAATCTTCTAACGAAATGACAAGTTCACAAAGAGACTTGACCATGTAAGGGAACGCGTACCAGCATTCCTGTGTTTGTTAATCCCTGGTTCCTTAAGGTCTGTTTTAAATAACAGACTTCCATACATCTCTTCACATGCAACTATTTACTCCATATTTTCCTGTGGTAGTTGTAGGCAAGCCAGTCTTACTTAGACAGCATAAAGTCATCGTCATCACATTCATCTTCAAATGCTACAAAGACAAAAGAAATGCATGCATCATTTAACAGTAACTGACAGAATTCTTGCATGCCCATTGGTTGAGAGATATGGTCAATGAGTCAAATGAGAGTATATACCATAAAAATGACCTAATCTAAAATGCAAGGAAAGGCAACTTTACTAACTGAAAAAATAAAGAAAAATCTGCACAAATTATCCAAATTATCCTGGTGAAATATTGTACACAACATTATATTTGGGACATCTGGGTTTAATTCTAGAGCAAAAGTCTCACCTTCAAATGAAAAAAGTACAGTAACCTAACAAGCTGTTGTTCAGACTGGCATTAATACATGTATCTGCTCAAAATTAACTCTGGTAAATATTTGGCCTCCCTTTTTCCCTAAAAGTGTTTTGTCAATTTTTTTGGTACCTGTGCTGTGAAACACAGCTTTTGTTCCCTTGTTCTCAATTATTTTATGGACATGTTCCCTTGTTCCCTGAAACTCCTGGGAGAGCGTATACAAAACATTGACGCAGTGACTGTTGCCCAGGGTGGTATTGGGATTTCAAGCGACGGGGATGATCAAATGGGGGCAAAAAAACAAGACCCAAAAAAATCAGTAGGTCGATCTCTTAAAAAAATCCCTGGACCAAAACTTAAACGCCAAAAATCCCATGTCGAATTTCTGGCCCTTAAAATCTTAAACATTAAAAGCATTAGAAATTGAATGTGTGTGTTTGTTTATTCATTATCAAATATCATCTCAATATTATTTACCTTTCTTTTATCTGGTAGTGATTTTAACAACACTAAGACACTCAAATCCAAAACACTTCCTTTGATTGTGCTTTATTTGCAGAACTACGCAGCCAAGGTCAGTAATACCCCCCGGCCCCCCCCCCCCCCCCCCCCCCAAAAAAAAGAAAAAAAAATCCTCCTATTATCCCATCACTTGAAATCCCGAGAACCCCCTGGGGACTGGCAAAGGACTATTTGCTACCGCTTAGTAATTATTAAACTGCATAAATGTTCCCATTATTAATAACCCATCCTCAGAAACCCAGGGCTTCAAAGGGGATGGGAACTGGAAGGGAGAGACTGGGAGCAGAAAAAAAGGAGAGGGGAGGCGAGAAACAGACACTTCCAGTCTCTCCCTTCCCGTTCCCGTCCCCTTTGAAGCCCTGGGTTTTTTGAGGATGATAATAACCTACCATTAAAGAAACTCTCATGGACTGAAACAGCAACTCGATCACTTTTCACAATGTCGACAT